>CM038680.1:155022574-155595688 GCA_021605205.1 Aegilops longissima
TTCACCACACAAAGTATTTAAATCATGCACAACCCGATGACAAGCCAAGCAATTGTTTCATACTTTTGAGATTCTCAAAGTTTTTCAATCTTCACGCAATACATGAGCGTGAGCCATGGATATAGCACTATATGTGGAATAGAATGGTGGTTGTGGTGAAGACAAAAAAGGGAGAAGATAGTTTCACATCAACTAGGCGTATCAACGGGCTATGGAGATGCCCATCAATAGATATCAATGTGAGTGAGTAGGGATTGCCATGCAACGGATGCACTAGAGCTATAAGTATATGAAAGCTCAACAAAAGAAACTAAGTGGGTGTGCATCCAACTCGCTTGCTCATGAAGACCTAGGGCATTTTGAGGAAGCCCATCATTGGAATATACAAGCCAAGTTCTATAATGAAAAATTCCCACTAGTATATGAAAGTGTCAAAATGAGAGACTCTCTATCATGAAGATCATGGTGCTACCTTGAAGCACAAGTGTGGTAAAAGGATAGTAACATTGTCCCTTCTCTGTTTTTCTCTTTTTTTATTTGGGCCTTTTCTCTCTTTTTTTATGGCCTCTTTTTTCACCCAAAACTTGAAAACTTCACAACACAAAACTCAACAGAAAATCTCGTGAGCTCCGTTAGCGAAAGAAAACAAAAGACCATGTCGGCGTTCTGGGAACGGGGGTCCCCAGACTTGCCTGCTTGCGGCCTGCAGCGTGGCTCAAAGGAGGCCCAGGACGGCCCATCTTCATCAACACAAGCTCAAGACCCTCGCGAGGGGCCAAGCCTCGCGGGGCGGATGACAAGGAGCTTCCTCGACGGCCTCGTCGGGCCAGCTCATGAGGAGGCGGAGAGTTCAAGGCAGGTACCTTGCGAGGTGCCCATGACGCAAGCCATGATTTACCAAGGGCGCGCGGTCGAGGCGCCAGCCCAGCAAGAAGATCCTCCTTTCCCTTTGGTGCAAAGGGAGCAAGCGCAGCGAGGGCATCAAGCAAAGGCATCCGCTTTGATGCAACAAGACCAAGACCAGCCCCAACGGCTGGAAGGAGTCATCGTGGAGCCCAAGCAGGCGTCATCACCAGAGCCTTTGGCAAAGCGAGGACCAACTTTAGTCGGGATAAGTTTACCCATTGTTCCCCTTCAAAATGGTCAATTGTTGGCGCCTTCCGCTCAATATTTGGAAAGAGGCCTGGGCCTTCGCCTATAAATAGGAGTAGCCACACTCGAGTAGGGGATCGGCATTTGGAATCGAGAGAGAGAGAGATAGAAACCCGATCCTCAAGCTAGAGCGACGGGACACCAGCTAGCAGTTCATCACACCCACCAAGAACAGACCCTCGAGGCTGTTCTTCCTCATCTTATTCCTCATCAGCCCAAGAGGCAATCCACCACGCCACAAACTAGAGTAGGGTATTACACCACAACGGTGGCCCGAACTAGTATAAATCTTGTGTCTCTTGTGCTGTTCTATTTAGTAGTTTAGGTCCCTGCGGTTCGGCGAGGTCGAGACGGTGGAGGGTTGGATCTCCGCGCGCACCCCAGTGTTCGAACCTCAAGGGTCTGCCGGAACCCGAAATCCGACATTTGGCGCGCCAGGTAGGGGTGCGCCGGAATCTGCCTTTCGTCGCCTCGTTCTTCCCCGACCAGTGCAATCATGTCTGACGCCCGTCGGGCCCGCGCCGAGCGCCGAGCCGCCCTCGCCTCCCATGTCGCCCAGACAGCTCTCGTCGGCGGGCGCCCTCGTCGTTCCCCGTCACCTGCCGTCAACGCCGCCACCAGCCCGGCGGGGAATGAGCAGCAAGCATCGTCCCTGCGCTCCTCGGCGACCTCAGGGGAGGGGCCGCGTGGCTTCCTTGTCACCCGCCCCGTCGCGTCGGTTCCTCCGCTCGTCGCGGCCCTCCTGGGCGGCTCGCAGGCGCCGCCTTCCTGCCGCCATGTCAAGACATTCATCCGTCGGGTCGGCGTCGCCTCCATGCAGCAGGGGGCTCCCTCAGGCCGGACAGAGTCGTCGGCCGGGCTGACCTTCGACTCTCAAGACCACCCCACCAACTCGGCCGGCTCGGGTGCGCTCCTAATGCTCTGCACACCCACCATCTGCCAAGTTGCCGTCACCAGGACCATCATCGCGGCGGCGCCGGCCTCAACGTACTCTCAGTCGAGGCCTTCAACCTCCTCTGCATACCCAGGGAGCGGCTGCAGCCCAGCCGGCCTTTTTCGGGCGTAGTAGGAGGGTCATCCAGCTCCTTGGGGCAAATCCGGCTTCCTGTGACCTTCGGCACCTACGACAACTTCCGCACGGAACTGGTCGACTTCGACATCGCCCCCATCGGCCACCCCTACAATGCCATCCTTGGCTACCCAGCATTGGCCAAATTCATGGCCGCAACCCACCCGGGGTACAACCTCATGAAGATGCACGAAGCAGCGGCGTCCTCACCGTGCCGGGGACACTGGTCTTGCTGCGGCCAGGCTCACCCTCAAGGCGGCGACGCTGTGCAGCCGCCCGATGCGAAGCCCCAAGCCCAAGGGGCTGCGCTGACCAAGAAGAAGCAGATTGTTCACTCAAGACAAGGCGGAGACCAAGCAGATACAGCCGATGAGGGCGGGTCCACAAACGCCACCTTCACCATAGGCGCCAACCTCGAGCCCGAACAGGAGGAGGCCCTTGTCAAGTTCCTGCGTGCGAACAAGAAGGTGTTCGCCTAGGAGCCCGATCAGCTGGCGGGGATTCCACGGGGCGTAATCGAGCACCACCTCAACGTGTGCCCAAGCGTGCGTCGAAGGAAGCGGCGCGAGAAGGCAGTCCACCGAAAAGCAGGCCTTCATCGTCCAAGAGACCCGCAAGCTAGAAGCCGTGGGGGTTATTCGCGAGGCCCGATACCCAGATTGGCTGGCCAACCCCATGGTGGTGCCAAAGAAGGGAGGAAAGGAGCGCATGTGTGTCGACTTCACCAACCTCAACAAAGCATGCCCGCAGGATCCGTTTCCGCTCCCTCGCGTCGACCAGATCATCGATTCCACCGCCGAGTGTGACCTGTTATGCTTCTTGGACGCCTTTTCCGGGTATCACCAAATCAAGATGGCGGTGGAAGACGTCGAAAAGACGGCCTTCCTAACCCCGTGTGGAGTGTACTGCTATACATGCATGCCATTCAGGTTGCGCAACGCGGGAGCAACCTTCCAGCGGCTCATGCACATCACCTTGGGCCCACAGCTCGGGAAGAATGTGGAGGCATACGTCGACGACATCGTGGTGAAGTCTCGTGAGGCCAAGACCTTGATACAAGACCTGGAAGAAACCTTCGCGAGCCTCGACGCAGTGAGCCTGCGACTCAACCCGGAGAAGTGTGTGTTTGGAGTTCCCTCAGGCAAGCTCCTGGGTTTCCTCGTGTCCCACCGAGGCATCGAGGCCAACCCAGAAAACGTCAAGGCAGTGTAAGACATGAGCCCACCAAAGACCCTCAGGGAAATGCAGAAGCTCACGGGGCGCGTAACAGCGCTGGGCCGTTTCATCTCCCGGTTGGGGGAGCGGGCGCTGCCTTTCTTCCAGCTGATGAAGAAAAAGGGGCCCTTCGAGTGGACTGAAGAGGCCGACAAAGCGTTTCAAGACCTCAAGAGGTACCTGACCAGCCCTCCAGTGATGGTGGCCCCGCGCCATCAGGAGCCCTTAGTACTCTACCTCACCGCCACTCCCTACTCCGCTAGCGCTGCTCTGGTGGCGGTTAGGGAGGAGCGTCAGGCCAAGACCACGGCAGCCACCCCAGCTAAGGCAAGATCGAATCAGAAGGAACTAGCAGAAGCCAGCACCGCAATGAAAGAAGATCAGCCTTTACAGCAGAGTGCACCAAGGGCGGGGGAGGCCTCCCATCCAAGCACCCAGCTTCCGGAGGCGCCGTCGCCTCGGGAGGCACCACAGCTTCCGGAAGACGCCGCCAGCAACGACGCCCCTAACCTAGTCGAGCACCCGTGTGCCCGTCAAGATCGTGTTACGGGATGCGAGGGCACGGTACCCCATGCCGCAGAAGCTCCTCCTCGCGCTGTTGGTGGCTTCGCGCAAGCTGCAGCACTACTTCCAAGGTCATCCAATCAAGGTTGTCTTGGCATACCCCCTGGAGAGGGTGCTCAGGAGCCCCAACTCGGCCGGAAGGGTCGCCGAGTGGAACATTGAGCTGCAAGCATTCCAGCTCGAGTTCAGCACAACCAGAGTCATCAAGGGGCCGCTTGGCAGATTCGTGGCGAATGGATGAAGCACCCGGCCTCGGGGCAGCGAGATCGGTCCCTCTCCCGTGGAGCGGCGCCAGAAGGTTGGGTCATGTACTTCAAGGGAGCATTCACCAGACAGGGCACTAGGGCTGGGGCAGTGCTTATATCCCCCGCTTAGGACAAGCTCTACTATGTCGTGCAGCTCTGTTTCCAGCATGGCGAGAAGGTCTCCAACAATATAGCAGAATACGAGGGGCTGATAGCGGGTCTGAAGGCTGCCGCTGCCCTGGGGGTGAAGCGCCTTACCATCAAGGGCGATTCGCAGCTCCTCGTCAATTTCTCCAACAAGGTGTATGAGCCAAGAGATGAACACATGGAGGTCTACCTTGCGGAGGTCCGCAGGATGGAGAAACAGTTCTGGGGATTGGAGCTGCAGCACGTGCCCCACGGCACCAATCAAGAGGCCGACGACATCGCCAAACGAGCCTCCAGGAGGTTACCCCAGGAGCCGGGCGTCTTTGAGGAACGGCTCTTCAAACCCTCAGCCCTGCCGCCGTTATCAAGCACAGCACAGCCTCGGGAGGAGCTCCCTCAGCCACCTGCCTCGGGAGCCCCAGCCTGTGGCCCGGCCTCAGGAGCACGCCTGCTTCTAACGATGGAACCTCAAGAGGAGTGCTGGATCACGGAGCTTAAGAGTTACTTAACGCGTGGGACTTTGCTGGAGAAGGAGGAGGAGGCAGAGCGTGTGGCGCGGCAAGCGACGACATACAGCATCATGGATGGAGAGCTCTACCGGAAACGACCAAACGACGTATCCCTGCGCTGCATCACCAGGGAACAGGGGAAGGAATTGCTGGCAGATATACATGGCGGAGATTGTGGGCACCATTCATCGTCACGGACCCTTGTCGGCAAGGCGTTCCGCAACGGTTTCTTGGCCCACCACGCTCAATGATGCTATCGAACTCGTGAAGACTTGCGAGGCTTGCCAATTCCATGCCAAGCAGATCCACTAGCCAGCAGGAGGTCTGCAAACCATCCCCCTCACTTGGCCGTTCGCGGTCTGGGGGCTGGACATTCTGAGCCCTTTTCCTCGGGCGCCAGGGGGCTATCGCTACCTCTACGTCGCCGTGAACAAATTCACCAAGTGGGCCGAAGTCGAGGCCGTCCGCGCCATCCCCGCTGGTTCTGCGGTCAAGTTCATCAAGGGCATCGTGAGCCGGTTCGGAGTGCCGAACCGCATCATCACCGACAGCGGTTCGCGATTCACCAAGAACCTTTTAAAACGTGTTAGCTAACCTTGGGACGCAGATATGCTACGCTTCGGTGGCGCACCCCCGCAGCAATGGACAGGCCGAGCAGGCCAATGCAGAGGTCCTGAGAGGCCTCAAGACCAGGACGTTCAAGAAGAAACTGGAAGCCTGCGGCAGAGGCTGGTACGACGAGCTTCTGTCCGTGTTGTGGTCCATCCGCACAACCGCAACCAAGCCAACTGGAGAGACCCCCTTCTTCCTAGTCTACGGAGCCGAAGCGGTCCTCCCTCGCGAGGTCAAGCATCAATCCGCGCGGGTCTTGGCGTTCGATGAAACGCTGCAGGACACCATGCGGGGGACGACCCTTGTGCTGGGAGAGGAGCGCCGTCGAGAAGCTGCGCTGCGGCGGCAAGGTACCAGCAGAGCACTCCGCGATACCACCGCCAAGCAAGATCCGCCCTGAACTCTCGAGTAGGGGACCTCGTGCTCGACGGGTCCTCTCCGTGGAGGGACTGCATAAGCTCTCTCCCATGTGGGAGGGCCCATTCAAGGTTGTTCATGTTTCGAGGCCTGGCTCCGTGCGCTTGGAGACTCAAGAGGGAGTACCTATCTGAGCGCGTGGAACATCCAAAGCACCTCAGGTTTTACCCCTAAAAGGCCCAGAGCACATGAAGAAGGCAAATGCGTGTGAAGCTCATATTTTTGGAAAAGGCCCAGAGCCTGTGAAGAAGGCAAATGCCCAGAAGCTCATCTTTTTGGAAAAGGCCCAGAGCCTGTGAAGAAGGCAAATGCCTGTGAAGCTCATCTTTTTGGAAAAGGCCCAGAGCCTGTGAAGAAGGCAAATGCCTGTGAAGCTCATCTTTTTGGAAAAGGCCCAGAGCCTGTGAAGAGGGCAAACGCCCGTGAAGCTTGCTTCCCAGAAGAAAGGCCCGGAGCCTGTGAAGAAGACGAACGCCTGTGAAGCTCGCCGCCCGTGACACTCTCACATAATAATGAGTTGGGGCTGTACACGCCCTGGAGTCTCAGGAGTGCCAGCCTCAGGCCCTGGGGCTCCCTCCCACGCCCAGTGGCAGCACTTAGCTCCGCGCTGGTGAGAAGACGTCGAAGACTAGACTAGGTGCCGGACGCGGCTTTTTCATTTGCTTTATGCAGTTGACTAGTTATTCCCATTTGGAGATTTTATCGAAACTATCGCCCCTTTTTGGTCTGTGGTTCTTTGATCTTTTTCACTCTCCTGCCTCGATTTCTCTTGCGCGGGGACTCGTGAGGCGGAAGCCTCGGGAGCCCCCGCGAGCGTTCCTGCCACTATCGCTCAAGTTTTCACGGCCCTGGTCCACAGCTGTAGCACCCCTCCTGACCATGCCTCACGGGCAGCACAACGCGAACACGGGGCCTGGATCGGTCGCCCCCGCGGCCACGGCTGGGATTCACTTACGAATGGGCGCACGGCAGAAGGGAACAGTAACAGGATAACAAAAGTAGTATGATAATTAACGGCGTTGACCTAAACGCGCCCCCACGGGGCCATACATTATTCCCTTTTTATGCAGGAGAAAAGAAAGGAAAAGGACAGAAGCAGGTGAAGCCCGCCCCTGTCGGCTCTCTTGGAAGGCCCGAGCCGCCTCCGGAGCTCAGGGGGACTCCCTCTCGCGCTTCACCGGGGCGTGGCGGCAAGCGGACCCGCTGCCACCCCCCAAGCAGGCGCGGCGGCGTGGGGGCTGGCTGCGGCCGCTGCTGGGAGAATCACCACCCTAAGAAGAGCTGGCGGAGCGTGAGGAGTCGCGGGCATCGCCGGCCGCCCGCGCGCTGCCCTCTCCGCCCACGCCGGGGCTGAGTCCTCGGCCGCGGTCGTCGTCTTCAGGACAGCACCCCATACGGCGGCCATCTTCCCCGAACACCCTCACGTAGAGGGTGGCGTCGCCATCGTACTTGAAGTGCAGGGAGCACCGGCGGCGGAGACCACGCGCGCGAGCGAACGTCTGCCAGCCGCGGGCCAGGAACAGGTTCCCTGCAGCCGAGACCTCCAGAGAAGCCCACGAAGCCCGGCTGCAACAGCCATCTGCCTGGAGCCAGAGGCCACTCAGGGCGCCATCTGGGAGCTCACCCAGGAGGAAGCACGGGAGCTGAAGCCGGACGGCTCCTCCGCCCTCACCATGAACTCCGGCAGCGCTTCAGCGGCATGGAGGCGTGGCCTCGGAGGACGCGCGGTCGGGGCACGCCTTCCGACCATGGCCAGCCGCTCGTCGCCACGCTGAGAGCCTCCCCCATGACCGCGGGGAACCGCCGGGGAGGCCACGGGGTGCTTGCGAGAGCGACCTCGACCACACTTAGGCGGAGGAGAGGAAGACTCGACCAGACGGCCCTTCCCCTTCTCCGCGGCCGAGAACTTCCTTGGTGGAGCCATGGAGAAGAAGGAGAGACAAGGAAGGATAGGCTGGAAGGGCGCACGCCGTTCCGTACTTATTGCCGGCGAAGGCCAACCATTGGCCTCCACGATCACCGGTAATCATGACCAACTCTGCATGCAAGGACTCGTCTAATCCGCGCGGTTATCGAGGCATCATGGGGGACCAGTGAGCACGCGTCCAATCTACCGCCACGCGTCGCCCAAGGCCGCAGGCTGTTAGGGCCCGTGACGCTTCGCACTTGCCCTTTCGCCTCTCTGCTCGGCCAAGTTCAGGCGCGTCATGGGCCCGGGGGCTACTGCCGGCATTATGGGAACGGGGGTCCCCAGACTTGCCTGCCTGCGGCCTGCGGCGTGGCTCAAAGGAGGCCCAGGACAGCCCATCTTCATCAACGCAGCTCAAGACCCTCGCGAGGGGCCAAGCCTCATGAGGCGGATGACAAGGAGCTTCCTCGAGCACGGCCTCGTCGGCTGGCTCATGAGGAGGCGGAGAGTTCAAGGCAGGGTACCTCGCGAGGTGCCCATGACGCAAGCCATGATGACCAAGGGCGCCAGTCGGGCGCCAGCCCGCGCAGCATCCTCCTTTCCCCTTTGGTGCAAAGGGAGCAAGCGCAGGCGAGGGCATCAAGCAAAGGCATACGTTTCGGTGCAAAAAGACCAAGACCAGCCCCAACGGCTGGAAGGGAGTCATCGTGGAGCCCAAGCAGGCGTCATCACCAGAGCCTTTGGCAGGCGAGGACCAACTTTAGTTAGGATAAGTGTACCCGCTGTTCCCCTTCAAAATGGCCAATTGTTGGCGCCCTTCCCGCTCAATATTTGGGAAGAGGCCCAGGGCCTTCGCCTATAAATAGGAGTAGCCACACTCAGAGTAGGGGATCTGGCATTTGGAATCCAGAGAGAGAGATAGAGACCCGATCCTCAAGCTAGAGCGACGGGACACCAGCTAGCAGTTCATCACACCCACCAAGAACAGACCCTCGCGAGGCTGTTCTTCCCTGTACTGTTCCTCATCACCCCAAGAGGCAATCCACCACACCACAAACTAGAGTAGGGTATTACACCACAACGGTGGCCCGAACTAGTATAAATCTTGTGTCTCTTGTGATGTTCTATTTAGTAGTTTAGGTCCCTGCGTTTCGGCGAGGCCGAGATGGTGGAGGGTTGGATCTCCGCGCGCACCCCAGTGTTCGAACCTCAAGGGTCTGCCGGAACCCGAAATCCGACAGACCACTTCAAGGTACTGTAATGAACTCATTATTTATTTATATTGGTGTTAAACCTACTGTATTACAACTTCTCTATGGTTTATAAACTATTTTACTAGCCATAGATTCATCAAAATAAGCAAACAACACACGAAAAACAGAATCTGTCAAAAACAGAATAGTCTGTAGTAATCTGTAACTAACGCAAACTTCTGGAACTCCAAAAAATCAGCGAAAATAGGATGACCTAGACAATTTTTTTATTGATCAGCAGCAATTGGAATCACTATTTTATCACGTTCTGGTGATTTTTAACAATTATTTTCGTCAACAGAAAGTTTCTGGAAATTACAGCAAGATCAAATAACTATCATCCACGAAGATCCTATAGGTTTAACTTGGCTCAAACACTAATTAAAACATAAAAACACATCTAACCAGAGTCTAGATCAAATATTTATTCCTAAACAGAAGCAAAAAGCAAAAACTAAAAATAAAATTGGGTTGCCTCCTAACAAGCGCTATCGTTTAACGCCCCTAGCTTGGCATAAAAGCAAGGATAGATCTAGGTATTGCCATCTTTGGTAGGCAATTCTTCAATGAGACATCTATCATCCTTAGGAATTTCTTTCTTTTTAGTAATTATCAAACTTTTAGGCACAAGATCGAAAAATTCGTTCGTAGCAAATGGTTCCTTAATGATGGCAAAAAGATTGGGATGAATACTTATAGATTTGGGATCCGCAGTTTCCTTACTAGAGGATTCACCCTTATTTTTAGGAACATGCATAAGCTTGGGAATTTTAGTAGGAGGATTTGGAGTATTCTTTACGGAAGAAAAAGCGGTTCCCAAGTTGGTAATGATACCCTCAAGTTTATTGATTCTAGTGGAATCTTGATTTATTCTCTCATTAACTATGGGTTCCTTCTCCTTAATATTTTTCAAAGTGACTCCTACCTTAGATCCATATTGGGTAATTTGGTTGTGGATCTTTTTATCCAGATTTTCAATTAACTCTACGGTAGCAACTTTATTTTCAATAATTTCAAGTCTTTGCATTACATGCTCCAAAGTTAACATAGTTCCATTAACCAAAAGAGGTGGTGAGCCAAATAAATATATCATAGCATTATAAGAGTCAAAAGTATGGCTACCAAAGAAATTCCCTCCGGTAATGGTATCAGGAATATATCTATACCAAGGATTAGCGCCTACATAAAAATTGCGGAGAAGAATGGAAGTAGATTGCTTCCCGGCAGATCTATTTTGAGCATTGCAAATTCTATACCAAGCGTCTTTTAGATTTTCTCCCTCCCTTTGTTTAAAATTTAGAACTTCATTCTCGGGAGACAACGGAGAAGATAGAGGACTAGCCATAACAACAAGCAAGCGAAAAAGAGGCGAACGAAAAAGAGAGGGCGAATAAAACGGCAAGGGTGAAGTGGGGGAGAGGAAAACGAGAGGCAAATGGCAAATAATGTAATGTGGGAGATAAGGGATTGTGATGGGTACTTGGTATGTTGACTTTTGCGTGAGACCTCCCGACAGGCGCCGAAATCCTTCTTGCTACCTCTTGAGCACTGTGTTGGTTTTCCTTGA
The DNA here is from genome assembly GCA_021605205.1 of Aegilops longissima. Lineage (NCBI taxonomy): Eukaryota > Viridiplantae > Streptophyta > Magnoliopsida > Poales > Poaceae > Aegilops > Aegilops longissima. Next base: position 155,033,234 of record CM038680.1, read on the forward strand.
AGAGGAAAGGGTGATGCAGCAAAGTAGCGTCAGTATTTCCCTCAGTTTTTGAGAACCAAGGTATCAATCCAGTAGGAGGCTACGCGCGAGTCCCTCGCACCTACACAGAACAAATAACTCCTCGCAACCAACGCGATAAGGGCTTGTCAATCCCTTCACGGTTACTTACGAGAGTGAGATCTGATAGGTATGATAGGATAATATTTTTGGTATTTTTAGGATAAAGATACAAAGTAAAATAAAAGAAAAGTAAAAAAGCAAAGGAAATAACTAAGTGTTGGAAGATTAATATGATGAAGATAGACCCGGGGGCCATAGGTTTCACTAGTGGCTTCTCTCAAGAGCATAACCATTTTACGGTGGGTGAACAAATTACTGTTGAGCAATTTATAGAATTGAGCATAGTTATGAGAATACCTAGGTATGATCATGTATATAGGCATCACGTTCGAGACAAGTAGACCGACTCCTGCGTGCATCTACTACTATTACTCCACTCATCGACCGCTATCCAGCATGCATCTAGAGTATTAAGTTCATGGAAACAGAGTAACGCCTTAAGCAAGATGACATGATGTAGAGGTATAAATTCATGCAATATGATAAAAAACCCATCTTGTTATCCTCGATGGCAACAATACAATACGTGCCTTGCTGCCCCTACTGTCACTGGGAAAGGACACCGCAAGATTGAACCCAAAGCTAAGCACTTCTCGCATTGCAAGAAAGATCAACCTAGTAGGCCGAACCAAACCGATAATTCGAAGAGACTTGCAAAGATAACCAATCATACATAAAAGAATTCAGAGAAGATTCAAATATTGTTCATAGATAAACTTGATCATAAACCCACAATTCATCGGTCTCAACAAACACACCGCAAAAGAAGATTACATCAAATAGATCTCCACAAGAGAGGGGGAGAACATTGTATTGAGATCCAAAAAGAGAGAAGAAGCCATCTAGCTACTAACTATGGACCCGAAGGTCTGAGGTAAACTACTCACACTTCATCGGAGAGGCTATGGTGTTGATGTAGAAGCCCTCCGTGATGGATGCCCCCCCGTGAGCTCGAACAGGCCCCAAGATGGGATCTCGTGGGTACAGAAGGTTGCGGCGGTGGAATTAGGTTTTTGGCTCCGTATCTGATCGTTTGGGGGTACGTAGGTATATATCGGAGGAAGGAGTAAGTCGGTGGAGCAACAGGGGGCCCACGAGGGTGGAGGGCGCGCCCCCTACCTCATGGCCTCCTCTTTTGTTTCTTGACGTAGGGTCCAAGTCTCCTAGATCATATTCTTCCTAAAAATCACGTTCCCGAAGGTTTCATTCCGTTTGGACTCCGTTTGATATTCCTTTTCTGCGAAACTCTGAAATAGGCAAAAAACAACAATTCTGGGCTGAGCCTCTAGTTAATAGGTCATTCAAGATAATCCTTCCTGCCATCCAATCTATGTAGTCCCAAAAATAATATAAAAGTGAATAATAAATCCCAATAATGTCCAAAACAGTAGATAATATAGCATGGAGCAATCAAAAATTATAGATACGTTGGAGACGTATAACACATGCTTCAGGTGGATGCCATAGTCCTTGAGAGTTTGCTTCATCCATAGAAGCTAGGCATAACAAGATCCAGCAGCAATTTATTCGGATTCATAAGTGGAGAGTGATACACAGTTCTACTTCTTTGAAGACCAACAGACAAGAGATTGTCCAAGAAAGTGACATGTGCCTGATTTGAACTTGCGACCAACCTTGTCACCAGCATAATCAGCATTTGGGAATCCAACTAGATCAAACTCTGAGCCCTTTACCATAATCCTAGTGTTGGGGTGTAAGCCAAATATCGAAGAATTCGCTTCACAGCTAAGTGATGTGATTCCTTTGGTGCCGCTTGAAATCGGGCACACATGCAAATTCTAAGCATTATATCAGGCCTAGATGCACATAAGTAGAGTAAAGAACCAATCATGGAGTAATATACCTTTTGGTCGAACTCTTTACCATTGTCGTCGATGCCCAATTGACCTTTGGTTGGCATTGGCGTCGTGTACCCTTTGCAGTCTTGCATTCCAAACTTCTTCAGGCAATCTTTGAGGTATTTTCTTGTGATAGGAAGATGCCATTACTCTGCTGACGAATTTGAAGACCAAGGAAGAATTACAGCTCACCCATCATGGACATCTGATATTGCTCTTGCATCATATGCCCAAACTCATCACTGTATCTCTTGTCAGTGCAGCCGAAGATAATGGCATCCACATAGATTTGGCATAAAAATAGGTCACCATCATATGTATTCGTGAAGAGAGTGGGATCTAGAGAACCAGGTTTGAAGCCTTCGCTCTTCAGGAAGTCTTTGAGTGTGTCATACCAAGCGCGAGGTGCTTGTTTGAGGCCATACAGTGCCTTGTTGAGCTTGTATACCATATCAGGACGCTTTGGGTCTTCAAAACCAGGTGGTTGTGCAACATACACTTCTTCAATTTTGCCGTTGAGAAAGGCACTCTTTACATCCATTTGGTACAGAAGAATGTTGTTGTGGTTGGCATAGGCTAGAAGTATGCGAATGGCTTCAATCCTAGCCATAGGAGCAAATGTTTCATCGAAGTCAATCCCTTCAACTTGTGTGTAACCTTGAGAAACAAGGCGAGGCTTGTTTCTGACAACTTGACCATGCTCATCTTGTTTGTTGCGATAGATCCATTTGGTGCCGATGATATTGTGCTTGCGAGGATCTGGACGCTTTACAAGCTCCCATACATTGTTCAGCTCGAATTGTTGAAGCTCTTCTTGCATAGCTTGAATCCATTTAGGTTCCATGAAGGCTTCGTCAACTTCCTTGGGTTCAGATATAAAGACAAATGCAAAATGCCCATAGAAATTCGCTTGCTGTGTTGCTCTTGAACGAGTGAGTGGACTAGGTGCATTAATGCTATCAATTATCTTCTCAATATGTACTTCATTTGCAACATGAGGATGAAATGGACGAAGATTTTGCCATTGCTGATCATTTTCTTCATCTTCACCATTGGCTTCAGGCTGAGCAGTGTCTTCAGGATGATTAGGTGCAGATATGATGATTTCCTCTTCAGCCTGTGCCTCTGAAGGTATGATTTCTCTAGTACCCATAAGCTTGATAGATTCACTTGGTGTAGCTTCATCTAGCTCATTTGACAGGTGCTCTCTTTGCTACCCGTTAGTCTCATCGAACCGCACATCCGCAGTTTCAACCACTTTGTAGTGAAAGAGGTTGAATACTCTGTAGGAGTGCGAATCCTTTTCGTAGCCAAGCATAAAACCTTCATGTGCTTTCGGTGCAAATTTTGAAGTGTGATGCAGATCCTTGTGATGGGGAACATAATATTTCAAAATTTTGCCTACGATCACGCAAGATCTATCTAGGAGAAGCATAGCAACAAGAGGGGAGAGTGTGTCCACGTACCCTCATAGACCGAAAGCGGAAGCGTTTAGTAATGCGGTTGATGTAGTCGAACGTCTTCGCGATCCAACCGATCCAAGTACCGGATGCACGGCACCTCCGCGATCTACACACATTCAGCTCGGTGGCGTCCCTCGAACTCTTGATCTAGTTGAGGCTGAGGGAGAGTTTCATCAGCACAAAGGCGTGGTGACGGTGATGATGAAGTTACCGACGCAGGGCTTTGCCTAAGCACTATGACAATATGACCGAGGTCGAAAACTGTGGAGGGGGTACCGCACACGGCTAAAGATTAACTTGTGGGTCTATGGGGTGCCCCCCTCCCCCGTATATAAAGGAGGGGAGGCGGAGGCCAGACGGCCCTAAGGGGCGTGCCCAAGGGGGGAAATCCTACTCCAAGTAGGAATCCTCCCTTTCCTAGTCCAAGTAGGAGAAGAAGGAAGGAGAGGGAGAGGGAGAGGGAAAGAGGGGTCGTGCCCCCCTCCCCTAGTCCTATTCGGACTCCCCTTGGGGGGGCGCCACCTCCTGGCTGCTGCCCTCTCTCCCCCCTAAGGCCCACTAAGGCCCATTACTTCCCCGGGGGGTTCCGGTAACCCCTCCGGCACTCCGGTTTTATCCGAAACTACCCATAACACTTCCTCTGTCTGAATAACATGGTCCAATATATCAATCTTTATGTCTCGACCATTTAGAGACTCCTCGTCATTCCCGTGATCTCATCCGGTACTCCGAACAAGCTTCGGTACATCAAATCACATAACTCATAATACAAATCGTCATCGAACGTTAAGCGTGCGGACCCTACGGGTTTGAGAACAATGTAGACATGACTGAGACACATCTCTGGTCAATAACTAATAGCGGAACCTGGATGCTCATATTGGCGCCTACATATTCTATGAAGATCTCTATCAGTCAAACCGGATAACAACATACTGTGTTCCTTTGTCATCGGTATGATACTTGCCCAAGATTCGATCGTTGGTATCACCATACCTAGTTCAGTATCATTACGGGCAAGTCTCTTTACTCGTTCAGTAATGCATCATCCTGTAACTAACTCATTAGTCACATTGCTTGCAAGGCTTATAGTGATGTGCATTACCGAGAGGGCCCAGAGATACCTCTCAGACAGTCGGAGTGACAAATTCTAATCTCGATCTATGCCAACTGAACAAACACCATCGGAGACACCTGGAGAGCATCTTTATAATCACCCAGTTACGTTGTGAAGTTTGATAGCAACTAAGTGTTCCTCCGGTATTCGGGAGTTGCATAATCTCATAGTCATAGGAACATGTATAAGTCATGAAGAAAGCAATAGCAATAAACTAAATGATCATAGTGCTGAGCTAACAGATGGGTCTTGTCCATCACATCATTCTCTAATGATGTGATCCGGTTCATCAAATGACAACACATGTCTAAGGCTAGGAAACTTAACCATCTTTGATTAATGAGCTAGTCTAGTAGAGGCATACTAGGGACACTCTGTATGTCTATGTATTCACACATGTACTAAGTTTTCGGTTAATACGATTCTAGCATGAATAATAAACATTTATCATTATATAAGTAAATATAAATAACAACTTTATTATTGCCTCTAGGGCATATTTTCTTCAGTCTCCCACTTGCACTAGAGTCAATAATCTAGATTACACAGTAATGATTCTAACACCCATGGAGTCTTGGTACTGATCATATTTTCCTCGTGAGATAGGCTTAGTCAACGGGTCTGCAACATTCAGATTCGTATATATCCTGCAAATCTCTATGTGTTGGGGAACGTTGCAGAAAATAAAAAAATTCTACGCTTCACCAAGATCAATCTATGGAGTCATCTAGCAACGAGTGAGAGGAGTGCATCTACATACCCTTCTAGATCACGCGCGGAAACGTTCAAGAGAACGGGGTTGAGGGAGTCGAACTCGTCGTGATCCAAATCACCGAAGATCGTAGTGCTGAACAGACGGCACCTCCACGTTCACCACACGTATGGTTGGGGAAGACGTCTCATCCTTCTTGATCCAGCAAGGGGGAGGGAGAGGTTGATGGAGATCCAGCAGCACGACGGCGCGGTGGTGGAAGTAGCGGCGATCTCGGCGGGCTTCGCCAAGCTCTGAGAGGGAGGGTGTTGCGGAGGGAGAGGAGGTGCCAGGAGCAGGGGTGTGCAGCCCTCCCTCTCCCCTCTTTATATAGGGGCCTGGGGCGCCGCCCCTAGAATCCCATCTCAAGGGGGGACTTGCCCCCAAGTCAGTGGGCGCCCCACCCCTAGGGTTTCCAACCCTAGGCGCAGGGAGGCCCAAGGGGTGCACCAGCCCACCAGGGCAGGTTCCTTCCCCACTTCAGCCCATGGGGCCCTCCGGGATAGGTGGCCCCACCCGGTGGACCCCCGGGACCCTTCCGTGGTCCCGTACAATCTTAGTGACCCCCGAAACTTTCCCGATGGCCGAAACTGGACTTTCTATATATAATTCTTCACCTCCGGACCATTCCGGAACTCCTCGTGACGTCCGGGATCTCATCCGGGACTCCGAACAACTTTCGGGTTACCGCATACTAATATCTCTACAACCCTAGCGTCACCGAACCTTAAGTGTGTAGACCCTACGGGTTCGGGAGACACGCAGACATGACCAAGACGACTCTCCGTCCAATAACCAACAGCGGGATCTGGATACCCATGTTGGCTCCCACATGCTCCACGATGATCTCATCGAATGAACCACGATGTCGAGGATTCAAGTAATCCCGTATACAATTCCCTTTGTCAAATAGTACGTTACTTGCCCGAGATTCGATCGTCGGTATCCCAATACCTCGTTCAATATCGTTACCGGCAAGTCACTTTACTCGTACCGTAATGCATGATCTCGTGACCAACCACTTAGTCATTTTGAGCTCATTATGATGATGCATCACCGAGTGGGCCAGAGATACCTCTCTGTCATACGGAGTGACAAATCCCAGCCTCGATCCGTGTCAACCCAACAGACACTTTCGGAGATACCTGTAGTATACCTTTATAGTCACCCGTTTACGTTGTGACGTTTGGTACACCCAAAGCACTCCTACGGCATCAGGGAGTTACACGATCTCATGGTCTAAGGAAATGATACTTGACATTGGAAAAGCTCTAGCAAACGAACTACACGATCTTGTGCTATGCTTAGGATTGGGTCTTGTCCATCACATCATTCTCCCAATGATGTGATCCCATTATCAATGACATCCAATGTCCATGGTCAGGAAACCGTGACCATCTATTGATAAACGAGCTAGTCAACTAGAGGCTCACTAGGGACATGTTGTGGTCTATGTATTCACACATGTATTACGATTTCCGGATAACACAATTATAGCATGAATAATAGAAAATTATCATGAACGAGGAAATATAATAATAACCATTTTATTATTGCCTCTAGGGCATATTTCCAACAGTCTCCCACTTGCACTAGAGTCAATAATCTAGTTACGTTGTGATGAATCGAACACCCATAGAGTTCTGGTGTTGATCATCTTTTGCTCGTGGAAGAGGTTTAGTCAACGGATCTGCGACATTCAGATATGTGTGCACTTTACAAATATCTATGTCTCCATCTTGAACATTTTCACGAATGGAGTTGAAGCGACGCTTGATGTGCCTGATAGTGAAACCTGGGCTCCTTGGCAAGGGCAATAGCTCCAGTGTTGTTACAGAAGAGAGTGACCGGCCCCGATGCATTGGGTATGACTCCTAGGTCGGTGATGAACTCCTTCATCCAGATTGCTTCATGCGCTGCCTCCAAGGCTGCCATGTACTCCGCTTCACATGTAGATCCCGCCACGACGCTTTGCTTGCAACTGCACCAGCTTACGGCCCCACCATTCAAAATATACATGTATCCGGTTTGTGACTTAGAGTCATTCAGATCTGTGTCGAAGCTAGCGTCGGCGTAACCCTTCTGACGAGCTCTTCGTCAACTCCATAAGCGAAACATATCCTTAGTCCTTTTCGGTACTTCAGGATATTCTTGACCACTGTCCGGTGTTCCATGCGGGATTACTTTGGTACCTTCCTACCAAACTTACGGCAAGGTTTACATCAGGTCCGGTACACAGCATGGCATACATGATAGACCCTATGGCGAGGCATAGGGGCGACACTCATCTTTTCTCTATCTTACGCGTGGTGGGACATTGAGCCGAGCTCAATTTCACACCTTGCAACACAGGCAAGAACCCTTATTGGACCTATCCATATTGAACTTCTTCAATATCTTATCAAGGTATGTGCTTTGTGAAATACCTATGAGGCGTCTCGATCTATCTCTATAGATCTTGATGCCTAATATGTAAGCAGCTTCTCCAAGGTCCTTCACTGAAAAACACTTGTTCAAGTAGGCCTTAATGCTGTCCAAAAGTTCTATATCATTTCCCATCAAAAGTATGTCATCCACATATAATATGAGAAATGCTACAGAGCTCCCACTCACTTTCTTGTAAACGCAAGCTTCTCCATAAGTCTGCATAAACCCAAACGCTTTGATCATTTCATTAAAGCGAATGTTCCAACTCCGAGATGCTTGCACCAGCCCATAGATGGAGTGCTGGAGCTTGCATACGTTGTTAGCATTCTTAGGATCGACAAAACCCTCCGGCTGCATCATATACAGTTCTTCCTTAAGATGGCCGTTAAGGAATGCCGTTTTGACGTCCATTTGCCATATCTCATAATCATAGTATGCGGCAATTGCTAACATGATTCGGACGGACTTCAGCTTCGCTACGGGAGAGAAAGTCTCATTGTAGTCAACCCCTTGAACTTGTCGATAACCCTTAGCGACAAGTCGAGCTTTATAGATGGTAACATTACCATCCACGTCCGTCTTCTTCTTAAAGATCCATTTGTTTTCTATCGCTCGCCGATCATCGGGCAAGTCTGTCAAAGTCCATACTTTGTTTTCATACATGGATCCTATCTTGAATTGCATGGATTCAAGCCATTTGTTGGAATCTGGGCCCGCAATTGCTTCTTCATAGTTCGAAGGTTCACCGTTGCCTAACAACATGATTTCCAGGACAGGGTTGCCATACCACTCTGGTGTGGAACGTGTCCTCGTGGACCTACGAAGTTCAGTAGTAACTTGATCCAAAGTACCTTGATCATCATCATTAGTTTCCTCTCTAGTCAGTGCAGGCACCACAGGAACATCTTCCTGAGCTGCGCTACTTTCCGGTTCAAGAGGTAGTACTTCATCAAGTTCCACTTTCCTCCCACTTACTTCTTTCGAGAGAAACTCTTTCTCCAGAAAGGACCCATTCTTGGCAACAAAGATCTTGCCTTCGGATCTGAGGTAGAAGGTATACCCAATGGTTTCCTTAGGGTATCCTATGAAAACGCATTTTTCCGACTTGGGTTCGAGCTTTTCAGGTTGAAGTTTCTTGACATAAGCATCGCATCCCCAAACTTTTAGAAACGACAGCTTAGGTTTCTTCCCAAACCATAATTCACACGGTGTCGTCTCAACGGATTTAGGCGGTGCCCTATTTAAAGTGAATGTAGCTGTCTCTAGGCGTATCCCCAAAATGATAGCGGTAAATCGGTGAGTGACATCATAGATCGCACCATATCCAATAGAGTGCGATTACGACGTTCGGACACACCATTACGCTGAGGTGTTCCAGGCGGCGCGAGTTGTGAAACGATTCCACATTTCATTAAGTGCGTACCAAATTCGTGACTTAAATATTCTCCCCCACGATCTGATCGTAAGAACTTTATCTTTCGGTCACGTTGATTCTCTACCTCATTCTGAAATTCCTTGAACTTTTCAAAGGTCTCAGACTTGTGTTTCATCAAGTAGACATACCCATATCTACTCAAGTCATCAGTGAGAGTGAGAACATAATGATATCCTCCACGAGCCTCAACGCTCATTGGACCGCACACATCAGTATGTATGATTTCCAATAAGTTGGTTGCTCGCTTCATTGTTCCAGAGAACGGAGTCTTGGTCATTTTGCCCATAAGGCATGGTTCACATGTGTTAAATGATTCATAATCGAGAAACTCTAAAAGTCCATCAACATGGAGCTTCTTCATGCGCTTGACACCAATGTGACCAAGGCGGCAGTGCCACAATTATGTGGGACTATCGTTATCAACCTTACATCTTTTGGTATTCACACTATGAGTATGTGTAACATCACGTTCGAGATTCATTAAGAATAAACCATTGACCAGCGGGGCATGACCATAAAACATATCTCTCATATAAATAGAACAACAATTATTTTCGGATTTAAATGAGTAGCCATCTCGTATTAAACGAGATCCAGATACAATGTTCATGCTAAAAGTTGGCACTAAATAACAATTATTGAGGTTTAAAACTAATCCCGTAGGTAAATGTAGAGGTAGCGTGCCGACGGCGTTCACATCGACCTTGGAACCATTCCCGACGCACATCGTCACCTCGTCCTTCGCCAGTCTCCGCTTATTCTGCAGCTCCTGTTTTGAGTTACAAATATGAGAAACCGCACCGGTATCAAATACCCAGGAGCTACTACGAGTACTGGTAAGCTACACATCAATTACATGTATATCACATATACCTTTAGTGTTGTCGACCTTCTTGTCCGCTAAGTATTTGGGGCAGTTCCGCTTCCAGTGTCCCTTTCCCTTGGAATAAAAGCACTCGATCTCGTGTTTGGGTCCATTCTTTGGCTTCTTCCCAAGAATCGGCTTCTTGGGCACGGCAACTCCCTTGCCGTCCTTCTTGAAGTTCTTCTTACCCTTGCCTTTCTTGAAACTAGTGGTTTTATTGACCATCAACACCTGATGCTCCTTTTTGATTTCCACCTCTGCTGATTTCAGCATTGAAAATACTTCAGGAATAGTTTTCACCATCCCCTGCATACTGTAGTTCATCACAAAGCTCTTGTATCTAGGTGGGAGCGACTGAAGGATTCTTTAAATGACCGCCTCGTCCGGGAGGTTAATGTCCAGCTGGGACAAGCGGTTGTGCAACCCAGATATTTTGAGTATGTGCTCACTGATAGAACTATTTTCCTCCATCTTACAACTGTAGAACTTGTCGGAGACTTCATATCTCTCAACCCAGGCATGAGCTTGGAAAACCATTTTCAGCTCTTCGAACATCTCATATGCTCTGTGTTGCTCAAAACGCTTTTGGAGCCCCGGTTCTAAGCTGTAAAGCATGCCGCCTTGAACGAGGGAGTAATCATCGACGTGTGATCGCCAAGCATTCATAACGTCTTGGTTCTCTGGGATGGGTGCTTCACCTAGCGGTCCTTCTAGGACATATGCTTTCTTGGCAGCTATGAGGATGATCCTCAGGTTTCGGACCCAGTCCGAATAGTTGCTGCCATCATCTTTCAGCTTAGTTTTCTCTAGGAACGCGTTTAAGTTGAGGTTGACATGAGCATTGGCCATTTGATCTACAAGACATTCTGCAAAGGTTTTTAGACTAAGTTCATGATAATTAAGTTCATCTAATCAAATTATTTAATGAACTCCCACTCAGATTAGAAATCCCTCTAGTCATCTAAGTGATACATGATCCGACTCAACTAGACCGTGTCCAATCATCACGTGAGACGGACTAGTCATCATCGGTGAACATCTCCATGTTGATCGTATCTTCCATACGACTCATGTTCGACCTTTCGGTCTCTTGTGTTCCGAGGCCATGTCTGTACATGCTAGGCTCGTCAAGTCAACCTTAGTGTTTTGCATGTGTAAATATGTCTTACACCCGTTGTATGTGAACCTTAGAATCTATCACACCCGATCATCACGTGGTGCTTCGAAACAACGAACTTTCGCAACGGCGCACAGTTAGGGGGGACACTTTCTTGAAATTATTATAAGGGATCATCTTATTTACTACCTCGTACTAAGCAAATAAGAAGCAAAACATGATAAACATCACATGCAATCAAATAGTGACATGATATGGCCAATATCATATTGCTCCTTTGATCTCCATCTTCGGGGCGCCATGATCATCTTCGTCACCGGCATGACACCATGATCTCCATCATCGTGTCTTCATGAAGTTGTCACGCCAACGATTACTTCCACTTCTATGGCTAACGTGTTTAGCAATAAAGTAAAGTAATTTACATGGCATTATTCAATGACACGCATGTCATACAAAAAATAAAGACAACTCATATGGCTCCTGCCGGTTGTCATACTCATCGACATGCAAGTCGTGATTCATATTACAAGAACATGATCAATCTCATACATCACATATATTTCATTCATCACATCCTTTTCCCCATATCACATCACAAGGCATATGCTGCAAAAAAAAAGTTAGACGTCCTCTAATTGTTGTTGCATGTTTTTACGTGGCTTCTATAGGTTTCTAGCAAGAACGTTTCTTACCTACGTAAAACCACAACGTGATATGCCAATTTCTATTTACCCTTCATAAGGACCCTTTTCATCGAATCCGATCCGACTAAAGTGGGAGAAACAGACACCCGCTAGCCACCTTATGCAACTAATGCATGTCAGTCGGTGGAACCTGTCTCACGTAAGCGTATGTGTAAGGTCGGTCCGGGCCGCTTCCTCCCATGATGCCGCCGAAACAAGATAAGACTAGTAGTGGCAAGAAAATTGACAACATCTATGCCCACAACAAGTTTGTGTTCTACTCGTGCATAGAAACTACGCATAGACCTAGCTCTGATACCACTGTTGGGGAATGTTGCAGAAAATAAAAAAATTCTACGCTTCACCAAGATCAATCTATGGAGTCATCTAGCAACGAGAGAGAGGAGTGCATCTACATACCCTTGTAGATCACGTGCGGAAACGTTCAAGAGAACGGGGTTGAGGGAGTCGAACTCGTCGTGATCCAAATCACCGAAGATCCTAGTGTCGAACGGACGGCACCTCCGCGTTCAACACACGTACGGTTGGGGAAGACGTCTCCTCCTTCTTGATCCAGCAAGGGTGAGGGAGAGGTTGATGGAGATCCAGCAGCACGATGGCGTGGTGGTGGAAGTAACGGCGATCTCGGCAGGGCTTCGCCAAGCTCTACGAGAGGGAGAGGTGTTGCGGAGGGAGAGGGAGGCGCCAGGAGCAGGGGTGCGCAGCCCTCCCTCTCCCCCTCTTTATATAGGGGCCCTAGGGGGGTGCCGACCCCTAGAGATCCCATCTCAAGGGGGGGCGGCGGCCAAGGGGGGGGACTTGCCCCCCAAGTCAAGTGGGGCGCCACCCACCCCTAGGGTTTCCAACCCTAGGCGTAGGGGAGGCCCAAGGGGGGCGCACCAGCCCACCAGGGGCTGGTTTCCTTCCCCACATCAGCCCATGGGGCCCTCCAGGATAGGTGGCCCCACCCGGTGGACCCCCGGGACCCTTCCGGTGGTCCCGGTACAATACTGGTGACCCCCGAAACTTTCCCGATGGCCAAAACTGGACTTCCTATATATAATTCTTCACCTCCGGACCATTCCAGAACTCCTCGTGATGTCCGGGATCTCATCCGGGACTCCGAACAACTTTCGGGTTACCGCATACTAATATCTCTACAACCCTAGCGTCACCGAACCTTAAGTGTGTAGACCCTACGGGTTCGGGAGACACGCAGACATGACCGAGACGACTCTCCGGCCAATAACCAACAGCGGGATCTGGATACACATGTTGGCTCCCACATGCTCCACGATGATCTCATCGAATGAACCACGATGTCGAGGATTCAAGTAATCCCATATACAATTCCCTTTGTCAATCAGTATGTTACTTGCCCGAGATTCGATCGTCGGTATCCCAATACCTCGTTCAATCTTGTTACCGGCAAGTCACTTTACTCATACCGTAATGCATGATCCCGTGACCAACCACTTAGTCACTTTGAGCTCATTATGATGATGCATTACCGAGTGGGCCCAGAGATACCTCTCCGTCATACGGAGTGACAAATCCCAGTCTCGATCCGTGTCAACCCAATGACACTTTTGGAGATACCGTAGTATACCTTTATAGTCACCCGATTCGCCAGTGACGTTTGGTACACCCAAAGCACTCCTATGGCATCCGGGAGTTACACGATCTCATGGTCTAAGGAAATGATACTTGACATTGGAAAAGCTCTAGCAAACGAACTACACGATCTTGTGCTATGCTTAGGATTGGATCTTGTCCATCACATCATTCTCCCAATGATGTGATCCCGTTATCAATGACATCCAATGTCCATGGTCAGGAAATCGTGACCATCTATTGATAAACGAGCTAGTCAACTAGAGGCTCACTAGGGACATGTTGTGGTCTATGTATTCACACATGTATTACAATTTCCGGATAACACAATTATGGCATGAATAATAGACAATTATCATGAACGAGGAAATATAATAATAACCATTTTATTATTGCCTCTAGGGCATATTTCCAACACTATGTCTACCTCCTTGACATGATCGCGGATGGAATTGAAGCGTCTCTGGATGTGCTTGGTTCTCTCGGGAAATCTGGATTCCTTTGCCAAGGCAATTGCACCAGTATTGTCAGAAAAGATTTTCATTGGACCCGATGCACTAGGTATGACACCTAGATCGGATATGAACTCCTTCATCCAGACTCCTTCATTTGCTGCTTCCGAAGCAGCTATGTACCCCGCTTCACACGTAGATCCCGCCACGATGCTCTGCTTGGAACTGCACCAACTTACAGCTCCACCATTCAATATAAATACGTATCCGGTTTGTGACTTAGAGTCATCCGGATCAGTGTCAAAGATTGCATCGACATAACCATTTACGACGAGCTCTTTTTCATCTCCATAAATGAGAAACATATCCTTAGTCCTTTTCAGGTATTTCAGGATGTTTTTGACCGCTGTCCAGTGATCCACTCCAGGATTACTTTGGTACCTCCCTGCTAAACTAATAGCAAGGCACACATCAGGTCTGGTACACAACATTGTATACATGATAGAACCTATGGCTGAGGCATAGGGAATGACATTCATTTTCTCTCTATCTTCTGCAGTGGTCGGGCATTGAGTCTGACTCAACTTCACACCTTGTAACACAGGCAAGAACCCTTTCTTTGCTTGATCCATTTTGAACTTCTTCAAAACTTTATCAAGGGTATGTGCTTTGTCAAAGTCCAATTAAGCGTCTTGATCTATCTCTATAGATCTTGATGCCCAATATATAAGTAGCTTCACCGAGGTCTTTCGTTGAAAAATTCTTATTCAAGTATCCTTTTATGCTATCCAGAAATTCGGTATCATTTCCGATCAATAATATGTCATCCACATATAATATCAGAAATGCTACACAGCTCCCACTCACTTTCTTGTAAATACAGGCTTCTCCAAAAGTCTGTATAAAACCATATGCTTTGATCACACTATCAAAGCGTATATTCCAACTCCGAGATGCTTGCACCAGTCCATAAATGGATCGCTGGAGCTTGCACACTTTGTTAGCACCTTTTGGATCGACAAAACCTTATGGTTGCATCATATACAACTCTTCTTTAAAATATCCATTAAGGAATGAAGTTTTGACATCCATTTGCCGAATTTCATAATCATAAAATGCGGCAATTACTAAGATGATTCGGACAGACTTAAGCATCGCTACGGGTGAGAAGGTCTCACCATAGTCAACTCTTTGAACTTTCGAAAACCTTTCGCAACAAGTCGAGCTTTGTAGACAGTAACATTACCGTCGGCGTCAATCTTCTTCTTGAAGATCCATTTATTCTATATGGCTTGCTGATCATCGGGCAAGTCAACCAAAGTCCACACTTTGTTCTCATACATGAATCCCATCTCAGATTTCATGGCCTCAAGCAATTTTGCAGAATCTAGGCTCATCATCGCTTCCTCATAGTTCGTAGGTTCGTCATGGTCAAGTAACATGACTTCCAGAACAGGATTACCATACCACACTAGTGCGGATCTTACTTTGGTTGACCTACAAGGTTTGGTAGTAACTTGATCCGAAGTTTCATGATCATCATCATTAGCTTCCTCGCTAATTGGTGTAGGAATCACTGGAACTAATTTCGGTGATGGACTACTTTCCAATTCGGGAGAAGGTACAGTTACCTCATCAAGTTCTAGTTTCCTCCCACTCACTTCTTTTGAGAGAAACTCCTTCTCTAGAAAGGATCCATTCTTAGCAACGAATATCTTGCCTTCAGATCTGTGATAGAAGGTGTACCCAACGGTCTCCTTTGGGTATCCTGTGAAGACACATTTTTCCAATTTGGTTTTGAGCTTATCAGGTTGAAGCTTTTTCACATAAGCATCGCAGCCCTAAACTTTAAGAAATGACAGCTTGTGTTTCTTGCCAAACCACATTTCATATGGTGTCGTCTCAACGAATTTAGATGGTGCCCTATTTAACGTGAATGCAGCCGTATCTAAAGCATAACCCCAAAATGATAGCGGTAAATCAATAAGAGACATCATAGATTGCACCACACTAATAAAGTTCGATTACGACGTTCGGACACACCATTACACTGAGGTGTTCCAGGTGGCATAAGTTGCGAAACTTTTCCTCATTGTTTCAAATGAAGACCAAACTCGTAACTCAAATATTCACCTCCACAATCAGATCGTAGAAACTTTATTTTCTTGTTACGATGATTTTCCACTTTACTCTGAAATTCTTTGAACTTTTCAAATGTTTCAGACTTATGTTTTATCAAGTAGATATACCCATATCTGCTCAAATCATCTGTGGAGGTTAGACAATAACGATACCGCCGCGAGCATCAACACTCATCAGACCGCATACATCAGTATGTATTATTTCCAATAAGTGTGTTGCTCGCTCCATTGTTCCGGAGAACGGAGTCTTAGTCATCTTGCCCATGAGGCATGGTTCGCAAGCATCAAGTGATTCCAAAAGCCCATTAGCATGGAGTTTCTTCATGCGCTTTACACCAATATGACCTAAACGGCAATGCCACAAATAAGTTGCACTATCATTATTAAACTTATCTCTTTCGGCTTCAATACTATGAATATGTGTATCACTACTACCGAGATTTAATAAAAATAGACCACTCATCAAGGGTGCATGACCATAAACAATATTACTCATATAAATAGAACAACTATCATTCTCTGGTCTAAATGAATAACCGTTTCGCATCAAACAAGATCTAGATATAATGATCATGCTTAATGCTCGCACCAAATAACAATTATTCAGGTCTAAAACTAATCCCGATGGTAGATGTAGAGGTAGCGTGCCTACATCGATCACATCAACTTTGGAACCATTTCCCATGCGCATCGTCACCTCGTCCTTAGCCAATCTTCATTTAATCCTTAGCCCCTATTTTGAGTTGCAAATATGCGCAACAGAACCAGTATCAAATACCTAGGCGCTACTACGAGCATTAGTAAGGTACACATCAATAACATGTATATTAAATATACCTTTCACTTTGCCATCCTTCTTCTCCGCCAAATACTTGGGGAAATTCCGCTTCCAGTTACCAGTCCCTTTGGAGTAGAAGCACTCAGTCTCAGGCTTCGGTCAAGACTTGGGCTTCTTCACTTGAGCAGCAACTTGCTTGTCGTTCTTCTTGAAGTTCCCCTTCTTCCCTTTGCCCTTCTTCTTGAAACTAGTGGTCTTGTTAACCATCAACACTTGATGCTCCTTGTTGATTTCTACCTCCGCAGCCTTTAGCATTGCGAAGAGCTCGGGAATTGTCTTATCCATCCCTTGCATATTATAGTTCATCACGAAGCTTTAGTAGCTTGGTGGAAGTGATTGAAGAACCCTGTCAATGACACTATCAACCGGAAGATTAACTCCTAGCTGAGTCAAGTGATTGTGGTACCCAGACATTCTGAGTATATGTTCACTGACAGAACTATTCTCCTCCATTTTGCCGCTGTGGAACTTATTGGAGACTTCATATCTCTCAATCCGGGTACTAACTTCAACTCCTAGAACCTCTCATATGCTCCATGACGTTCCAAACATCGTCGAAGTCCCGGTTCCAAGCCGTAAAGCATGACACACTGAACTATCGAGTAGTCATCAGCTTTGCTCTGCCAGGTGTTCACAACATCCGGCGTCGCTCCTGCAGCGGGTCTTGCACCTAGCGGTGCTTCCAGGACATAATTCTTCTGTGCAGCAATGAGGATAATCCTAAATTTACGGAACCAGTCCATGTAGTAGCTACCATCATCTTTCAACTTAGCTTTCTCTAGGAACGCATTAAAATTCAACGGAACAGTAGCACGGGCCATTTATCTACAACAACATAGACATGCAAAATACTATCAGGTACTAAGTTCATGATAAATTAAAGTTCAATTCATCATTTTACTTAAGACCTCCCACTTAGATAGACATCCCTCTAATCATCTAAGTGATCACGTGATCCATATCAACTAAACCATGTCCGATCATCACGTGAGATGGAGTAGTTTTCGATGGTGAACATCACTATGTTGATCATATCTACTATATGATTCACACTCGACCTTTTGGTCTCAGTGTTCCGAGGCAATATCTGCGTATGCTAGGCTCGTCAAGTTTAACCCGAGTATTCTGCGTGTGCAAAACTAGCTTGCACCCGTTGTATGTGAACGTAGAGCTTATCACACCCGATCATCACGTGGTGTCTTGGCACGCGAACTGTAGCAACGGTGCATACTCAGGGAGAACACTTATACCTTGAAATTTAGTGAGAGATCATCTTATAATGCTACCACCGTACTAAGCAAAATAAGATGCATAAAGGATAAACATCACATGCAATCAATATAAGTGATATGATATGGCCATCATCATCTTGTGCCTTTGATCTCCATCTCCAAAGCACTGTCATGATCACCATCGTCACCGGCTTGACACCTTTATCTCCATCGTAGCATCGTTGTCGTCTCGCCAACTACTGCTTCTACGACTATCGCTACCACTTAGTGATAAAGTAAAGCAATTACATGGCGATTGCATTTCATACAATAAAGCAACAACCATATGGCTCCTGCCAGTTGCCGATAACTGTTACAAAACATGATCATCTCATACAACGATTTATATATCATCACGTCTTGACCATATCACATCACAACAAGCCCTGCAAAAACAAGTTAGACGTCCTCTACTTTGTTGTTGCATGTTTTACGTGGCTGCTACGGGCTTCTAGGAAGAACCGTTCTTACCTACGCATCAAAACCACAACGATTTTTCATCAAGTGTGCTGTTTTAACCTTCAACAAGGACCGGGCGTAGTTAAACTCGATTCAACTAAAGCTGGAGAAACAGACACTGATACATCTCCAACGTATCTATAATTTATAAAGTGTTCATGCTATTATATTATCTGTTTTGGATGTTTATGGGATTATTATGCACTTTTATATTATTTTTGGGACTAACCTATTAACCGGAGGCCCAACCCAAATTGTTGTTTTCTTGCCTATTTCAGTGTTTCGAAGAAAAGGTATATCAAACGGATTCCAAACGGAATGAAACCTTCGGGAGAGTTAATTTTGGAACAGAAGCAATCCAGGAGACTTGGAGTAGACGTCAGGGAAGCCTCGAGGAAGCCACGAGGAAAGGAGGCGCGCCCTACCCCCCTGGGCTCGCTCCCACCCTCGTGGGCCCCTCGTGGCTCCCCTGACCGACTTCTTTCGCCTATATATGTCCATATACCCTAAAAACACAGAGGAGCACAATAGATCGGGAGTTCTGCCGCCGCAAGCCTCTGTAGCCATGAAAACCCAACCGGGGCCCTGTTCCGGCACCCTGTTGGAGGGGGGATCCCTCACCGGTGGCCATCTTCATCATCCCGGCGCTCTTCATGACGAGGAGGGAGTAGTTCACCCTCGGGGCTGAGGGTATGTACCAGTAGCTATGTGCTTGATCTCTCTCTCTCATGTTCTTGAGGTGGTACGATCTTGATGTATCGCGAGCTTTGCTATTATAGTTGGATCTTATGATGCTTCTCCCCTCTACTCTCTTGTAATGGATTGAGTTTTCCCTTTGAAGTTATCTTATCGGATCGAGTCTTTAAGGATTTGAGAACACTTGATGTATGTCTTGCATGTGCTTATCTGTGGTGACAATGGGATATCACGTGATCTAATTGATGTATGTTTTGGTGATCAACTTGCGGGTTCAGTGACCTTGTGAACTTATGCATAGGGGTTGGCACACGTTTTCATCTTGAATCTCCAGTAGAAACTTTGGGGCACTCTTTGAAGTACTTTGTGTTGGTTGAATAGATGAATCTGAGATTGTGTGATGCATACCGTATAATCTTACCCACGGATACTTGAGGTGACATTGTAGTATCTAGGTGACATTAGGGTTTTGGTTGATTTGTATCTTAAGGTGTTATTCTAGTACGAACTCTATGATAGATTGAACGGAAATAATAGCTTCGTGTTATTTTACTACGGACTCTTGAATAGATCGATCAGAAAGAATAACTTTGAGGTGGTTTCGTACCCTACCATAATCTCTTCGTTTGTTCTCCGCTATTAGTGACTTTGGAGTGACTCTTTGTTGCATGTTGAGGGATATTTATATGATCCAATTATGTTATTATTGTTGAGAGAACTTGCACTAGTGAAAGTATGAACCCTAGGCCTTGTTTCCTAGCATTGCAATACCGTTTACGCTCACTTTTACCACTTGCTACCTTGCTTTTTTTATATTTTCAGATTACAAAAACCTATATCTACCATCCATATTGCACTTGTATCACCATCTCTTCATTAACTAGTGCACCTATACAATTTACCATTGTATTGGGTGTGTTGGGGACACAAGAGACTCTTTGTTATTTGGTTGCAGGGTTGCTTGAGAGAGACCATCTTCATCCTACGCCTCCCACGGATAGATAAACCTTGGGTCATCCACTTGAGGGAAATTTGCTATTGTCCTACAAACCTCTGCACTTGGAGGCCCAACAACGTCTACAAGAAGAAGGTTGTGTAGTAGACATCAAGCTCTTTTCTGGCGCCGTTGCCGGGGAGGTGAGTGCTTGAAGGTATATCTTTAGATCTTGCAATCGAATCTTTTTGTTTCTTGTTTTATCACTAGTTTATTTTATAAAAGAAAACTACAAAAAAAATGGAATTGAGGGTACCTCATATGCTTCATCTTTTTAATATCTTTCATGAAAATGCGCAATTGCTAGAAGGAGAATGCATTAGAATGTTTGGCACTAAATTTCTGAATGATGAGCATGATTGCAATGTTGTTAGTATGAACTCTTTGAATATCCATAGTACTAATAATGATTGAACTAGTCATGATGAAAATATCTCTTATAAGCATGTCGATTTTTGTGGAGTTCATAGAGTTTGCAAGTACACACCAAATAGGGAAGATAGATTTTGCAAGAGGCATAAGTATTTAGAAACTAAATAGTTGCAAGAAAGGCTAGATGTTTGTGTTGAAAATATAAACTTAGCCGTACTTGTGAACTTTGTAATGAACGTGGTCATTTAAGTCTCCAATGCAAATTGTTTCATGATCGAATCATGTCCAAGAATTGTGATGACTTGATTTCCCTTGCATATCATAATGAACTTAGTTTGCTTTTGGGTATGAAGAAATGAAACGTATAACTAAGGATCTTCTAGAATTTGTCCTTGATAAAGTTCTTGATTTTGATCTAGAAGAAATTTTTATGTATTGTGAGGTGAATTACATTGAAAACCCTTATATTGCCAATTACATAAAGACAAGAAAACAAATAGAAGATGAACAGAGTACTAATGAAAGGGAAGAGACTTCGCAATATCCTCCTATTATTTCTTATGATGAATCAGGGAACGAGGAGGAGCTCTCTATTCAACCAATATCATTAATAAGGAGCTCAAAAGAGAGGGTTAAACCCACACATGATGTGAATAAGAAAAATAAAAGACAGAGAAGTAAAGGTAGAAAGGTATCCCTCCCAAATGATGTTGCTCCTATTACTCATTGTGATGATGATAATTGCTATACTATTGGTGCTATCCATACTATTAATGATGAGAGTGATTATGCTCATGATATGAAAAGGCCCAAGCTTGGGGATGCTATGTTTGATGAGAATGACATGTTTGAGAATATATTAGCTGCAATTAATGTTTGTCCCAAGCTTGGGAATGCTATGTTTAATGAAGATGATATTTTTAGCCTCCCAAGTTTTGATGAGCAAATTTATTATGATGATAGCATGCCTCTTATTTATGATGATTATTGTGATGAAACTTATGCTATAAATAGTAGTGATGATTATATTTATAAAAAATTTCATGATTATGATTACCCCTTTTCTGAATATTACTCTTTTAATATGGAAACAATTCATAGTATTCGAGTCTCTTATGATACTCCCACTATTCCGAAAGAGACGAATTTTGCTTATGTGGGGAGTAATAAAATGTCTATGCTTGTAGATCATGAAAGAATGCTTTATGTGGTAGTTATATTGTTGAATTCATTCATGATTCTACTGAAAATTATTATGAGGGAGGAACATATGCTTGTGGGAATTGCAATAATACCAAGTTTCCTCTCTATGTGCTTAAAGTTTTGAAGTTATGCTTGTTTTGCCTTCCTATGCTAGTTGATTATTGTTCCCATAAGTAGTTTGCTCACAAAATCCCTATGCATAGGAAGTGGGTTAGACTTAAATGTGATTGCCATGTGTTTCGTGATGCTCTCTTTATGTTTCAACTCTTATCTTTTATACGAGCATCATTGAAATCATCATGCCTAGCTAGAAAGGCATTAAAGAAAAGTGCTTGTTGGGAGACAACCCAATATTTACCCCTACTGTTTCTGTGTGTTCACATGATTAAGATACTTTATTAATCATGTTTTATAGCTTTTGTTTCAGTAAAGCGCCAAGTAAAACCTATAGGATCTTCTTGGATGATAGTTATTTGATCTTGCTGAAAAAGACAGAAACTTTCTGCTCAAAAACAATTGTTAAAAATCACCAGAAAGTGATAGAATACTTATTCCAATTGCAGTAGATCAATAATCAAATTATCTAGGTCTTCCTATTATGGCAGATTTTTCTGATTTCCAGAAGTTTATGTTTGATACAGATTACTACAGACTCTTCTGTTTTTGACAGATTCTATTTTCTATGTCTTGTTTGCTTATTTTGATGAATCTATGAGTAGTATCAGAGGGTACGAACCATAGAGAAGTTGGAACACAGTAGATATTACACCAATATTAATTTAGAATGAGTTCACAACAGTACCTAAGTGGTAATTTATTCTCTTATACTAAGGGAGCTTACGAGTTTTCTGTTAAGTTTTGTGTTATGAAGTTTTCAAGTATTGGGTAAAGATTCGATTAACTATGGAATAAGGAGTGGTAAGAGCCTAAGCTTGGGGATGCCGAAGGCACCCCAAGGTAATATTCAAGGACAACCAAGAGCCTAAGCTTGGGGATGCCCCGGAAGGCATCCCCTCTTTCATCTTCGTTCATCGGTAACTTTACTTGGAGCTATATTTTTATTCACCGCATGATATGTGTTTTGGTTGGAGCGTAATTTTGTTTTATTTTGTTAGTATTTGCTTGCTGTTATTTAGAATAATGTTTTGCATCTCTAGTTTCAATAAAAATGTCAAGGATAGCATTTACCATGCTTATTTTGCAAGTATACATGTTGCTGTTTCAAAACAGAAAGTTTACCGCTGTTGCAAAAATTCCCTAGAAAAGACAGAATATGATAAAATGTTGAAACTTTTTGCATAACAAGCTCTGATAAATTTTATACATTGTGGTAGAATTTCATAATGTTTGGAGTTATGGAAATATGATGAATCTTGCATTCTTTACAGACTGTACTGTTTTGGCAAATTGTTGTTATGTTTGCATTGTTTGCATATGTTTGCTTGTTTAATGATTCTATTTGAGGATAGGAGTATTAAATATGCAGAGGCATTTAGTATGCAATGTTGAACACTAATTTTAGTGATTTGTTACAGTAGAAAATGATAAGGTTTTTGCATTGGTTTATACTAACTTATCTCACGAGTTCTTGTTGAGTTTTGTGTGGATGAAGTTTTTTTTAGATTTAGGGAAACCGTGATATAAAAGGAATTAAGGAGACACAAAAGCTCAAGCTTGGGGATGCCCAAGATAATATTTCAAGAAGTCTCAAGCATCTAAGCTTGGGAATGCCCCGGTAGGCATCCTACCATTCTTCTTCAACAATTATCAGTTAGTATCGGTTGAGCCTAAGTTTTTGCTTTTTCACATGATGAGTGCTATACTTGAAATGTCATTTTATTTTTGTTTTGCTTGGTGTTTGAATAATATCCCAAGATCTGAAATTCTTAAATGATAGAGAGTCTTCACAAAGCTACATAATTATTTAACTACTCATTGTGTCGGTGTACTAGAGTAGGGGTACCCTAGTATCCCGAACTCGTGCCTGCAGCGATTGCAGCACCAGCTGCAAGGCTTGCTGGTGACCGCCAAGGTCCTCATGCTCCTTTGGAGCCATTCAAGAACAAAGTATTCAAGGCCCGGCAAGAGGAGCTTGCCGGAAGGCCATTCAAGGCACGAAGAAACAACACCCGGCAAGAGGAGCTTGCGGGAAGGCTTGGTGAGCGACAAGCTCCCGGCGACAAGGATTCAGCCGCGGCAAGGAGCTTGCCGCGGCGAGCAACCTCTTCATCTCCGCTCCAGCTCATCCACCAGCGTGTCGCCATGGGGCCATTCCAGCGTGCGTGTCGAGGCTGTGCAGCCAGCGGGAGCAGCGATAAGCGGCGCCGACAAGCTTACCATCGTGGCAAGCGGTGGTGCACTTGACGGTCCTGTTGCCTTTGTTTAGGCGGCGAGGGGCGGGCATTATTGATCTTGTCCCTTGCCGTCAGAGTTAGGTATAATGCACTGTACACTGTACAAGTCGGTGTACCAACTACTGTTTTTCCATTTGTACCCTCATCTACGTTGCCACCTGTCGGAGACCCCTTGAGCCTATAAAAGGAGGCCCATGTGCAACGTAGAAAGGGTTCGGTTCGTTCGGTTCGACTCATTCAAGACTACACTCACTCAAGCTAGGTTTTGTAGCTCTCATTGCTCCCTAGCAAGAACACAATATAATCAACCAAGCAGCAGTAGGAGTATTATCTCTCCGGAGAGCTCCGAAGCTGGGTAAACTGCTCGTGTGCATCGCCTCGATCTGCTCTTCGTGCAATCTCCGCCCCCCACCGAACCACAAGGGACTCGGTCCGCCAGGTCCCATAGGTGTTCGTGGGTCACGATCAGCTTCCCCGACACATTGATCTTCACTTATATCTTTTTGGAGTAGTTTGTCATTTACTCGTGTGCTTCACTTATATCCTATGAGTAAATGGTTGAATGATTTGAATGTCATAAATCTGAAATTATATACGTTTCATATGCCTTTCCCATGGGGAGTACTGACTTCACATATAAGAAGTAGAGGTGGAAAATTTATTGAAGGTTAGCAAACGTTGTATTGGTCACTTGAAAAATTCATGAAAGAATATTGAAGGAAGAGATATTTCACATATAAATATACTATCTTGGACATCTTCTATGATTGTGAGCCGCATTAATTATTTTCAAACCTGAGCAAATTAGTTGAAGTTGGACAAGGAAGACAACATAATGAGTTATGCTTGGGTATATTTGTATAGAAGTTATATTGTTATGGATCCTCTAACATGTGGTGCTTGCTATTTAGAATCCTTTGCTAGCCAAAATATCTGTACTAAGCGGGAATACTGCTTGTGCATCCAAATTCCTTGAACCAAGTTTATTCCATGAGTGTCCACCATATCTACCTACATGCGATATTTACCGGCCGTTCCAAGTAAATTTGAATGTGCCAAACTCTAAACCTTCAAATAATAATCTGTTTTGTATGCTCGAATCGCTCATGTAGAGACTAGGGGCTGTCAGTATCTTCCATGCTAGGTGGGTTATTCTCACGATGAGTGGACTCCGCCCATCATTCACGAGAAAATGGCTGGTAACTAGGATGCCAGTCCTATGATCAAAAGATCAAAAAAAATTCACAAATAATTTAAACAAACTCCCCCAGGATTGTTGATAGTTGGACGACACCCGTTGTTTTGGACAAGCCGTGGAGTGTGATTGTTGGTGGAGGGGGAGTAAAATCTTTACCTTTCTGTTTGGGAACCGCCGATAATGTATCTAGTATGGAAGATATTGGGAACTCTTGGTCGTTATGTTGACAATGAAAGCATACCTCTCAAAATTATTTTCATCTCTGTTCTAGCTTCGAGCTCTGGCACCTTTGCAAATCCCTGATTCCCTCTGCGAAGGGCCTATCTTTTACTTTTATGCAAGAGTCAGTACTATTCCTTCTCATTCCAACCTACTTTTTAGCTGGCAAGCATCATGTGGTGGAGAAAGATCTAAGCATATATGGCCATTCAAATATATTTGATCATGAATTATTATTGTTGACATTACCCTTGAGGTAAAAGGTTGGGAGGTGAAACATTAGGCCCCTATCTTTCTCTGTGTTCGATGAATACTATTTGTTCTAAAAATATGCTCTAAGTGGTAGCAATCATGGAAGACTATATGATAGTCGAGTATGTGGGATTTGCTAAATCAAAGCTCTTACATAGACCCTTCCTGAAAATAAGATGAATTGAAATTGTTTGATGACTGAGAACATAGTTTGTTAGTTTTCAAGAAAGTTTATGGTCTATGCTTTAATATGTCAATAGCTTGTTACTTGATCATGAAAAGTTTTATGAGTTGAGCTACTATTACGACATATAATGATGCTAGAAAAGGTGATTGAAATTATCATTGATCAAACTTGTGCACCTGCTAGCATTCACACTTCATAAATTATTTCTTTTACCATTTACCTACTCGAGGACGTCTCCAACGTATCTATAATTTATGAAGTATTCATGCTATTATATTATCTGTTTTGGATGTTTATGGGCTATACTAAACACTTCTATATTATTTTTGGAACTAACCTATTAACCGGAGGCCCACCCCAATTTGTTGTTTTCTTGCCTATTTCAGTGTTTCAAAGAAAAGGAATATCAAACGGAGTCCAAACGGAATGAAACCTTCGGGAGAGTTATTTTTGGAACGGAAGCAATCCAGGAGACTTGGAGTAGACGTCGGGGAAGCTTCGAGGAAGCCACAAGGCAGGGAGGCGCGCACTACCCCCCTGGGAGCACCCCCACCCTCGTGGGCCCCTCGTGGCTCCCCTGGCCGACTTCTTTCGCCTATATATGTCCATATACCCTAAAAACATGGAGGAGCACAATAGATCGGGAGTTCCGCCGCCGCAAGCCTCTGTAGCCGCGAAAAACCAATCGGGACCCTGTTCTGGCAGCCTGCCGGAGGGGGGATCCCTCACCGGTGGCCATCTTCATCATCCCAGCGCTCTCCATGACGAGGAGGGAGTAGTTCACCCTCGGGGCTGAGGGTATGTACCAGTAGCTATGTGCTTGATATCTCTCTCTCTCTCTCTCTCTCTCTCTCTCTCTCTCGTGTTCTTGAGGTGGTACGATCTTGATGTATCGCGAGCTTTGCTATTATAGTTGGATCTTATGATGTTTCTCCCCCTCTACTCTCTTGTAATGGATTGAATTTTCCCTTTGAAGTTATCTTATCATGATGTATGTCTTGGATGTGCTTATCTGTGGTGACAATGGGATATCACGTGATCTACTTGATGTAGGTTTTGGTGATCAACTTGCGGGTTCAGTGACCTTGTGAACTTATGCATAGGGGTTGGCACACGTTTTCGTCTTGACTCTCCGGTAGAAAGTTTGGGGCACTCTTTGAAGTACTTTGTGTTGGTTGAATAGATGAATCTAAGATTGTGTGATGCATATCGTATAATCATACCCACGGATACTTGAGGTGACATTGGAGTATCTAGGTGACATTAGGGTTTTGGTTGATTTGTATCTTAAGGTGTTATTCTAGTACGAACTCTATGATAGATTGAACGGAAAGAATAGTTTCGGGTTATTTTACTACGGACTCTTGAATAGATCGATCAGAAAGAATAACTTTGAGGTGGTGTCGTACCCTACCATAGTCTCTTCGTTTGTTCTCTGCTATTAGTGACTTTGGAGTGATTCTTTGTTGCATGTTGAGGGATATTTATATGACCCAATTATGTTATTATTGTTGAGAGAACTTGCACTAGTGAAAGTATGAACCCTAGGCCTTGTTTCCTAGCATTGCAATACCGTTTACGCTCACTTTTACCACTTGCTACCTTGCTGTTTTTATATTTTCAGATTACAAAAACCTATATCTACCATCCATATTGCACTTGTATCACCATCTCTTCGCCAAACTAGTGCACCTATACAATTTACCATTGTATTGGGTGTGTTGGGGACACAAGAGACTCTTTTTTATTTGGTTGCAGGGTTGCTTGAGAGAAACCATCTTCATCCTACGGCTCCCACGGATTGATAAACCTTAGGTCATCCACTTGAGGGAAATTTGCTACTGTCCTACAAACCTCTGCACTTGGAGGCCCAACAACATCTACAAGAAGAAGATTGTGTAGTAGACATCAGACACCCACTAGCCACATGTGTGCGAAGCACGGCGGTAGAACCAGTCTCATGAACGCGTTCATGTAATGTCGGTCTGGGCCGCTTCATCCAACAATACTACCGAATCAAAGTATGACATGCTGGTAAGCAGTATGACTATTATCGCCCACAACTCTTTGTGTTCTACTCGTGCATATAACATCTACGCATAGACCTGGCTCGGATGCCACTATTGGGGAACATAGTATTTCAAAATATTGCCTACGATCACGTAAGATCTATCTAGGAGAAGCATAAGAACGAGCGGGGAGAGTGTGTCCATATACCCTCGTAGACCGAAAGCGGAAGCGTTTAGTAACGCGGTTGATGTAGTCGAACGTCTTTGCGATCCAACTGATCCAAGTACCAAACGCACAGCACCTCCGCGATCTGCACATGTTCAGCTCGGTGACGTCCCTCGAACTCTTGATCCAGTTGAGGCCGAGGGAGAGTTTCGTCAGCATGACGGCATGGTGACGGTGATGATGAAGTTACCGACGCAGGGCTTTGCCTAAGCACTACGACAATATGACCGAGGTGGAAAACTACGGAGGGGGGCACTGCACACGGCTAAAGATCAACTTGTGTGTCTATGGGGTGCCCCCTCCCTCGTATATAAAGGAGGGGAGGCGGAGGCCGGCCGGCCCTAAGGGGCGCGCCCAAGGGGGGAATCCTACTCCAAGTAGGAAACGCCCCCCCCCCCTTTCCTAGTCCAAGTAGGAGAAGGAGGAAGGAGAGGGAAAGGGAAATAGGGGCCGCGCCCCCCTCCCCTAGTCCTATTCGGACTCCCCTTGGGGGGCGCGTGCCACCTCCTGGCTGCTGCCCTCTCTCTCCCCTAAGGCCCACTAAGGCCCATTACTTCCCCGGGGGGTTCCGGTAACCCCTCCGGCACTCCGGTTTTATTCGAAACTACCCGTAACACTTCCGATGTCCGAATAACATGGTCCAATATATCAATCTTTATGTCTTGACCCTTTCAAGACTCCTCGTCATGCTCGTGATCTCATCCGGGACTCTGAACAACCTTCGGTACATCAAATCACATAACTCATAATACAAATCGTCATCGAACGTTAAGCATGCGAACCCTATGGGTTCGAGAACTATGTAGACATGACTGAGACACATCTCCGGTCAATAACCAATAGTGGAACCTGGATGCTCATATTGTCTCCTACATATTCTACGAAGATCTTTATCGGTCAAACTGCATAACAACATATGTTGTTCCCTATGTCATCGGTATGTTACTTGCCCGAGATTCGATCGTCGGTATCACCATACCTAGTTCAATCTCGTTACCGTCATGTCTCTTTACTCGTTCCGTAATGCATCATCCCGTAACTAACTCATTAGTCACATTGCTTGCAAGGCTTATAGTGATGTGCATTACCGAGAGGGCCCAGAGATACCTCTCCAACAATCGGAGTGACAAATCCTAATCTCGATCTACACCAACTCAACAAACACCATCGGAGACACCTGCAGAGCATCTCTATAATCACCCAGTTATGTTGTGACGTCTGATAGCACACTACGTGTTCCTCCGGTATTTGGGAGTTGCATAATCTCATAGTCATAGGAACATGTATAAGTCATGAAGAAAGCAATATCAATCACTACAAAAAAAGACACTTCCGTGATGATACGTGTTTGTCACAGTAGGTCACGTTTTCTGTCATGCATGTACATCCATGAAGATTTTATGATAGAATCAAGATAGTCATACCTGTGCTGTCGTAGAAGTGTTCCATGACATTACCAAAATTATCATCACGGAAGTGTCCACTTCCATGACTATAAATCCCGCGTCATAGAAGTGCTTTCGTCAAGGGTGACCGACATGTGGCATCCATCATAACAAGTCGCCATTAAGCTATCTGGTCCGGTTTTAGATCCGATGACCCGTTAACAGCCCAGACCAATGGGGATTTTGCACGTGTAAAATTCTCATTGGCCAGAGGAAACACGTGTTGGCTCACCGTTGGGACAGATGTCATCCACTCATTGGACAGGAGCCGCCTATGATACGTCAACACGTGGCACGGCCCAACAGAGGCCCATTCCTATGAAAAGGCCGGCCCATTTTACTTGGCCAAAAGGTAGCGGGCCGGCCCATGGAAAGCGTGTTAACGACATGTTCGTATATAGCCCATTTACGACCCGCTAACTTCCAGCCCGTTACGACCTATCGAAATTAAGCCCGGTAGCTTCATCTGGGCCGTCCAATATGATTCCAGCCTGTTGTAACTTCCAGCCCATGTATGGCCCATGATGTATTTCGTCCCATATGAGGCCCTTTGTAACTCTCGGCCTATTAAAGGCCCGAGATGAAACTGGCCCATAATGAACAGTGTATCGCTCAATACCCATTAATGGCCCATTATTCCATCGGCCATTTCTAGCCCGTGTTAACTTTCAGCCTTCTAAGGGCCCATTTATTTTTGGGCTCATTTCTAGAATTCCACTAGTTACGGTCCGTTACTGGCCTGTTCTGTTTGTGGACCAAATTCAGCCTGTGGTTACATTCGGCCCGTTTGTGGCCCGTTAACCCGTTGGGCTGTTTTCATAGCGTTATCAAATACGGCCTATTAACGGCTCGTTATGGTCCACGAATAGTATGGCCCATGTTTGGCGAAATGATTATACGCCCCGTAGAAGGCCCATGGATCCTATGGCCCGTAGAAGACCAATGGATCCTACGACCCGTAGAAGGCACATGGATCATACAGCACGTAGAAAGTCCATGGATCCTACGGCCCGTAGAAGGCCCATGGATCCTACGGCCAGTAGAAGGCCCATGGATGCTACAGACTGCAGGAGGCCCATGGTTACAACGGTCCGTGTGTTGCCATGATTATTGTGGCCTAGTTACCAAAAATAGGTTATTGTGGCCACTAGAAAAACACGGAAAAAGAACTGGAGTGACTACAAGCAAACGACTAAACAAGACAATAAGGAGATAAATAAGCAAGCAACTAGCGCTAGCCTATTACAGCTATTACACATATTACATCCACTGGGCATCAAAGTTCGCCACCAATGCAAATATAGGGTACAAATCAGCATATTACATACACTGGCCGACAACATTGGCCACCAGTGCAAATAAACACAGCAGCAAAACAAGTCCATAACTGAAACAACTTCACAAGAGCTCAAGAAACATTATCATGGGTATCCACCATGCTGGCAATAAGCTTAGCAAGCTTATTAGCTTTGTCCTATTTGGCGCTAAAATCCTCCGACTCTTGATGTTTCACCAGAAAGTATGCATCTGAATGCTCCAGGGACTTCTGCAGCCCTTCCGCTTTTTGTCGCAGCACAGCTGATCGATGTCTTTCAGCTTGTAGTTGAGACTCAAGAAACCGAACTGATTCAGACAGTGAGTTTGAATAGCTTGTGCAAGCGGTAGTGGCCAGTAACTCGAACAGTAAACCAAGACAGGACTTTGGAGTTGCCTCACTGTTCGAGATAGTTTTCCTTAGCTATTTTATCAGCTTTGTTATCTGCATTACATCATTTAGCATTGCTTAATAAGGCACTCTTCCCCAATATTCTGTCAGCATTCTAAAAGAAGAAACAAGCAGACACATAACAGGTTTAGCATGTACTAGTATATGAAACTCATTTCGGTGAACCAGTTCATTAGTAAGGTGGACATGATTAAACTACCAAGTCTTCTATTGCCAAGTAGTACATTATAAAAGCATCAAACAAAGATATATCTATGTCCTATGGTCACGGCATTGTCTTGCCAAATCAAAGTAGAGAGACGGTTCAAATCATATCAGTTCAAGAGAAAGCAGCACTGAAAGAATACAAAGCGTGGGAAACTACATGGCATAACAAGATTTCAGATGGGTACCGGGTCTACATGTCAACAACACTATTGGCCTTGTTATGATGCTAGTAATGTGCATGATATGAGAAGTCAACTGTATACACAGTTGAAATTGAAATCAACAGAGCTATTTATAAGAGCAAACCTATTAAAGAAACATGTGTAAACATACCTGTTGTGCCATTGGAGTTTCCATTGGATCGCTCAATTTAAAAATAAGTTTGTACGAGTAAATACAGTGATACAAGAGCAAAGCAGTATGCACAATAGCAATAGAATCTTAAATGAGAACAGTTGTTCTTCAGCTTTAAGCACTTGTTCTACATGAACAGAGTATAGTAAGACGCAAGCATATAGTACTTAAAATAAAATAAGCTCATACACCTTACCACATTCTTGGTTCGGGACCAGTAAAGAACAAGGCGTTCCCAGTCATCATCCAGTAAATGTGTCTCAGGAGAACGTAAGGGAATTTGATGAGTTTCTTTGCCAGTGAAGTACGTTTTCTTCAGGTAATTCCGATCCTGCCACCAAGCATTCTTGAAGATAGCAGAGGTATTTGCACAGGTAAAATCATCCTGACTTTCCAAATCGGTCCTTCTATATAGAGAAAAATGGGAAAAATTGTTGTATTATAACCATCATGGAGGTAGAATGTTTGGGACAAAGCAAAGTAATTGCCATGAATAACATTACTTACACATAACTCCTGGACAAACACCTGCAACTGGCATTTTCCTTCATCTTCAGTATAATATTTCCATGATGGGAAGATAGGCACATAGGATTTAACAACATAAAATGCGAGCTAAACTATGAATGGCTGGTTGTGCTTCCTCCACAGGAATAGGTGTACTAACTGGTGGAGTTGGGGTTTGTCGTGGTAGTACTGGCGCTTTGGGCACTGGAGCTGCCTTACTAACTGCTCTTGTTTGGGAGCTCTGTGGTGGAGATGGTGTTGCGTCAACAGGAACTGGGTTACTATCTGCTGGGGTTGGGGTTAGATTGGGTGAAGCTGGTTCTTTGTCCATCGCAGTAGGGGTAAAATATGTGAGAGTCTGGGTTATGTGTGGTAGGGCTTGTTCTCGTGCATGTACAACCGGGGTGCTATCTCCACCAAGAGGTAGCACTGTTTTATTTGAAGACCGTGTTTTTACTCCGCTAGATACTTCCATCACCTGCTCCAATTCAAATGGTTGATAAACAGGAAACATGGTTGAATATACAGACATTGTACGAGAGACAGATGCAATAGATAGTGTCAAAAAAGAGGGCATTAAATAGTTGACATGTATATTGTTTAACTAAAATGGATAGCATGACATAATTTCACATATATGATGTCTATCTAAATTGGATAGCATAGCATAACATAATTCAAAGATATGATGACTAACTAAATAGAATCGCATGACATAATTCACATACATGTTAACTAAGTAACCCGGATCGCATGATTTAATTCACATATGTGATTTATATGCTAAGCAGAGGGCATTCGCATATATGATGTCTGAACTAAGAACACGGTGTTGAATATTGTGTATATGATGTCCAAACTATGCAATGCAAGACACCATATGCATGATATGAGCAGTAGAACCATGACAAGTTAGAGCATACACCTCGGTGGGGGAATAGGATTGGTCATCTGTCTCTGAATCCATCTCTGAGGAGCTATCGGGACCCAAAGAAGAGATCTGCCTTGACAGTGTAGCATACCGCTCTGAAGGCCTTGTTTTCACTCCAGATTTTTCCATCACCCACTCAAATGGCTGATTCACAGGAAGAGTAGTTTAATGTACAAACATTGTCGACAAATGGAAATTTAATGAAGAAAAGAATGGGCTAGATATCATTCAAATATATGATGCCTGGTTAAACAGGATGGCATTGCACATTTCACATATATTATGGCTGGCTAAAAGACATGAGATTGCATAATTCCCATATATGATATTGAAACTAAATAGGTGGCATTATAGAACATGTCTAAACTAAGCAGATGACATATATAGTGTCGAAAGTAGGCACTACAAGGCAACATATGCATGATATGACTAACATCATCATGCCAAGTTAGAGCAAACACCTTGGATGGTAAATAGGAGTGGTCGGCTGCGTCTGAATCTACCTCAGAACAAATATCTTCCTCTGGATTGCAATCTGGAGAGGGGGGGGGAGGGTTTGCCATTGAACCCACCATGGAGCAATGTCTGCATGACATTGTATTGCCACACAAAACTCTTCTCTTTTTCTCTACATGTTCAGCATAACCGTGTACAATATCTGACACACATACAAAAAAATATACTGAGATTATGTAAGGAGAGCATGCAGAAATCTAGAGTAATGGTAACAACCAGTGGATGGATCCAAACATAATGATTGCAGGCTGATGATTGCTTCAATTTAATAAAAAACAGATGATGATTGCTTTACTATTTGTTTCCCACCCAAGATGAACAACATAGGCATACCCTAGGTGAACCAGATATTAGACAGAGATACTATTCATTGCTGCCTCGATATGTGCCCCACAACTAATTTAGAACTCAAGTTTGAACATCAATTTGGACCTGACTTGGAGTCTAAGAGGTGAACAAGACAATAAAGTAGCAGGTAATATTAAGCAATGCATAACATAAGCAGAAACAAAAGCGTGCGACCTCTCTTGTGGACCCATGTACTCCTCAGGTTCATCTGTTGAGTCAATGATGGTGATGCCGTTGCGGTGGGTGCCGGGGGCAGGGAAGGAGATCTGAGGGGGCGAAAGATGGTCATGAGTCGTGATGTCTGGTTCGGTGAATGCTTCTGTCGATGGAGCAGCTCAGGTAAGGTGGACGACATCGTGGCAGGAGCAGGACAAACCACACAAAGTTTTCTTCGACACCTACCTGTAACTGGAGTAATTCTGTAAGGGCTCATTTGGCTTGCATGATTCTAAAAACGCAGGGATAGGAGGAAAAACACCGGAATAGGATAGGAATGCACATGGGAAATAGAGCATTTGTGAACACGGGATTTTTGTCAACTTGGGTGTTTGGTTCACAAGAATTGGAGGAGTAGAGGAATGCAAAGAAACATGGCCAAAGTAAAGTGAAACCATATGAAAGCGTGTACAGTTAGAATGTTATTCTGCCACTAATGCACTTGTTTTCATGCATAGGATTTTGAAAAGTAGGTCCAGGTGGATGTTTTGCTCCATTCCTTTCAACAAAATGCATAAATAATTGAATAGTAGAGTGCCATAGGAAAATTTCCTATTGCTATGTTTTTCCGTTGAACCAAAATAGCCCTAATGGATCGACATGAATGTAGAGTAATAAGTGATGCGACAAGTGTTCAACCTCTTTGCCATAGCCGTGTCGACCTCAGCATCATTGAGTTGGTCGCTGAAGAAGTTGAGGCAGAGGTGGCTGTCGGAGCTGTGAAGGAAGATCTGATGAATCTATAGACGGTGTCCAGGGCACTACTCTGTTGTGATGGATCATTCCGTCGTTGGAGCAGCTCCGGTGAGCTGTAAGACGTCAAGGCTGAAGAAGCACAAGACAGACATCGTTAATCTCAAGTGGGATTCTAATAGCATCTCCAATAGATGATGTAAAATAGATGTAAAATTTACATCACCAAAAACCACCTGACTACAACAGATGAGGTAAAAACTGTTGACTCTGAACTTAACTGTCGAAACTGAAATTTACTTTGGAATCTGAATGTTACTATCGAAACTGAACGCAATGGTAGCAAAGAGGCACTTGACATGTAGTTTAGGGAGGGCCTGTAGTTCATATTCAACATGCACCCCCCTGAGCCGCCAGCCACCACCAGCCGAACCGCCGGCCCCCGCACCGCCTCGCCGCCCCGAAACAACTCCCCACCGCCGTCCGCCCGCCTGCCAGCCCTCTAGCCCCCCACGCCGAGCTTTTTCTCCGGTGATCCGCACGCCATCGCGCCCCCCACCACCGGCGACCACCACCCCCACCCTGAACCCTAAGATAGATAGTCATGTACCTCTCCGGCGAGCAGCAGCAGCAGAAGTGTGAGCGAGCGAGCAACAGCCGGAGCAGCAGCAGCTGGGCGAGCGAGCGAGAGCCAGAGCAGCAGCAGCAGCAGTGCGAGCGAGTGAGCGAGAGCCGGAGCAGTAGCAGCAGATCCGGCTGTATGGACGCTGTCGCCGAAGGGGCCTCGCACTGGGGGAGGGCCACCGTGGAGATGTCGCCCGCGGCGCCGTCTTTGAGGTAGCGGCTCCATGGGGGTGCGGGATGGAGCACCGTCGGTGCCGGGAGGTCGAGTTAAGGAGAAGCTGCGATGCGATGAGTGCACAACCTCTTTGGTGGCGCCGAGTAGGCCTCAGCTTCGTCCGAGGAGTCGGTGAGGATGCTGCGGTTCCGGTGGAGCAGGTTAAGGCGACGCTGTTGGGATGGAGCAGCCGCGATAGACGAGGCGATCATCGGAGCAGCTCCTTGGAGCTGGAGGACGGGGCGGCTGAACCGGCGGGACGACGACATGGACAACGGATCCTCATCCGGGAAGTGGATGAGGGACGTCGAGCTGTTGCGGTGGACGACGCCGTCGGGGAAGAGGCTCCGGCTGGGCAGCGGTGAGGTGGCGGATGGAGGAGGGTGGGGGTTTTGTGGCTGGAGCGGAGAGGTTATGGCGGCCTGGGATTTCGAATGGCGAAAAGGAGGCGATGGGAGGGGGGAAACATGACTTAGGGACGCGCTTGTCCAAAATGTAGGGTGTGTTACAAAAGTACCCCCACCGATTTGAACTAGTGGCCCTTTCGGCTCAGGGTTAGAAGGGGATTTCGTGTCGATTTGGCAGTGGAGGGGTTTTCGCGCTGTAATTTTGGGATAGCAAGGCGCGGGTTGTGAAGGCGCCAGTTTTGGGAGCATGATATCTTAATTTTCGGGATATAACAAGGCGCGGGTTGAATTTTAGGGACAAGCCTAACATGTAATATTGTACTTGTACGTGCCAAATCAATTCGCACTTCCCTCAACAAAAAAAACAAAAAAAAACTATTCACACCATGCAAAGAGAGAGTCTTGTCCCGTTTTACTATACAAATGCTATTCAAAGCTACTCCCTCCTTCCATCTATATAGGGCCTAATGCGTTTTTCGAGGCTAACTTTGACCAAATATTAGAGCAATAATATATGTCATGCATCTTACACAAAGCACACCATTAAATTCGTGTGTGAAAGGAGCTTTCAATGATATAATTTTCACATTGTGCATGTCGTGTACTATTAATCTTGTCAATAGTCAAAGGCGGTCTTAAAAAACGCATTATGCCCTATATAGATGGAAGGAGGGAGTATGAGTCCATGTTATGTCCAATTAAATTTTTCCGCTGGCTGTATAATGCATGTAACCTACTCATACCAACATTTTTGTGCATTCCAAATGTTTATACTACCGCTGCAATTCGAACAGAATTTGAATTCGTTTCTCTGTTTCCATAAGAATCTACAATCATGATTGTTTCCAACTTCAACCATCATTCGTGTGTTACGTTAACAAGACACCACATGATTACTATAGAGATAGATATGAAATAACTGTACTATATGAACTCGAATTCAATTTTTTGAATACACTTGATGTTGATTCCAAATAATATTACATTTGATGTACTAACTATATATTCATAATCTAAACCATGTTCCATACGTACACCGTGTTTATCACACAAAGTATAGTGCCCCGCCCCCTACATTATGACAAGTATTTAGCCCTGAGCTGCAAAAGCCACACATTAGCCCAAATTATAATCAATGTTCTATATATTATATGTAGTACTAGAAAGATGCCCATGCGTTCCAAGGAACATCAACATGATCAAGGGGAGGCCTTATTTGCAAATATGGATAGGGGTGTGGGTATCTTTTTCCAAAATTGCCATAGTTTTCTTCCTATCCGTCAGATATAAATCGGATGGCCCATATTGCAGGATGGCGGGCACATCATCAACAACAACGCTGTTTTTATAGGAGTAGAAATAAAATATATTATATGTAGCATAACATGTTCATAACCACACCATGTGTATCAATGTTATATATATTCACGTATGCGTCGGTTTAAAACACTATGATAAATTCTTCAAATATCTGAATTCGCTTTTTATAATGAATTATGATCTCTATTCATCTTTTACACCCACACAATCCTCTTATCTTTGTAGCTAGCGCTAACTTTCTCTCGTGCATGCACACGCCCGCATCCGTCTCACCCTCCCTCAGCATTCTCTAGCTCCATCGCGCAAATTCGTCTTTTCACTTTAGGTCGTTCACCCACGGTGTGTGTAGGCCCCCCAGCTCCTTCTTTACGGCACACATTGATCGATATGCCTCTCTAGCCAGGTGTGCCTACCACAAACACAAGCTTCCCCTCTGCTCTTCTGACCATCCATGCCTCACTCCTGCTATCTCTTGAGAACCGCGTTGGTTTTCCCTTCAAGAGGAAAGGGTGATGCAGCAAAGTAGCGTAAGTATTTCCCTCAGTTTTTAAGAACCAAGGTATCAATCCAGTAGGAGGCTACGCGCGAGTCCCTCGCACCTACACAAAAAATAAATCCTCGCAATCAACACGATAAGGGGTTGTCAATCCCTACATGGTCACTTACGAGAGTGAGATCTGATAGATATGATAAGATAATATTTTTGGTATTTCTATGATAAAGATGCAAAGCAGAACAAAAAGCAACGGAAATAACTAAGTGTTGAAATATTAATATGATGGAAAATAGACCCGGGGGCCATAGGTTTCACTACTGGCTTCTCTCAAGAGCATAAGTACTTTACGGTGGGTGAACAAATTACTATTGAGCAATTGATAGAATTGAGCATAGTTATGAGAATATCTAGGTATGATCATGTATATAGGCATCACGTCCGAGACAAGTAGACTGACTCCTGCCTGCATCTACTACTATTACTCCACATATCGACTGCTATCTAGCATGCATCTAGAGTATTAAGTTCATAAGAACAGAGTAACGCTTTAAGCAAGATGACATGATGTAGAGGGATAAATTCTTGCAATATGATAAAAACCCCATCTTGTTATCCTCGATGGCAACAATACAATACGTGCCAACCTGCCCCTACTGTCACTGGGAAAGGACACCACAAGATTGAACCCAAAGCTAAGCACTTCTCCCATTGCAAGAAAGATCAATCTAGTAGGCCAAACCAAACTGATAATTCAAAGAGACTTGCAAAGATAACCAATCATACATAAAAGAATTCAGAAGATTCAAATATTGTTCATAGATAAACTTGATCATAAACCCACAATTCATCGATCTCAACAAACACACCGCAAAAGAAGATTACATCGAATAGATCTCCACAAAACAGGGGGATAACATTGTATTGAGATCCAAAAAGAGATAGGAAGCCATCTAGCTAATAACTATGGACCCGAAGGTCTGAGCTAAACTACTCACACTTCATCAGAGAGGCTATGGTGTTGATGTAGAAGCCCTCCATGATCGATGCCCCCTCCGGCGGAGCTCCGGAACAGGCCCCAAGATGGGATCTCGTGGGTACAGAAGGTTGCAGCGGTGGAATTAGGTTTTTGGCTCCGTATCTGATTGTTTGGGGGTACGTAGGTATATATAGGAGGAAGGAGTACGTCGGTGGAGCAACATGGGGCCCACGAGCGTGGAGGGCGCGCCCAGGGGGTAGGCGCGCCCCCTACCTCGTGGCTTCCTTTTTGATTTCTTGACATAGGGTCCATGTCCTCGGATCATGTTCATTCCGAAAATCACGTTCCCGAAGGTTTCATTCCGTTTGGACTCTGTTTGATATTCTTTTTCTGCG
Organism: Aegilops longissima; assembly: GCA_021605205.1. Lineage (NCBI taxonomy): Eukaryota > Viridiplantae > Streptophyta > Magnoliopsida > Poales > Poaceae > Aegilops > Aegilops longissima. Next base: position 155,072,934 of record CM038680.1, read on the forward strand.
AAACTCTGAAATAGGCAAAAAAACAGCATTTCTGGACTGGGCCTCCGCTTAATAGGTTAGTCCCAAAAATAATATAAAAGTGAATAATAAAGCCCAATAATGTCCAAAACAGAAGATAATATAGCATGGAGCAATCAAAAATTATAAATACGTTGGAGACGTATCAAGCATCCCCAAGCTTAATACATGCTCGTCCTCGAGTAGGTAAATGATAAAAACAGAATTTTTGATGTGGAATGCTACTTGGCATAATTTCAATGTAATTCTTGTTAATTGTGGTATGAATATTCAGATCCGAAAGACTCAAGATAAAAGTTCAATATTGACATAAAAATAATAATACTTCAAGCATACTAACTATGCAATTATGTCCTCTCAAAATAACATGGCCAATGAAAGTTCATCCCTGCAAAATCATATAGTTTAGTCATGCTCCATTTTCGTCACATAGGAATGCTCTCATCATGCACAACCCCGATGACAAGCCAAGCAATTGTTTCATACTTTAGTAATCTCAAACTTTTTCAACCTTCACGCAATACATGAGCGTGAGCCATGGATATAGCAGTATGGGTGGAATATAATATGATGATGGGGGTTATGTGGAGAAGACAAAAAAGGAGAAAGTCTCACATCAATGAGGCTAATCAATGAGCTATGGAGATGCCCATCGATTGATGTTAATGCAAGGAGTAGGGATTGCCATGCAACGGATGCACTAGAGCTATAAATGTATGAAAGCTCAACAAAAGAAACTAAGGGGGTGTGCATCCAACTTTCTTGCTCATAAAGACCTAGGGAACTTGAGGATGCCCATTGTTGGAATATACAAGCCAAGTTCTATAATGAAAAATTCCCACTAGTATATGAAAGTGACAAAACAAGAGACTCTCTATCATGAAGATTATGGTGCTACTTTGAAGCACAAGTGTGGTAAAAGGATAGTAACATTGTCCCTTATCTCTTTTTCTCTCATTTTTTTGGGCCTTCTCTTTTTTATGGCTTTTCTCAATTTTTTTATCTTTTTTATTCCTCACTTGGGACAATGCTCTAGAAAATGATGATCATCACACTTCTATTTATTTACAACTCAATGATTACAACTCGATACTAGAACAAAGTATGACCCTATATGAATGCCTCCGGCGGTGTACCGGGATATGCAATGAATCAAAAGTGACATGTATGAAAGAATTATGAACGGTGGCTTTGCCACAAATACTATGTCAACTACATGATCATGCAAAGTAATATGACAATGATGAACGTGTCATGATAAACGGAATGGTGGAAAGTTGCATGGCAATATATCTCGGAATGGCTATGGAAATGCCATAATAGGTAGGTATGGTGGCTGTTTTGAGGAAGATATAAGGAGGTTTATGTGTGAAAGAGTGTATCATATCACGGGATTTGGATGCACCGGCGAATTTTGCACCAACTCTCAATGTGAGAAAGGGCAATGCACGGTACCGAAGAGGCTAGCAATGATGGAAAGGTGAGAGTGCGTATAATCCATGGACTCAACATTAGTCATAAAGAACTCACATACTTATTGCAAAAATCTACAAGTCATCAAAAACCAAGCACTACGCGCATGCTCCTAGGGGGATATATTGGTAGGAAAAGACCATCGCTCGTCCCCGACCGCCACTCATAAGGAGGACAATCAAAGAACACCTCATGTTTCAAATTTGTTACACAACGTTTACCATACGTGCATGCTACGGGACTTGCAAACTTCAACACAAGTATTTCTCAAATTTACAACTACTCAACTAGCAGAACTTTGATATCACTACCTCCATGTCTCAAAACAATCATCAAGCATCAAACTTCTCTTAGTATTCAACACACTCATAAGAAAGTTTTTACTAATCTTGAATAACTAGTATATTAGGATTAATTAAGGAAATTACCATGCTATTTAAGACTCTCAAAATAATCTAAGTGAAGCAATGAGAGATCAATAGTTTCTATAAAACAAATCCACCACCGTGCTCTAAAAGATATAAGTGAAGTACTAGAGCAAAACTATATAACTCAAAAGATATAAGTGAAGCACATAGAGTATTCTAATAATTTTCGAATCATGTTTGTCTCTCTAAAAAGGTGTGTACAGCAAGGATGATTGTGGTAAACTAAAAACAAAGACTCAAGTCATACAAGACGCTCCAAGCAAAACACATACCATGTGGTGAATAAAAATATAGCTCCAAGTAAAGTTACCAATGGAAGTAGACGAAAGAGGGGATGCCTTCCGGGGCATCCCCAAGCTTTGGCTTTTAGGTGTCCTTAGATTATCTTGGGGGTGCCATGGGCATCCCCAAGCTTAGGCTCTTGCCACTCCTTGTTCCATAATCCATCAAATCTTTCACCCAAAACTTGAAAACTTCACAACACAAAACTCAGCAGAAAATCTCATGAGCTCCGTTAGCGAAAGAAAAAAAAAGACCACTTCAAGGTACTGTAATGAACTCATTATTTATTTATATTGGTGTTAAACCTACTGTATTACAACTTCTCTATGGTTTATAAACTCTTTTACTAGCCATAGATTCATCAAAATAAGCAAACAACACATGAAAAACAGAATCTGGCAAAAACAGAACAGTCTGTAGTAATCTGTAACTAACGCAAACTTCTGGAACTCCAAACATTCTGCCAAAATAGGACGACCTAGAAAATTTGTTTATTTATCAGCAGCAATTGGAATGAATATTTTATCACGTTCTGGTGATTTTTAACAATTATATTCGTGAACAGAAAGTTTCTGGAAATTACAGCAAGATCAAATAACTATCATCCAAGAAGATCCTATAGGTTTAACTTGGCACAAACACTAATTAAAACATAAAAAAACATCTAACCAGAGGCTAGATCAAATATTTATTCCTAAACAGAAGCAAAAATCAAAAAACTAAAAATAAAATTGGGTTGCCTCCCAACAAGCGCTATTGTTTAACGCCCCTAGCTAGGCATAAAAGCAAGGATAGATCTAGGTATTGCCATCTTTGGTAGGCAATCCATAAGTGGCTCTCATGATAGATTCATACGGTAACTTTATTTTCTTCCTAGGGAAGTGTTCCATTCCTTTCTTTAATGGAAATTGGAACATAATATTCCCTTCCTTCATATCAATAACTGCATCAATCGTTCTAAGGAAAGGTCTACCAAGAATAATAGGACATGAAGGATTGCAACCTATATCAAGAACAATAAAATCTACTGGCACATAGTTCCTATTTGCAACAATAAGAACATCATTAATTCATCCCATAGGTTTCTTAATGGTGGAATCCGCAAGGTTCAAGTTTAAAGAGCAATCATCAAAATCACGGAAACCTAGCAAATCGCACAAAGTTTTTGGAATCGTGGAAACACTAGCACCCAAATCACACAAAGCATAGCATTCATGATCTTTAATCTTAATTTTATTAGTAGGTTCCCACTCATCATAAAGTTTTCTAGGGATAGAAACTTCCAACTCAAGCTTTTCTTCATATGATTGCATCAAAGCATCAACGATATGTTCAGTAAAAGCTTTATTTTTACTATAAGCATGAGGAGAATTTAGCACGGATTGCAACAAGGAAATACAATATATCAAAGAGCAATTATCATAATTAAATTCCTTGAAATCCAAAATAGTGGGTTTATTAACATCTAATGTTTTGATTTCTTCAATCCCACTTTTATCAATTTTAGCATCAAGATCTAAAAACTCAAAATTTTTGGAACGCCTTCTAGGTAAAGGTGGATCATATTCAGTCCCATCATTATCAAGATTCATATTGCAAAACAAAGATTTAATAGGGGACACATCAATAACTTTTAGATCTTCATCTTTATTTTTATAGAAACTAGAAGAACACGCTTTCATAAAACAATCTTTCTTAGCACGCATCCTAGCGGTTCTTTCCTTGCACTCATTAATAGAAATTCTCATGGCTTTGAGAGACGCATTGATATCATGCTTAGGAGGAATAGATCTCAGTTTCAAACAATCAACATCAAGAGAAATTCTATCAACATTCCTAGCCAATTCATCAACTTTAAGCAATTTCTCTTCAAGCAAAGCATTGAAATTCTTTCGCGAATTCATAAACTCTTTAACACTAGTCTCAAATTCAGAGGGCATCTTTTTAAAATTTCCATAAGAATTGTTGTAGGAATTACCATAATTATTAAAGGAATTGCTAGGATAAGGCCAAGGATTAAAGTTTTCTCTATACGTGTTGTTACCAAAATTATTCCTACCAACAAAATTCACATACATAGATTCATTATTATTCTCAATCAAAGTAGACAAGGGCATATCATTAGGATCAGAAGAAACACTTTTACTAGCAAATAATTTCATAAGTTCATCCATCTTTCCACTCAAAACATTAATTTCTTCTATCGCATGCACCTTTTTATTAGTAGATCTTTCAGTGTGCCATTGAGAATAATTAACCATAATATTACCTAGGAGTTTAGTAGCTTCTCCTAAAGTGATTTCCATAAAAGTGCCTCCCGTGGACGAATCTAAAAGATTTCTAGAAGCAAAATTCAATCCGGCATAAAATTTTTGTATAATCATCAACAAATTCAAACCATGTGTAGGGAAATTACGTATCATTAATTTCATCCTCTCCCAAGCTGGTGCGACATGTTCTTGATCAAGTTGCTTAAAATTCATAATATCGTTTCTAAGAGAGATAATCTTAGCAGGAGGAAAATATTTAGAGATAAAAGCATCTTTGCACTTATTCCAAGAATCAATACTATTTTTAGGCAAAGACGAAAACCAAGCTTTAGCACGATCTCTAAGCGAAAAAGGAAATAGCTTCAATTTAACAATATCATTGTCAACATCTTTCTTCTTTTGCATATCACACAAATCAACGAAGCTATTTAGATGAGTAGCGGCATCTTCACTAGGAAGGCCGGTGAATTGATCTTTCATGACAAGATTCAACAAAGCAGCATTGATTTCACAAGATTCAGTATTGGTAAGGGGAGCAATCGGAGTGCTAAGGAAATCATTATTGTTGGTATTTGTAATGTCACATAATTTGGTATTATGTTGAGCCATCGTGACAAACAAGCAATCCAACACACGAGCAAACGAGAAGCAAGTGAAAAAGAGGCGAACGAAAAAGAGAGGGCGAATAAAACAGCAAGGGTGAAGTGGGGGAGAGGAAAACGAGAGGCAAATGGCAAATAATGTAATGCGGGAGATAAGGGTTTGTGATGGGTACTTGGTATGTTGACTTTTGCATAGACCTCCCCAACAACGGCGCCAGAAATCCTTCCTGCTACCTCTTGAGCACTGCGTTGGTTTTCCCTTGAAGAGGAAAGGGTGATGCAGCAAAGTAGCATAAGTATTTCCCTCAGTTTTTGAGAACCAAGGTATCAATCCAGTAGGAGGCTACACGCGAGTCCCTCGCACCTACACAAACAAATAAATCCTCGCAACCAACGCGATAAGGGGTTGTCAATCCCTACACGGTCACTTACGAGAGTGAGATCTGATAGATATGATAAGATAATATTTTTGGTATTTTATGACAAATATGCAAAGCAAAATAAAAAGCAACGGAAATAACTAAGTGTTGAAAGATTAATATGATGGAAAATAGACCCCGGGGCCATAGGTTTCACTAGTGGCTTCTCTCAAGAGCATAAGTATTTTACGGTGGGTGAACAAATTACTGTTGAGCAATTGACAGAATTGAGCATATTTATGAGAATATCTAGGTATGATCATGTATATAGGCATCACGTCCGAGACAAGTAGACCGACTCCTGCATCTACTACTATTACTCCACACATCGACCGCTATCCAGCATGCATCTAGAGTATTAAGTTCATAAGAACAGAGTAACGCTTTAAGCAAGATGACATGATGTAGAGGGATAAATTCATGCAATATGATAAAAACCCCATCTTGTTATCCTCGATGGCAACAATACAATACGTGCCTTGCTGCCCCTACTATCACTGGGAAAGGACATCGCAAGATTGAACCCAAAGCTAAGCACTTCTCCCATTGCGAGAAAGATCAATCTAGTAGGCCAAACCAAACTGATAATTCGAAGAGACTTGCAAAGATAACCAATCATACATAAAAGAATTCAGAAGATTCAAATATTGTTCATAGATAAACTTGATCATAAACCCACAATTCATCGGTCCCAACAAACACACCGCAAAAGAAGATTACATCGAATAGATCTCCACAAAGAGTGGAGAACATTGTATTGAGATCCAAAAAGAGAGAGGAAGCCATCTAGCTAATAACTATGGACCCGAAGGTCTGAGGTAAACTACTCACACTTCATCGGAGAGGCTATGGTGTTGATATAGAAGCCCTCCATGATCGATACCCCTCCGGCGGAGCTCCGAAACAGGCCCCAAGATGGGATCTCGTGGGTACAGATGGTTGCAGCGGTGGAATTAGGTTTTTGGCTCCGTATCTGATCGTTTGGGGGGTACGTAGGTATATATAGGAGGAAGGAGTACGTCGGTGGAGCAACGTGGGTCCCACGAGGGTGGAGGGCGCGCCCAGGGGGGTAGGCGCGCCCCCCTACCTTGTGGCTTCCTGTTTGATTTCTTGACGTAGGGTCCAAGTCCTCTGGATCATGTTCGTTCCGAAAATCACGTTCCCGAAGGTTTCATTCCGTTTGGACTCCGTTTGATATTAATTTTCTGCGAAACTCTAAAATAGGCAAAAAATAGCAATTCTGGGCTAGGCCTCCGGTTAATAGGTTAGTCCCAAAAATAATATAAAAGTGAATAATAAAGCCCATTAATGTCCAAAACAGAAGATAATATAGCATGGAGCAATCAAAAATTATAGATGCGTTGGAGACGTATCAACTCCCACCACTGTTTTCATCGATCTCGTACTCGCACACTCCTTCCCCCTTGATATAGTATGCCTCTCACACACTCCATCCCTCTCTCTCCCTCTCTCTATCCTTCTCCACGGGCCTTATTTGCTTCTAACACATACATGCATGTATACCGATCGATCTCCCTACATATACCTAGGTTGACTTTAACTATTTTTCCCCCACCCATCGATCAGCATACCTCACAAATTATGTCTCTCCTTTCTCTGACAAAGGACGATTGATCTTCCTATGTAGTTACGTCTGCTTACCACAGCCATATCGTCCCCCCTAATCATACGTGCATGCCTCCTGACCCATCTCTCGCACGTATGTGCACGGACAAGCAGCCATCCCCTCTCTTACTGATATTGCAGGCGTGCCCTCCGTTTGTCTAGCAAGCCTCTCCCACCATTTGTTAGAAGAAACTCCACTACCACCCCCTCCAACACTCTAGCTCTGTCTCTCTCCCAACCTTATTCCTCTCCTACACATATGCATGGATGTCAATCGATCTCCCTTAATACATGAGGTAGGCCTCTCTCCTCCTCCACATATATACCAGCCATTGTACCTCTATAATTAATTAGGCCTCCCCCCACCACACACCAATAGTCGAGCGCTGTAGGTAGGTATCCATGCCACAGATACAAACTACACATGTCCCCTCTCACGTTTCAGTAGGCCAGCCACTCTATATCTTTGACGCGGGCACACGCAAATTCGATGGCACTCTTTATTGATCGCGCACACACACACACACATCATCCCTCTCTTTGAATCTATGGATACCTCAAGCCGATGATACCTCCACTCTCTTCTCGTGGATCGCCCCCTCTATATATATTATATATCCAGGACTCTATTTCACACATTGCATATGTTACATTTTTGATTGACCCCCCCAAAAGGACACTCACGAACCCACACACTATATCTCTCTACGTTTGTATTTCTCTCACACAACCCCACGTAGGTGGTGTACGTACACGAAGAGAATAGGTGCACGTACTCACGCTTCGTGCCCAGCCACACCCGCGCGGGTACACGGTGGAGCTCATTTATGTACGAAATGGCAGCCCACGTGCTAATTTGAACGCGTGTAGCAGTTGTTTACCTACGGAGGTCGTGTACCACGCATGCACGAAACAAAGTTCGACTTGATGCGTTGGCGCGTTATTTTTAAATAAAGTTATATCGCTCAATAGCACATACACAGAATATAAAACGATTTTTATGGAGAAAAAGGTAGTCCGCTCCACTATATACAATGGAGCATGCCTACCTGGGTTTGTCTCTCTTCAGACTATCTCACACAAGGCGGCGGTGGCCTCTCTCTCTCACCGTTGGTCACTGATCCGGCCACATCCCTTCCTCCGACGGAAAGGGAGGATGTGCATCGTTTCTCCGTTCGACGGCGCCGAGGCAGCACGTCTTGATCTGAGGTACCCGCCGTTCTCTCTGACCAAGCTCCGGCATGGTAGGGCCTATGCCACCTGCTCGCATCCGCAGTATGGGCAGACCCCGCCCACTGCCGCTCACCTAGTTACATCCCGACGACCCCCAGGTATCCCCTCCGGCCTTGCTCCATTGCCCGTCTTCCCACGTCGCTGCATGAGGAAAATCTTGCATGTGGATCTTCCGTAGTTCTTTGCCAAAAACGTAGCTCGTCCGGCGTACTTTCCATATTGCAATCTCGTCCTACGGGCAACGTCTCTACATTTCAGTGCGACTGCACAAAGGGAGATTGGTTTTGCTCTATCCTCCTCATCCAACTCTGAGCCTAATCTTCTCCAACTATTTGCTTAATCTTCTCCAACTAGTTAGTCTTAAGAGAGTCTGCAAAGGTGACCGGCTTCTATTTGTGTGTTTATTGTTTCATCAACAGTCCTCTATTATCATAATCACACTTAATATCTTTGGAACAGGGACGCTCAGCTCTATTTTGGTGGAACTGCACAACATGATCGGAATGTTGCATGCTCCAAACAGTTACTTTTTTCCCAACATGCCTAGTTGATTTAGACAGAGCTGGGGGACGTTGCTGCCAATGAAGCATGGACCAATTTTAATTTAACACCTTCTCACAACTTTGTCTTCAGTTGTGATGTACTCCCTCCGTTCCAAAATACTTGACTTTCATTTGTCCAAAAATGGATGTATATACTAAAACATGTCTAGATACATCTATATTTTGACAAAGGGAAGGTATGTATTATGGAACGGAGGGAGTAAATATTAGCTCTGATCTGCTAATCATTGAGATGCATTAGAAAGGAAGTTAGTTTTTTATTGTTTCCGAAAGAGCATCGACGGCAAGACACATGAAACAAAAGTTGAAAGCTCAGAGCATTGTACAATTTCATGTCGCTGGAAAATTATTTGTATAGTACTTCAATTATGTAAACAAATGCTAGAAGCTTGATAGCATTTCCAGAAGCCTCTTCATCATCTGGGTCCATGCGCCATGCACAAAATTATGCTCCTCCTTTCCTAAATATATGTATTTTTACAAATTTCAAATGGGCATATTTTATAGTTTAGATTTACTCATTTTGCTTCGTATGAAGTCACTCGTTGAAATCTCTAGAAAGACAAAATACTCTGGAGTATATTTAAGAACCGAGGGAGTAGTGCACAACCTCATGGGAGACTCAGCCCGGTCATTGTTCCGCATTAATAGTGAGTAATGAGCAGTCAAATCATAAGCCCCACCTTTCACACTGTAAGTTGCTCGGAAGAAGCAACCATCAATGCACTCTTCTTTGAATCCGCTCATACTACTCCATCCGTCACTATTTATAGAGCGCACTTCAAAAACAATCTCTAGGACCAAGGCGACCAGCGATCGGCCTGAAAAATAGCATTGGTAGTTATAGCACGGTGTCTATTACTAGAGGAAATAATGTGTATACACATGCATGCAGTGCTTCCACCCCGGGTACACACATGCATGCACTTACTCCACTCCGTAGTACATCAAGAGAAAATTGTGGACTTGATTGCAGTTACCTCGCCCTAATTAATTGAGCATTAAACCAAACGTGTCTAAAGTCTCTCTGGTGATGGAAATGCATTGAGAGAAATGCATCAGAATGAAGCGCGCCCTGTAAACTGTGACGGAGGGAGGAGTAGTATGAAGGTGCAGAACCAAGTACGCGTATGGCCAATCGGTCAACGCACCTCCTCTTGGCATATCACTGACATGTGGGACCGGACTATGAGCAAACCGATCTCAATTGACGGCAAAATGGTCAACCCGCCGTTCGTTGAGAGAGACGAGGAGTGAGAACACACAGACAGGCTCGCACGGAGGCCAAGATATATTCGAGCATGGTTGATCGATATCATCATTACATGTTCGATGTTTCTAATACTATACTATTGGGCTGCCGTTATCCGCCCTTCTCCCGAATAAATGTGTATTTTATCAGAGATTAAAATAAATAAGAGTACAGACGCTCCACCATGTGGTTCTATTAGTAGTACTACTCGTACTACTAAACCTTGTGCTTGGCTCTTCGCCTCTTCGTGAAGTCAAACAATGATGGTACTCCGCATGTTGGGTACTACAGTGTATGCCTCTGGCAATCTGACACCGAATGAACTTATGCATGTCCACCACCTGGGCGAGGGTAGGTTGCATTAGTCAAAAGGCGTGAGCGAGCTTCACCTTGTACTGCAAGCTTCTCATTGTTCTGCAAGTTGACGGGACACACCAAAAAGTAGTGCTAGTCCATACTCCCTCCTTTCCGATTAGTATGGCTTAATCTTTTTTGCGGGTAAATGAGATAGCTTTATTCATATATAAGCATTCTTAGGACGATTAGCCAAGAGACTGGTCACTAGGAAGCGAGGTACCCCGCAAAAAAAAGAAGGAAGCGAGGTGTTTCATCAAGCCAGCTCTCGACCACATTTGAAGTGCAGCAAGCACGGATCGTACAAAGATACGTCGCAAGGTTTGCTGACCTGTTTATATGCTGAATAACAAAAAAAGAGGAAATATTACCGAGCGCTCCTATTTGTAACAGGATATGATCCAGAATTAGGCGAGAATTTTGGCGAATGTTCCATGCAATCAACTTCCATTATCACATGCGAGAACCCTCAAAGAGAACCAAATGTGTTGAAGATTGCTTTATCACATTTTTAAAATATAATAAGAGTGCAGACGCTCCTCCATCCGGTTCCTAGTAGTATAGTACATACCTCTATAGTAGTAGTACTAGTACTAGTAAACTTTGTGCTTGGTTGTTCGCCTCTTCGGGAAGTCGAACAATAATAGTACTAGTATAGTGTATGCTTCTGGCAATCTGACACAAATTAAGTGTTGCACGTCCACCGCCTTAGCGAGGGAGAGCTTGCATTATTCAAAAGTTTCTCCTTGTCCTGCGAGCCACCGTGCGCACGCTTCTCCTGTCCTGCAAGCTTCTCCTCGTTCGGCAAGTTGAAGGGACACAGCAAAGTATTGCTAGTCCATACTGCCTCCTTTCCGGTTAATATGGCTTAATTTCAAACGAGATAAATACACTATCTGTCATTGTATATTTGTAAAAATACGGTCAGTGGACTTCATAATACGCTCATTCCGCTCAATATATACATTTTCCGGTGTTTATACAGTCACTAGCTCACCCTGGCTGAGTATGTGTGTGCATGCATGTGTAGGTTGAGCACTTGAGCGTGCCCGCGTGTGTTCTGTCGTGTGCTCGGACATGCATGCATTAGGGCGTCGCGCGCGTTTTTACGTCCATGTGTTCGTGTGACTGTTGCATGCATGCCCGAGGTTGTAGTCCCTCACATTCACATGTTCATAAGTCAATGCTTTGTCCAAACGTTGCATCCAAGGTTTAATCATTCATTGTTCACGCATGCATTCCCGATATTAATACGTTAGTAAAGAAAATTTCTTGAGGAAAACGAGCCCATTAATTGAGTACAAAGGGGACCAATAAGCCAGGACGGAGGGAGTACTAGTAGTGAACCTGAAGGAGGGAGTAGGTACTAGTAGTACAGTACTACGTAACAATGTGCAATAACAAAATTCCTCTATGCGCATCCTGTCTACGTGTCATGCAGGAAAATAGAGATAAGTACAAGTGAGACTCAGGAATTATCATACATGTAGGGGGAGTATGTGTAGGGGCCACTAAGGAGCAGTCAAATCACACGGTAAGTTAGTCGGAAGAAGCAACCATCATTTCACTCTTCAATGACACATATGGAATATTAAATGGTTGATATGGAGAGAAAAAGAAAACCACTATATATACACTGGCAGGAGCCTAAGCTACAAGCCTGCTTGCTTGGGTTGCTCTCTTCACAAGCATAGAACGGCGGTGGCCACACCGCTGGTCACATATCCGGCCTGATCCCGCCGTTGGGGGAAGGGACCAATGTTCTGCATAGACGTGGTCGACATCGGCGAGGGAGAAACCCGATAGTTGGTGAGTCCCAATCGGGGGTCCCCGAGGTATGGGCTGATGCCACGTCCCAACCGCCCTTCTAGCTATAGCCCGATGTCCCAGGTAGTACATCTTCCTTTTGGATTCGGCATGCTCCACTGCCGCAGCTCCCCACGTAGCTCCATCTCCATGGCGATCTTCCTCTACTTCTACCGGCTTCTATTTGTGATGAGTTTATGTCTCATGAACTAGTGCAAGTACTATTATTCTAATCACACTTCTTCAATATCTTTGCCATCGTGGATGCTCAAATCGATTTTAGTGGAACTACACAAAAGCATCGATGATCCGAGGGTGCCACCGTCCTTTCCTTCGACAGGTTCTGCCTAGCCAGGAAATTAAATCATGTTTAGGGTTTAGGGTTTAAGTCGTAGTGACCCCATCAGTAGTTTTTCTTTTGTACACGCTCTCATAACTTTTGTATTTAGTTGTGAAGTAAATATTGGCTATGATCTATTAATCATTGAGATGCATCAGCATGCTTGTTAGTTTTCCTTTGTATTTGATGGAATGTTGTAATGGGGCAACCTTGGAGTAGGAATGAAAATGGAGTGGAAAGTTTCCTTTTTTCCAGAGAAAAAAATGGAAACACAGAGAAACCAAAGAAACCAACGTTTCGTTTCTTTGGATCGCGCCATCGAGCAAAACCAACGTTTAAATCACGTCTATCGCGTTCGTGTCTCACCCTCCTCCACGGCTCCACCCCACACGGTCGCTCGGCATGCCACTCACCGCAAACCGAGTATACGATAACTTTCCCGCATGCTTGTCGATGGATCGCGCCATGGAGTACTAGCACTACTGGAAGAGATTGACGAGTTGGGGGAGGACAGCTATTTGTAGCACGGACTCCCAAGAACTTTTTACATGCATGTTGTGGCCAGCTATTGCGACCTTTGAACGTGGAGCAGTCGCGTGAACCGGGAAGCGGTGCGGCCGGCGCTCTCTCGGCCGATGCGCCGCTTCAATGCCGGCGCCAGTGAGAGGTCGCGTCCGCTCTGGCCGGGCATGAATGCGGCACTGATTGTTTTGGGCAGGAAGCACGCGCGGGTGATGAAGAGGGTTATTATCTGCCAGTTGGACAAATATGATTGGAGATGGATATGGAGATGGAGACGGAGACAGAATTTTACGTAAACACGGATATGCATGTCTATGTCTTTGTGTGTGTGCGCAATGACTCTCGCGACCTGGAAGCGGGGGTGTGTTTTTGATCGAGTTTTCTTTCTTGGTACGTTAAAAAATTGTCCGCTAGTTTTTGTTTCTTTTTTCCGGGAACACGCGTATTCTATTTAAAACCACTGCTATGGAGAGATTTTTTTACTCCATTGTATATATAGCCTCTTGTTTGATAGGGTTTCTCGCGTCTCGCACTCTCACCCTCTCCATATAAAAAAATGACAGTGTCCACTCTATCTCTCTCCTCACCGGTGGTCACAGATCCGCCCGAATCCCGTCCAATGCAGGAGGTGAGGAGGTGCAGCGTTGATGTTGTGGCCGTCGGCGATGGAGGAAGCCTATGTGCACCATCCTCTCGGAGCCGGCGCTGGCACGGATGAAGGTCCTCCGCGCCCTTGTTCGCTGCCGTCGTGTGGGCAGATCCCGCCCGCCCGCCTAAGCGACATCTCGCCCACCTGAGGTATAACTTCTTGTACTGGTCAAGCTCCCCAGGTCGCTGCATGCGGGGTTTCTTCTATGCGACTACTCCCCAGCTCCCCATGTATAGTAGCAAGGGCTCGTCGGCTGGTCCGACATCACCTACTATTATAGAGGAAATGCCACTCGAGAATTTATCCTGATTTATGCCTCGCTGGAGGTATACATGTTGTTTTGACAAAAAGTACATGGTGGTTGTGCGGTCATTGTCCATATGCTCCTATTGCTGCTGCTAATCTAATACTATCACTGGTTAAATGAAGAAATGATTTTTTTCTCAGGTATCCTGGTTTAGTTCCCATCAAGATAATCATGATGCTTCTATTTGTTGGTGTACTTTTCATTAATTATTATTGACAATTGAGATGTCGTTGTTAATCTTGTACCACTGCCAAAGCAAAGTAACAACACTATATCCCTTTTCTATGCTTTTGCAAATAGCGATGCGTATCTCCATACCCGGGCATGTCTTCCTCAATTTTGGTGGAACTGCACAAAATTGGATGGCCATTGTTGTTCCGCCTCATTGTCCTCTGCCACATGGTTCTTCCTTCCTCGAGCTTGATTAATGAGAAGAAACAGACCACAGTGAGAATTTTTCGAACTTCATAGGTGCCTCACCCAAACTTGATGCCAAATGGATGATGCATCACCACAATGACCTATCGATGCTCACGGTTGCGCCTCATGGTTGCGTCGGCTGGTGAAGCTGGTCGATTTTCCACGAAAAACAAGTTGTCTTCCATCAGTGCTCTTTGCTTGTTACCCACAAAGATGATATCCTTCATCAGTTCACCTTGGTTGCGTTGGAGACGCAGTCGTCTTTCACGTTGGTGCAATTTTATCACACAATTGGCTATGAACCAAATGTTTCCCGAAGAAGGATCGACGTCGGTACTAAGTGCATCAGTTTTGTATTGATTTCTAAGACTCCTCACAACTTTGTCTTCAGCTCACCTGTAATTTTATTTGTCCAGCTATTAACTTTGATTAAAAAATGGTCTGGACTAAAAACCTGG
Source organism: Aegilops longissima (assembly GCA_021605205.1). Classification (NCBI taxonomy): domain Eukaryota; kingdom Viridiplantae; phylum Streptophyta; class Magnoliopsida; order Poales; family Poaceae; genus Aegilops; species Aegilops longissima. The sequence continues at coordinate 155,087,956 of CM038680.1, forward strand.
ATGGACGTAGTAGCCCTCCATTTTTATTTACTCTGCACATTAGATTTGACTGAAGTTAAACTTTGTAAAGTTTGACCAAGTTTAGGCCGAACACAACAAACCATAATTATTGAGAGAGGGAAAACTAAACATACTCTCAAACCTTTTCGATAATTGAAATTAAAATTATTTATTTGTACACACTCTCACACGTTTCTGATAATTTGGCGCATGTGTGGTTGTTCACTTAAGGGAGGGTAGTGTACCGCACGTGAAGGATAGGAAGTGCGACCAGGACACGTGGATCGTTAGTTCATCGGAAGTAGTAGTTTTCTTCACTGGTACGTTAAATAAAGAGTTTCATTTTGTACTTACACAATTTAAAACGATTGTTATGGAGAGAATAAGAAAACCACTCCGCTATATATTAGTAGTATACACGAGTACAATATGGACGCAGCTTCATTGACTTAGTGCACCTGCCTTTGGGTGTATGATAGGTGGGCCCAAAATGTGGATGGCCCACCTGTCATACAGCCAAAGGCAAAAGCTTAAGGCAATCAAGCTCATCCAGAATACAAGATATATGTAGTACACTATATAAGCTGGAGCCTCAGCGCTTGTTCGCTAGGGTTTGCATTCTCCACACTCTCGCCGCACTACATATATATATATACACACACACACACACACACACACACACACACACACACACACACACACACACACACACGCTGGAGGCTCAGCGTTCCTTTGCTAGGGTTTGCTATATTCACAGTCTCTAACCCTCTTCACCAGATCTAAACAAGACTGTGTTGTGGCCTCTGTCTGTCTCTCCCTCCTCACAGCTGGTAAAGGAGGCGTCCGGATGCCGTCACACCAGGAAGGGGAGGAGGTGCAGCGTTCACTCTATCACCTTCGGCGAGGGAGGCAATCCACTGCCGGCTACGCTGTTCTCTTTCACCCAGCGCATGTGCTGGAGGGCCATCAACCCCTTCTTCCTTGCTGCCATACGTAGTGTGGGCAGATCCCGCCTCCCGCCGCACGCCTTGCCACATCTCAACGACCCTAAGGTATAATTTTCTTTGAAACCGTCATTGCTCTAGCTGCATGCGGATCTTTTTCGATTATGTAGTCGAATCTAGGTCTTGGTTCAAAGAGGAAAGAAGGGTGCGGTGGGGTTGAGCATGAATCTAGGACGTGGTTCAATGAGGAAAGGAGGGAAGGAAAGCAGTATAGACTAGCTATCCAGCCGCTTTGTTGGTCGAAAAGGGAAAAGGGGGTAACCCAGTACACACATCTGTAAGGAACCGATCTCTTTGTTGAAAAGGGAAAGAAACTGGGGGGTCGGGTAGTTTGTGCAGGACTAGATTTGCTGCCCTCACATAGGAAAAAGGTTCAAAGAGAACAAATATGGGACCAACATAGATATGTTGCTTGGCTACATACTCTGCATCACCCATTTATATGTGTGGACCCACATGGTGTTGGCATGTCCCATGTCCCATACAACTATTTTCCCGTTGTTAATCTAAGAATGCTGCTGGAAAATTGAAGCAATGCCACTGTTAAAAGTAAGTTACATTCTTAACGAATGTTGTTTTAAGAGAATGTCTCTGTTAATATGAATCAATGCAACCGTTTTAGAAATGCTACTGTCCTACTTTGTTTTCCATCAAGATAAGTTAGATGCTTCTTTTGTCGCCGCCTGTTTCATCCTACTTTATTGGCCAAGAATTGTTTCCTTTTTGCCTCTGTTAAAACAGGGATATCTATTCAACTTTTGCTATAGCAAACTTAAATGTCACACCGCGACTTTGCTTGATTTTCAGCAACCGCACAAAACGAGATTGGATTTCCTATTCGTGTTGGCAGATTCAGTATTTTATCTTGGTCGCCTCATGAAAGGTCAAGACATGCCTTCATCCACATGATTGTGCAAAGGTGGTTTGAGATGTTGTGCTACTTGTATTGGTACTGTTTTAAATAAATGTTGAATTGAAGCTACTGTATTGCTGTCTTTTCCCATTAAGTAGTGAACAAAAAGGGGACCAACCCAGACATGATGCTTGTTGCTTTGTTACAACAAACTCTGCATCACCCCCTTTATAAGTAGGTGGAAGCACATGTTGTTGTTGTGCCCACTCTCCCCTGGAACTATTTATGCTTTCTGTTAATCTAATGTCGTTGGTAAAATTAAGCAATGCCACTTCAGAATTAACTACTGAATCTTAGTTCAAAACTACAACACTTGTTAGGGATTGGCGGGATTATCATTTTTGTGGCCGCATGTTTCATCCTCCTTTATTGGCCAGTAATTGATTCCTTTTTTGCCTCTGTTAAAACAGGGATATCTATTCAACTTGTTGCTATTGCAACATTTTGCTTTGCTACGCGAAACACTTTTGTTTTAAGAGTGTTTTGTGCAGTTCAACTTGAATGTCACACCGGCGACTTTGCTTAATTTTGGTGGAACTGCACAAAAGGAGATCATGGATTTTCATATATGTGTTGGGATTTCTTTCAAGTCCTCCTCGCAAGTTGTTTCAAAGCTTAGTCAAGAAAGGTCAGTATCGACTTTCATCCACATGATGTTGCATTGTGCTTTGAGATGTTATGCTACGTGTATTGGTACTGTTTTGGATAAATGTTGAATTGAAGCTATTGAATTGCTGTCTTTTACCATTAAGTGGGAAAAATTATTCCAGCCCAGACATGATGCTTGTTTCTTTGTTACATCAAAACTCTGCATCACCCCCTTTATAAGTAGATGGAAGCACATGGTGTTGTTGCGCCCACTCTCCCCTAGAACTGTTTATGCTTTTTGTTAATCAAATGTCGCTCGTAAAATTAAGCAATGCCACTCTTAGAATTAACTACTGAATCTTAGTTCAAAACTGCAACACTTGTTAGGGATTGGCGGGATTACCATTTTTGTGGCCGCATGTTTCATCCTCCTTTATTGGCCAGTAAGTGATTCCTTTTTTGCCTCTGTTAAAACAGGGATATCTATTTAACTTGTTGCTACTGCGACATTTTTCTTCGCTTAATTTTGGTGGAACTGCACAAAAGGAGACTGGATTTCCATATATGTGTTGAGATCTCTTTTAGGTCTTCCTCACGAGTTGTTTCAAATCTTGGTCTTGAAAGGTAAGTACTGACTTTCCTCAAAATTAACTACTGAATCTTAGTTCAAAACTGCAACACTTGTTAGGGATCGACGGGAGTACCATTTTTGTTAGGGATCGGCCGGAGTACATGTTTAAGAAATGTATTGTTCAGATAATGTCTCAAGTATTATATATCGCCATGTTGTTTTACAAATGGTACTATCCTGCTTTGTAGTTCTTTCTACATGTTTAACCAAGGTATTGTTAAGATAATGTCTCTGTTAAAATGAATCGGTTGCATTGTTTTAGGAATGGTACTTTTCTGCTTTGTCATTCTTTATACATGTTGAAACAAGGAATTGTTAAGATAATGTCTCAGTTGATATGAATGAATCACACTGACTGAGACTTGCTACTCTCCTGCTTTGTTTCCCATTAAGATAAGGTAGATCAGTAGATCTTTTTCTTCTGGGAGTACAAGTCATCAACCGTTATTTCTCATTAATTGTTTCCCTTATACCTATTGTTGCTTACAGGGATATCAAAATTAAAGCTCGGTTTTATTCCGACTGTGATTTTAGTTGAGCTGCACAAAAGGAGCCAATGTGTCTAAGGTAAATTGCTGCATTAGTGGGTCCAGTTGGTCTTACCACTTTGCAGAAAGAAGCAGTCACTGTTTGTGCTACATTACACAAGGAATGATCGAGAAGCTTTATAGAGTATTAGTACACGCTGGTGACATGACTAGTCTGCAGAAAGCATAGGAAACTCTACAACACGTGGAGTGCACTGGGCAAGAAGTGCCCAAACAAGTACAAGAAGCCAGGACAGGACTCCAAGTCTGTCAATGTCACTCTAAGCAACAATGATGGGGCATCTGAGTATGGTAATCTGTTTACCGTACTTTAAGTTTGTTAGTCCACCGATTGGTGGGTTGACACTGGGGCCAATATTCATGTGTGTGCTGATGTGTCTTTATTTTCTTGCAGCATATAAATACGAAATCCACAGGGATGCTCAGCTTGATTTTAGTGGAACTGCACAAAATGTTCGGATGGTTCGTGTCCTCCATAATACTTCATCATGCACAATACATCGAATGGTTCTCTAATCATTCGTTGTCACCTTGTGCCACCGGACTATCAGGTGATAAACTGATGACAAACCCTGCCTGTTCCACAGTCATAGGCATTACATATTATGAATGGGAAAATCTTGTCAAAGTTTAATCATTTATGTTAGCAAGAAGACATTAGTTTAATATATTGGAATTGGAAAACCTTGTCAAATTTTGATCATTGATGTTAGCCAGAAGACATGCATTTGATATTTTTGAGTGGGACGCCCTTTGCTGGGAGCAACATCGATCATTTTTTCCTATTCCTGTCGTTAGTTCAGAAATATTTACTCTACTGAGATGCATAGTCACATGAATGTTGACTTATGTAAGGTATTTTAAGAGTTTGTTCTGAATGTTGTCTATGTAATGCCAGGCCTTGTGAGTTTGATTGCAAAGTTGAGCTTGGAATGTTGTGGCATGCGGCATCACGAGCTGTTCACCGTGCCTCCTGAGAATAATGCTTCATATTGTTTTGCATGTTGAGCTAACGCATGTGATTTGCATGTTATGAAGATCATCCTTTTCTGTTGTTTCTGTGCTTAAGAACTTCATTATCTTATGTTTCATTCATAGCCTATACGACAACTCGGGTAGGTTAGAGGTGAAACCATATGATCTTCCGACCAACTCATCATCTTAGGCCGTGCTTGGATCCTTGTTTTCCAACCAAAATTGCTTGTAAAACTGGCGCTTGTAAATAAAGCAGATGGTCTCGGGCGAAGCGCTTGGTTGGTCGATTTCGACTAGTAAAATATACACTGGTCTCTCAAATTACACGCGTAACACGCTGGTTTTCGTTACAGACCTCGGGCCCTCGGTTTCATTACGCCTGTATTTTATGCGTTGTTTCCAATGACGAGTAAATTACACTTGTATCTTAATACAAGTGTGAAATAAACCAGAGCTCCCAAGCGCGGCCTTACCGTTTCATGCCATCTCAGTCTCTCGAAGGTGCTCATAGGTGTCTGATGATCCTGGCTTCCTGAATGAGTAGCGGGCACTGTATCAGACCATCCGTAGGGCCGTCGAGGACCTCTCCGTCGTCCTTCAAGTTGTTGCGCTCGCCGTGGCGCCGCCATCTCGCGTTGTCAACATGGTCAACGAACATGAGGAATGAGGAGATGACTTTAGTTGGAGAGGATGACAGTGGGGACCCACTAGGGCCATAGCCGCACGTACGCAAGTGCCTCCTTATTATATACAATTATAATTTTTTTGCCTCCTCCTGGTTTCCTGATATCATGGTCCCACATCATTGTCAACCTATGTAGTGAATAAACGAGAGAATTGCACAAGGAGCGGCCGACAACAGGGACCAAGCAGCTCAGCAGTATTTGTGTTTTTGAGGTGTGAGCACTGCAGAGTTTTTCTTGAGCGATGTTTTCGTTGTTGTTCAGACGAGAGCAGGTATTAATGGCGCAGCGGCGAAGGTCTGCCTAGCCCAGGCCAGATATCCAACCCAGATACTAATCTTTTTCAAGCTGAAAATGGCTAGCCCAGCTATACTTTTTTTGAGGAATACCCAGCCAAGGTCAACTTGTTATTCTCCACCCCGCTGGGCTGCAAATCTTTCCTAGGAGGGATGCATTAGGCTTAACAAGAAAATGGGCTTTAAGAAACAATAAATGGGACGTAATTATAAAAAGTGGGCAGTAACTATAAAAAAATGCAACCAAGACGTAATTAGTTTATAAAATATTATTTTTGGATTTTGAAAATTTTAATTTCATTTATTGTTGCGCGCGCAATGTGTCGTTCGATTTTTACGTAATACAAATTTATATTGAAATTGTATTTAATTTGACTAGAAATTCCGGGATAAAAATATTTCGGATCCCATCAAAATGTGGGAAATTTTATTGAATTATGTTTTGAACGGTTGGTTGAAATTATTAATCATTGTCCTAGCTAGAAAATGGGATGTAGTTTTAACAAACTGTAAATGGACTGTAGTAAATTCCATTAGATTTCAAAAATGGGATGTACATTCTTACAAATCGCAAATGGGCTATAAGTTCTCTGCCACACACTTGTGGGCTTACTAAGTTGACGCGTCCCCTCAAAAAAATAAGTAAGTTGACGCATATGGAAGGCTTTGTCAACTTATAGTCAACACACGGTTCTAGCAGCACAGGTCGTTGGATGTCCATCCAACGGATGCCGTGCTTCTTCTTCAATCTAGGATATTCTAGCTTCAGCCGCCCAAAAAATGATTCCTCCCCCTCACATCTGGGGTGCACCGTTTCGGAGGCTGACCTGTGGGCCTACTAAGTTGACGCGTACCAAGAGATTTGTCAACTTAGTCAATATAAACGATTCTAGCTGCACTGACCGTACGATGTCCATCCAACGGTCGTCATGCTTCTTCAACCTCTGTTCTTCTTGCTCCAGCCGCCGCATGCAGTGCCGGTCGTGCCGCCTGCTCCTGCCTCCCGTGGCCGGTTGTGCTGCCGCGGAAGCCTCACCGCCCGCTACTACTCCCACCGCTGGCCAGGACATCCCTCTGTTCTACTTGCTCTTCCTGCTCCAGCCACTCAAACAAGCGCCATGGACTGCTCTACCTCCTCCCGCTGCTGCTGTGCTTTGCCACAGCCTCACCGCCCCATCATACTCCCATCGATGGCCTAGCCATCCCTCTACTCACCCACACCTGTTGTTATTCTCCGGCGACGGCAGACGAACCAGTAAACCCTCGTACTCCCCTCCGCGTGGGAAACAACTGCCGAGTCTTCCCTGCCTCCGTGTCGTTCCCTTCGTAGGCCTCGCCATCATCCACCGCCCTGGTGCTCTCGGCGCGGCGTGGTCAACGACCGACATGCATCTGAAGTGGACTGTACGTGGAGAGGCTGACAGCTGGGTCCACGACTGCACGCAAGGAGATGCCTCCTTATTACGCGCAAAATAATGATTCCTCCACCTAATATCTGGGACCCACCGAAAGGGCCTCTGTATTTCACGAAAAGAACGTGCCCGCCACTGACAGCTCGAACCCACCAGCTATATCTTGGCACGCAAGAAAGTGCCTCCTTATTATGCACAAAAAAATGAATACTCCCCTTCTAGCTGGGACCAACATAATGGGAGGCTGACTTGTGGGCGTACTAAGTTGCCGGGGACGGAGGGCTTTGTCAACTTAGTCAATATGAACGATTCTAGCTTCAGTGACCATACGATGTCCATCCAACGACCGTAGTGCTTCTTCAACCTCTTGTCTTCTTGCTCCAGCCGCCCAAAGCAGCGCCGGTCGTGCCGCCTGCTCCTGCCTCCCGTGGCCGGCTGTGCTGCCGCGGAGGCCTCACCGCCCCCTACTACTCCCATCGCTGGGCAGGCCCTGTGGCGACGGCAGCCTCACACCTCAGCCGAACCAGTGAACCCTCGTAGTCCTCTCTGCATGGGCATGCACTGCCGCGTCTTCCCCGGCTCCGCGTCGTCCCCTTCCTAGGCCTCGCCGTCGTCCACCGCCTTGGTGCTCTCGGCACGGTGTGGTCAATACGGTCAACGACCGACTTCCATCGGAAGAGTACTGTACTTGGAGAGGCTGACAGCTGGGTCCATGGCCGCAGCAAGGAAGTACCTCCTTATTACACAGAAAATAATGATTCCTCCACCTGACAGCAGGGGCCCACCGGACGGGCCACCGTATTTCATGAAGAAAACGTTCCCCCTGACTGCTGGTACCCACCAGCTACATCTTCGCACGCAAGGAAGTGCCTGACAGTCGGGAACCACCTGGTCGAAGCGTACGTACCGTTGTCATTCTAGTCGCGAATGTGTACGTACATACTGGTCGATCGGTCTCTCTGCAAGTATGAATCGTGGTCGAGTAAGTAGTGGCATGTGTGTCATTGTAGAGCACCCGACATAGCACTTCACATAGTCCCATCTAAGTCGTGTACACGTACGTACAGCCACAGGGCAAAAAATACGGCCACGTACGTACATACGGGCGGGGTCTCGAGCGCGTACTCGTGGACGGCCAGGGCTTGTGTACATGGAGAGGCAACGGACGGCAGCAACGGCATCCTGTTCATCGGGTAGCAAACGGGCTGGGTCGGAACAGAGAAACAACGTCGTGTTCATCGGGAGGCAACGGAACACGTGATGTTCATCGGGAGCCAGCCGGCTTGGACGGAACAACCTTGGCGTGCCGCAGAATGGAGGAAACGGCCTTGTGTTCGACCGGCCACGGTCGAAATGGGATCCTGTTCATCGGGAGGGGTCTAGCGTACCGCAAAATGGAGGAAACGGACCTCCTACGGTGGAAACGGGGTCCTGTTGATCGGGAGGGGTTTGGCGTACCGCAAAGCGGAGGAAACGGACTTGTGTTGGAGCGCTACCACTACTGCAGGATGCTGCTAACGCGACACTACAATCAGAAACCCTTCGAGAAACTGTGTGTGATGCAATAATCGCAAACGGTGCTGTATGAAAACCGTCAGAAATGATGCAAAACGTTTGCGATGGAGGATGCATCAAACACGGTTCAGATTTTATTTGCGTGTGCAATTCAGGCCACACAGTTAACCCGTTCGAACTGTTTGCGATGATGCAGAACAACAGAAACGGGCAGCCATATCAATGTGTGTGCGATATACGGCATACAGGTCGCTCCAATGAACCGTTTGCTATTAGGGAGTGCAACATAAACGATTAGCTAGATCAAGGTGTGTGTGATATAGGGCATATGTATCACTCGGACGAACTGTTTTTGATTAGGTAACGCAACAGAAATGGTTCAACTTAACAAGATGTGTGTGATACGTGGCAAACAGCCGAATCGGATGAACTGTTTGCGATGAGAAATTACAACACAGACGGTTAATACGCTTAGTTCGTAAAGCGATTCGTGTGTACAAAAACTTTGAAATATGCAAACTAGTTGCTTGCGGTGGCTAGGAATATGGCACACGATGCGTCTGCGAGTACTCGTGTGCGATGATTAGTAAGTTACACATATGTTTCCTTATGTTAACACTTGTGTGATAAATAACACGTGGCAGCGGATACGTTATTCGGGTTGTGTATGTGTTGCACTTAGTCTTCCCGCGCTCCACATGGATGTATTGTAAAATCCACGCCTATTCCCTCACCGGCTTCCCGCCACCAGCTAAGGGCTTGCTGCATATAACCCTGGCGGCAACGCACCGCCGCGACACGCTGCGAAGATCTAGTCCTCACCCATCTACCATTAGTTATTCCAAGCATGCCAGGCAATGACCAAAGCTTCAACGTCGACGCCTACCTGCGTTACATCTTCGGCGAGGAGAACGAGCCAGAGCAGGTTGGGGAGCAAGAGCTTCATCGGCCGGTGCAGGCACCATGGCCCGTCGGCAGCGATATCGGCGTCACACTCCTTGGGAGCACAATCAACATATTGCAGAGGAGGTGTGATGAACAGTTTGCCATCCACCGTGCAAAAGATCCAGAGCTGCTCGGCGGCATGATCGACGACCCACCCGAAGAGCCGCCGTCACCAGTGCTAATCGTGAGCCTGATGCCCCGCAAGGAATGGGTAGAGGACCTCTGCGATTCAGTCAAGAGAAAGGCAGCCTACGGCTTCATCATTGCCCGTGGCCGCCGTGTCAACCTCGATCCCAATGATGTGGTGGCCAGGCTCGAGCGCATCCTTGGCGGAGTTGACGTCCCCGACGAAGTAGAACATCGCCAACGTGATATCTTGAGGATGCAGGTGATCGATGGAATTTGCTACCAGACCAAAGACATGGAAATGGAGCAGTTCCGCGGAGTTGTCATGCGTGCGATTGCATGCTGTCAAGCTCTGCAGGAAGAGGCCCAGCAGCCCCAAGAGCCTCCCAGCGCCAGCAGCTCCGTAGGCGGAGGCGGGTCGGGACACTTGGAGTGAACAGCCACAAGGGTGCGATGCTGATCATGGAGTCCGAGAACACCATCATCGGAAGGCCGCCAGCTCAGCCTTTTAGCTTATATTTTATTACAATTATATGCATATGTAGGTCGTGAGTGTTCTGGGCCTTGCCGCATTTGGCATTTTAAATTATCCTGAATATGTAAGACAATCATTAAGAATTATTAACAGTTGTGTCGGAGTAATTGGACACGGATACCCCAAAGACGGCGAGACCATAAATCAAGACATCGGGGCTAGCAAAGCCCTCATCCGACCGCCTGCCGCCGCCCTGCCGCTCCTCGCCGCTCTTGGCTACCGATCGCTCCACCAGCCGATTGTCGGCTGCCGATCGCTTCCACCGGCCGGCTGCTGGCTGCCGACTACTCTAACCAGCCGGCTTCCCGAAGTCAACCGCAGCCTGACGCGAACCCGACGTGACGGCCGTACCCGGCACTGTTCACGTGTCACCCCAGCCATCATGTACAATGTTCCTTGTCCCTGAGCACTATTTATGAAGTGACCCAGGGGACAAGGATGACACCCCACCATGCCACTAGCTAGCTAGCTACCATGCCTACATGGCTTACATCCTAAGCTAGCTCCCACTATATATAGCTAGCCATCCATCCATCCACACACTCTTAGGGGCACTCACGTATGAGCATCATACTCCCACGGCCACACATGGCCAGGCACATGTGTCACACTAGCTAGCTAGCTCTCATTGCTACTGATCTAAGATACAGCTCCAGGAGCACTCTGTACAAGATATACCACATATACTCAGACATGCAGGAGTAGGGGTATTATCTCTCCGGAGAGACCCGAACCTGGGTAAACTAGCGCGTTCTACTCGCATACCCGTCCCTGGATATTCTAGCAGCAGTCTTGCCCTCACACGAAGCCACCTTGTGGCATATGTCGTCTAGCACCCCCCGTGAGAATACCACGACAAGTTGCCATTGTAACTTTGCCTCAACGGCGAGCAGAGCGCGCGCAGGGACGCCAGAGCGGAGCGCGCCACGGTCGCCTCAATGGCGAGCAACCACGTGGTCAACCTTCTACCATCAATAAATTTTGACCTTGTTTGTCGTCACATTGCTGATTACAATGCAATAAGTATAATTGCAAATATGTTCACACCTATCAAACTAATATGTGTTCACGCTTAGCACCGGGCTATAAAAACCACCCACTCGAAAATTACTTCACAATTCCTCTCCTCATCACCCACAAAACTGGTTTTCTCTGTCAAGTCATTCCGCCATGACCGGTAGGAGGAGTTTAGGGTGGACATATAACCCGGCAGCAAAGGCCAAGGCCGCGTAAGCACTAGAGAGGTCCCGCCGCGAAGCCGCAGCCGCAGCAGAGATATCCCGGCGCGCTGCGGAGCCCTCGAACGAGCTCTCACGGGCATGCGAGGGCTCTCACAAGCGCATTCGCGGTGTCGGCCATCGTGACAAGCCGGTGTTCCTGAAGTCCTTCGCCAGCGACGACGACATTCTCGCTGGCGTCACTACGCAGCAGGAGCTGGTCGACGGCTTGATGAAGCTGCTTAAGATCAGCGATTCCTCGGTTGACAAGGCAACCGGCCTCGTCGAGCAACTCATGGATGACAATGCGAAGCTCCTCAAGTTGGCCACCGAGAAGGAGGAGGAGGCCGCCGGCTGGAAGATGCTACATGAGCAGAGCAGTGCCTCGGAGATGACGCTGAAAGCGGTCGTCGAGGAACTGATGGGTGGCTTGAGGAAGCTCCGGATCGAGCGCGAGCAGGAGGTGGAGGAATCTATGGCTGCTTTCAAGCAAAGTCGTGAGGAATTGAAGAAGGAGCTACAGGATTTCGCCGCCCGGCGATCCATCGACGAGTAGAGACAGTAGCGACCCAGATCGTTGTCTGCAGTTTCCTTCTTCTCTTGCCCCCGTGTCTTCCGGGCTTTGCCGCATGTGGCATTTTAAATTATCCGGAATATGTAAGACAATTATTATGTGCGCCATTGTAAATTTGTCGTCGTATTATCCATAGCCATTTTATTTGTGGTCGTATTATCCGTTGCCCATGTGGCAATTTAAATTAGGGCGGAATACTAGTTGAAAACACGAACAAAGAAAATGCTGCCATGGGATCACAAGCAAACACCCTCCGTCCAGGTGCTTTAATTAACCCATTAATGGAGAATTTTTGAGCGAGGCGGGCGGCGGCTGGTGCATGGAGGTTAAAGAGCTCGCTTCCCGGTGAGCATGGGCGGCCTTGCTGCTCACACGTGTCCCATCGAGCCTGCGAGGTGGACAGGATGCACGCGTCCCGTCGAGCCTGCACGGCGGACTTCTCGCACGCGTCCCATCGATCCTGGGCCGGCCTCGATCCTGCACAGCGGACTTCTCGCGCTCGTCCCGTCTAATCAAACAGTTGCACGCACACCACCGAGTATGGTTAAATTTTGATACGGTAAATGTAATACAACCATTTGCGATATTAACGTGTCAGCTTTTTGTTTCAAAAAGGACTTCGTTGGCTACTAATGTGTGCGCCTCTTCTCAAACTAGACGATTTTTTTACCACGGGATATATGTGCCATGTCATGAAACCATGCCAAGTATCATGTTTTTGGGTGACTTTTTTATTTACTAGGATTTAAAAACCGAGATTCTCATTGTTTTAGGAGGACAACAAGTTTGTAATTCATTCTCATTCCTTAAACGAGACCTAAACATGCACCCAATGACACATGTACGATTTCCCACCCATTTTGCTTCACTGGAGCATGTGGTTGTAGTTCAAATTTGAATTATGGACTACATTAAATGCATAGAAAACTTAGTAATTTGTAATATATATACAATGGCCGAACAAACCCTGAACAGTTTCAAATTTCAGCCCGACATTCCTCTATGTTGCCTGTAGAAAACAAAGTTCAAGGCGAGAGGAGGCATTGATTATCGTTTCGCCCACAAGAGGGTCATGTTTCCCTACCGGAACCACGAGGGTTGCGACAGGCTCCGGTTTGTAAAAGGCTTGTAATATAGCTTCGCCCAAACTGGACAATTATATATACCATGTAGTGACACCATGCAACGTTTCATGATTTCCTGGTGAGTTTTGGATTTACAAACATTTAAAAACCGAGATTCACAATGTTTGTGGCCAGGCCAGGACGACGAGATGGTTGAATTCGTTCCCATTCGTTCCATGGGACCTAAACATGCACCCCAAAGAAACATGTATGTTTTTTCTAGCCATTTTGGTGCACTGGAGCATGTATTTGTAGTTCGGATTTGAATGATGGACATTAAATGCCTAGAAAACTCAATTAATGAATAAAAAAGGTCAAACGAACCCTAAATAATTTCAAAGTTCAGCGCGAATCTCTAGTTGTTCCGTGTCGCATGTAGAAGAAAATACGAAGCTAGAAGAGGGAGTGATTATTGTTTGGCCCACAAGGGGACACGTTTCCCTATCGAAACCACGAGGGTTCTTACGACAGGCTCCGGTTTGTAAGAGGTTTGTAATAAAGCTTGGCCCAAATTGGCAATGTTTTTACCACGACATATATGTGCCATGACATGTCACCTTGCCACCTTTGATGACTTTCTGGTGATTTTAGGATTTATGGGGACTTAACCGAGATTCGAAATGTTTGACGAAGAGCCAGGACACCGGTACGGTTGTAATTCATTCCCATTCCTGGCATGAGACCTAAACATGCACCCAAGGACACATGTATAATTTTTCTAGCCATTTTGGTGAGCTGGAGCATGTATTTGTAGTTCAGATTTGAATTATGGACATTAAATGCCTAGGAAACTCAATTAGTGTACATAAAGGCCAAACGAACCCTGAATAAGTTTAAATTTCAGCACAGATATCCCGTGGTTCCATGTTGCCCGTGGAAGAAAATACAAGGCGAAAAGAGGGAGTGATTACGTTTCGCCCACAAAGGAACATGTTTCCCTATCAGAACCACGAGGCTTCTTTGAGAGAAGCTCCAGTTTTTGTAAGAGGTTTGTAATAAAGATTGGCCCAAATTGGAGAATTTTTTTACCATGGCATATATGTGCCATGACGTGACACCATGCCACCTTTGATGACTTTCTGGTGAGTTTAGGATTTATGGGGACTTAAAAACCAAGATTCGTAATGTTTGAGTACGAGCCATGACACCAGTACGGTTGTAATTCGTTCCCATTCCTGGCATGGGACCTAAACATGCACCCAGGGACACATGTATAATTTTTCTAGCCATTTTGGTGTACTGGAGCAAGTATTTGTAGTTCATATTTGAATTATGGACATTAAATACCTAGGAAAATCAATTAGTGTATAAAAAGGCCAAACGAACCCTGAATAAGTTTGAATTTAAGCATGGATATCCTGCCATTCCATGTTGCCCGTAGAAGAAAATACAAGGTGAAAAGAGGCAGTGATTACGTTTCGCCCACAAGGGGGACACGTTTCCCTATCGGAACCATGAGGCTTCTTTGAGAGAAGCTCCAGTTAGTAAGAGGCTTGTAATAAAACTTGCGCCACAATGGACGAAAAAAATTCCTTGACATATAAGTGCGATGTCGTGACACCATAGCAGGTTTCACGATTTTCATCTTAGTTTTGGATTTACGGGGATCTAAAAATCGAGATTCTTCTCACGAAATGTTTTCAAATAGCACACGGTTCACTCACGAAAGCCGATATTCAATGAAAACTTCGTGGAAACCATATTTTAAAGTTTCATAAAAATCTAAAAAAATGTGGGATGTTAAGAAGGTGATGTTTTATTGCCACACAAATTTCAAGTTGAAAACATTACGAGATGTGATCTATGAAAAAGACAAATTCTGCCCTGAATAGTGACATTACAATTCGGCACTATTCAACACTAATTTTGTCTTTTTCATAGCTCACATCTCTTAATGTGTTTCAACTTGAAATTTTGTGTGCCAATAAAACATCATCCTCTTAACATCCCGCATTTTTTTGAACTTTTTTGAAACTTCAAAACATCTTTTTCTCGTGGTTTTCACCGGTTTCCACCGAATGTTGATTTCCGTATGATATCCCCCACCCCCCGCTAGGTGCACGATCTGGGTCCTGTCTTCTGACTGGCCAGAACCCAAACCCCCACGGATCGTACGTGTGCACCGTTGGATGCTCCCAGATGGAACGGCAACCCTGAGCCCTTTCGACAGCACATGCAGTACATGGGTAAGCACTGTGCGCATGCGTCGTGTAGCTCACGCTTCCTTCTCTACTAGTATGTTTTCATTCAAAACAGGCTACCGTTTCTCGCCACTCCTCTCATCGGGTTCCCGCCTCTTCTCCCAGATATGCATGATGTAGACGTTTGTTTAATTCTTATAGTTCGTCTCATCCAAAATCAATTAGTTTTGTAAAAAACACTATTTTAAGATTCATGGAATTGTTCATTATAAAGGTAAAAACAAAAAGTGACAATTCATTTAGAAAAAAAGGTTTGGGCAATTAAGATATGAAAGATTCTAGAGAACAAAGGAGAAGTGCTTGTGTTTTGAGGTTTGTGCATTATGCTTAAGTTCAACCATGGAGTCTTCTAGATTGTACATGTGGCAGAATCTGGTGGAATGTAGATGATATCCAACGGCCAGTAGTGCTCGGATTTGCCATCTCTGTACCGTCGGATTGGCTTCATCCAACGAGAAACTTTCATAGTTATTCGCACACTATATATGTGTATAGATGTATAGATATATATAGATGTGTCCCATGCTAGACAAAATAAAGTTTGAGCGCATGCATGGGACCCCCCCCCACCGCCTCGAATTTGGAAAACTGACATCATAGGCATTGAACCAGGCTTGGAGTCGGGTACGGTGTTCGGTTTGTAATATACTTGGCGTGGCCCATCGAAGTTGTGCATTTGGGATTTAAACACATCATACACCATCGTACCCATACATATTTTCGGGCCGCATGCAGTGTATACGGGGTCTACTGATCGACCACGTCTCCCTTGTGCGGTTTTTTGTGACGACGCTGATATCTGTGGGCTCCCCGAGTGTATATATATCATCCCTTTGACCGATAATGAGGGGTATGTGTTGGCCATGAATGGATTCCTCCTAGTTCATGTTAGGGCCGGTCACTGTCAAATGTCGATCAACCAAATCTCGAGCTAATGCGTTGTTAGGATTCCCTCCCAGATGCTCGGATTACTGGGTTCGACCTATCTCAAACCCTGCGTACATATCTCGTTCTTAACTACCTTGCCTTCATGGTTGTTGTCTGAATCGAGAGGTAGGCACCACATCTAAATTGTACATTATTCTATATTGAAAACACACATCACCCCTTCCCAGCGTACATCATTTTGGGCCGCATGCAAGAGGTGCTGGTTCTGTGGTCCTTCTTGTGCGATGTTTATGATGGTTCAATCTATTGGCCCAAGCGGTTTATCGACAACAACAACTGTCATTTGACCAAACGAAAGATTCATTGGTCTGTGATCTATAATTTTTTATTGCTCCATACTATATTATCTATTGTTTTGGACTATATTGGGCTTTATTTTCCACTTTTATATTACTTTTGGGACTAACCTATTTACCGGAGGCCCAACCCAGAATTGTTGTTTTTGCCTATTTCAGTGTTTCAAGAAATGAATATCAAACGGAGTCCAAACGGAATGAAATCTTCGAACGTGATTTTCTCATCGATAAGACCGAGGAGACTTGGACCTCCGTCAAGAAAGATCTGAGGCGGCCACGAGGTGGAGGGCGCCCCAGGGCGCGCCCCTCACCTCGTGGCCCCCAAGCTCCACCGACGCATTCTTCCTCCTATATATACCTACATAAACCTAATTCCACCGCCGCAACTTTCTGTATCCACGAGATCCCATCTTCGGGCCTGTTCCGGAGCTCCGCCGGAAGGGGATTCCACCATGTAGGGCTTCTACATCATCATCATAGCCTCTCCGATGAAGTGTGAGTAGTTTACTTCAGACCTTCGGGTCCATAGTTAACAGCTAGATGGCTTCTTCTCTCTTTTTGGATCTCAATACAATGTTCTCCCCCTCTCTCGTGGAGATCTATTCGATGTAGTCTTCTTTTTGCGGTGTGTTTGTTGAGACCGATGAATTGTGGGTTTATGATCAAGATTATCTATGAGCAATATTTGAATCTTTTCTTAATTCTTTTATGTATGATTGGTTATCTTTGCAAGTCTCTTCGAATTATCCGTTTGGTTTGGCCAACTATATTGGTAGTTCTTGCAATGGGAGAAGTGTTTAGCTTTGGGTTCAATCTTGCAGTGTCCTTACCTAGTGACAGAAAGGGTTGCAAGGCACGTATTGTATTGTTTCCATCGAGGATAACAAGATGGGGTATTTATCATATTGCATGAATTTATTCCTCTACATCATGTCATCTTGCTTAAGGCGTTACTCTACTTTCATTAACTTAATACTCTAGATGCTTGCTGGATAGCACTCGATGAGTGGAGTAATAGTAGTAGATGCAGGCAGGAGTTGGTCTACTTGTCTCGGACGTGATGCCTATATACATGATCATACTGAAGGAAATATGCCCTAGAGGCAATAATAAAGTTATTATTTATTTCCTTATATCATGATAAATGTTTATTATTCATGCTAGAATTGTATTAACCGGAAACATAATACATGTGTGAATACATAGACAAACAGATAGTCACTAGTATGCCTCTACTAGACTAGCTCATTAATCGAAGATGGTTATGTTTCCTAACCATAGACATGTGTTGTCATTTGATTAATGGGATCACATCATTAGGAGAATGATGTGATTGACATGACCCATTTCGTTAGCTTAGCACTTGATCGCTTAGTATGTTGCTTATGCTTTCTTCATGACTTATACAAAGTTCCTGCAACTATGAGATTATGCAACTCCTGCTACTGAGGAACACTTTGTGTGCTACCAAACGTCACAAGTAATCGGGTGATTATAAAGGTACTCTCAGGTGTCTCCAAAAGTATATGTTGAGTTGGCATGAATCGAGATTAGGTTTTGTCACTCCGATTGTCGGAGAGGTATCTCTGGGCCTTCTCGGTAATACACATCACATAAGCCTTGCAAGCATTGCAACTAATGAGTTAGTTGTGAGATGATGTATTACGGAACGAGTAAAGAGACTTACCGTAACGAGATTGAACTAGATATTGGATACCGACGATCGAATCTCGGTAAGTAACATACCGATGACAAAAGGAACAACGATATCGTTATGCGGTTTGACCGATAAAGATCTTCCTAGAATATGTAGGAACCAATATGAGCATCCAGGTTCCGCTATTGGTTATTGACCGAGAATGGTTCTAGGTCATGTCTACATAGTTGTCGAACCCGTAGGGTCCGCACGCTTAACGCTTCGATGACAGCTTCATTATGAGTTTATAAGTATTGATGTACCAAGGTTGTTCGAGTCCCGGATGTGATCACGGACATGACGAGGAGTCTCAAATGGTCGAGACATAAAGATTGATATATTGGAAGCCTATGTTTGACTTGGAAAGGTTCCGGATGAAAACAGAAGTTATCGAACACCGGGGTTACGGAACCCCGGGGGTCTATGGGCCTTGATGGGCCATAAGAGAGAAGAGGAAGGGCCGCCAGGCAGGCGCGCCCCCCTCCCCTCTAGTCCGAATAGGACAGGAGAGGGGCGGCGCCTTCCCTCTTCCCCTCCTCCAATCCTAATCCAACTAGGAGAGGGGGAGTCCTACTCCCTGGGAGTAGGACTCTCCAGCGCGTTTCCCTAGGGCTGGCCGCACCCCCTGGCTCCTTTATATACGGGGCAGGGGCACCCCATGACACACAAGTTGATCTACGGATCGCTCCTTAGCCGTGTCGGTGCCCCTTCCACCATATTCCACTTCGGTCATATCGTCATGAGCTTAGGCGAAGCCTGCGCCGGAGAAGTCATATCGTCATGAGCTTAGGCGTAGCCCTGTGTCGGTGGAGCATCATCATCGCCAACACGCCGTCAGTCGACGGAACTCATCCCCGACACTTTGCTGGATCGGAGCCCGGGATCGCCATCGAGCTGAACGTGTGTAGAACTCGGAGGTGCCGTGACGCTCGGTGCTTGGATC
Organism: Aegilops longissima; assembly: GCA_021605205.1. Lineage (NCBI taxonomy): Eukaryota > Viridiplantae > Streptophyta > Magnoliopsida > Poales > Poaceae > Aegilops > Aegilops longissima. Next base: position 155,107,126 of record CM038680.1, read on the forward strand.
GGTCGGATCGTGAAGACGTCGACTACATCAACAGCGTTGTTATAACGCTTCCGCTTTCGATCTCACGAGGGCGTGGACGGACATCCCTCTCGTTGCTATGCCATCACCATGGTCTTGCGTGTTCGTAGGAATTTTTTGAAATTACTCGCTACCCAACAAAGGTATCGAGCCTGGTTTTATGCGTTGATGTCATATGCACGAGTAGAACACAAGTGAGTTGTGGGCGATATAAGTCATACCGCTTACCAGCATGTCATACTTTGGTTCAGCGGTATTGTGAGATGAAGCGGCCGGACCGACATTACGCCAGACGCTTACGCGAGACTGGTTTCACCGCCCGAGCACTAGTTGCTTAAAGGTGACCGGCGGTGTCTGCTCTCTCACTTTAGTTGAACTGAGTGTGGCTACGCCCGGTCCTTGCGAAGGTTAAAACAGCACCAACTTGACAAACTATCGCTGTGGTTTTGATGCGTAGGTAAGAACGGTTCTTGCTCAGCCCGTAGCAGCCACGTAAAACATGCAACAACAAAGTAGAGGACGCCTAACTTGTTTTTGCAGGGCATGTTGTGATGTGATGTGGTCAAGACGTGATGCTATATTGTATGAGATGATCATGTTTTGTAACCGAAGTTATCGGCAATCGGCAGGAGCCATATGGTTGTCGCTTATTGTATGAAATGCAAAAGCCATGTAATTGCTTTACTTTATCACTAAGCAATGGCGATAGTCGTAGAAGCAATAGTTGGCGAGACGACAACGATGCTACGATGGAGATCAAGGAGTCGCGCGGTGACGATGGTGATCATGACGGTGCTTCGAGATGGAGATCACAAGCACAAAATGATGATGACCATATCATATCACTTATATTGATTGCATGTGATGTTTATCCTTTATGCATCTTATCTTGCTTTGATTGACGGTAGCATTATAAGATGATCTCTCACTAAAATTATCAAGAGGTGTTCTCCTCGAGTGTGCACCGTTGCTAAAAGTTCAGAGTACCCGCACACCACGTGATTATCGGGTGTGATAAGTTCTACGTCCATCTACAACGGGTGCAAGCCAGTTTTGCACACGCAGAATACTCAGGTTAAACTTGACGAGCCTAGCATATGCAGATATGGCCTCGGAACACGGAGACCGAAAGGTCAAGCGTGAATCATATAGTAGATATGATCAACATAGTGATGTTCACCATTGAAACTAATCCATCTCACGTGATGATCGGACATGGTTTAGTTGATTTGGATCACGTAAACACTTAGATGACTAGAGAGATGTCTGTCTAAGTGGGAGTTTTTTAATATGATTAATTGAACTTAAACTTATCATGAACTTAGTACCGATAGTATTTTGCTTGTCTATGTTTACTTGTAGATAGATGGCTCGTCTTTGTTGTTCCGTTGAATTTTAATGCGTTCCTTGAGAAAGCAAAGTTGAAAGATGATGGTAGCAATTACACGGACTGGGTCCGTAACGAGGATTATCCTCATTGCTGCACGTAAGAATTACATCCTGGAAGCACCGCTGGGTGCCGTGCCTCTTTGCAGAGCAACGCCGAAGTTGTGAACGTCTGCGAGCAAAGTCGATGACTACTCTATAGTTCAAGTGCCATGCTTTACGGCTTAGAACCGGTCTTCAACGACGTTTTGAACGTCATGGAGCATATGAGATGTTCCAGGAGTTGAAGTTAATATTTCAAGCAAATGCCCGGATTGAGAGATATGAAGTCTCCAATAAGTTCTATAGCTGCAAGATGGAGGAGAATAGTTCGTCGGTGAGCACATACTCAAAATGTCCGGGTATAATAATCACTTAATTCAGCTGGGAGTTAATCTTCCGGATGATAGTGTCATTGATGAATTCTCCAATCACGCCACCAAGCTACAAGAGCTTCGTGATGAACTATAATATGCAAGGGATGAATAAGACAATTCTGAGCTCTTCGCAATGCTAAAAGCATGGAGGTAGAAATCAAGAAAGAGCATCAAGTGTTGATGGTCAACAAGACCACTAGTTTCAAGAAAAGGGCAAAGGAAAGAAGAAGGAAACTTCAAAAGAACAGCAAGAAAGTTGCTGATCAAGAGAAGAAACCCAAGTCTGGACCTAAGCCTGAAACCGAGTGTTTTTACCGCAAGCAAACCGACATTTGGAAGCGGAACTGCCCCAAGTATTTGGCGGATAAGAAGGATGGCAAGGTGAACAAAGGTATATGTGATATACATGTTATTGATGTGTACCTTACTAGAGCTCGTAGTAGCACTGGTATTTGATACTGGTTCTTGCTAATATTTGCAACTCAAAGCAGGACTACGGAATAGACGAGCACCGCAAAGGACGAGGTGACGATCGCGTGGGAAATGGTTCCAAAGTCAATGTGATCGCGGTCGGCACGCTACCTCTACATCTACCTTCGGATTAGTTTTAGACCTAAATAATTGTTATTTGGTGCCGCGTTGAGCATGAACATTATATCTGGATCTTGTTTGATGCGAGACGGTTATTCATTTAAATCAGAGAATAATGGTTGTTCTATTTATATGAGTAATATCTTTTATGGTCATGCACCCTTGAAGAATGGTCTATTCTTGTTGAATCTCGACAAGAGTGATACACATATTCATAATGTCGAAGCCAAAAGATGCAGAGTTGATAATGATAGTGCAACTTATTTGTGGCACCGCCGTTTAGGTCATATCGGTGTAAACGCATGAAGAAACTCCATACAGATGGACTTTTGGAATCACTTGATTATGAATCACTTGGTACTTATGAACCGTGCCTCATGGGCAAGATGACTAAAACACCGTTCTCGGTTGTATGGAGAGAGCAACAGACTTATTGGAAATCATACATACGGATGTATGTGGTCCAATGAATGTTGAAGCTCGTGGCGGATATCGTTATTTTCTCACCTTCACAGATGATTTAAGCGAGATACGGGTATATCTACTTGATGAAGCATAAATCTGAAACATTTGAAAAGTTCAAAGAATTTCAGAATGAAGTTGAAAATCATCGTAACAAGAAAATAAAGTTTCTACGATCTGATCGTGGAGGAGAATATTTGAGTTACGAGTTTGGTCTACATTTGAAGCAATGCGGAATAGTTTCGCAACTCACGCCACCGGGAACACCTCAGCGTAATGGTGTGTCCGAACGTCGTAATCGTACTTTACTAGATATGGTGCGATCTATGATGTCTATTTCCGATTTACCGCTATCGTTTTGGGGTTATGCTTTAGAGACGGCCGCATTCACGTTAAATAGGACACCGTCAAAATCCGTTGAGACGACACCTTATGAACTATGGTTTAGCAAGAAACCAAAGTTGTCGCTTCGAAAGTTTGGGGTTGCGATGCTTATGTGAAGAAACTTCAACCTGATAAGCTTGAACCCAAATCGGAAAAATGTGTCTTCATAGGATACCCAAAGGAGACAATTGGGTATACCTTCTATCATAGATCCGAAGGCAAGACATTCGTTGCTAAGAATGGATCCTTTCTAGAGAAGGAGTTTCTCTCGAAAGAAGTGAGTGGGAGGAAAGTGGAACTTGATGAGGTAATAGTACCAGCTCCCTTATTGAAAGTAGTTCATCACGTAAATCAGTTTCGTAACACCTACACCAGTTAGTGAGGAAGATAATGATGAAGATCATGAAACTTCAGATCAAGTTGTCACCGAACCAGAGATCAACCAGAATAAAATCCGCACTGAGTGGTACGGTAATCCTATTCGGAAGTCATGCTACTAGATCATGGTGAACCTACGAACTATGAAGAAGCGATGGTGAGCCCAGATTCCACAAAATGGCTTGAAGCCATGAAATCTGAGATGGGATCCATGTATGAGAACAAAGTATGGACTTTGGTAGACTTGCCCGATGATCGGCAAGCTATTGAGAATAAATGGATCTTTAAGAAGAAGACCGACGCCGATGGTAATGTAACTGTCTACAAAGCTCGACTTGTTGCAAAAGGTTTTCGACAAGTTCAAGGGGTTGACTACGATGAGACTTTCTCACCAGTGGCGATGCTTAAGTCTGTCCGAATCATGTTAGCAATTGCCGCATTTTATGATTATGAAATTTGGCAAATGGATGTAAAACTACATTCTTGAATGGATTTCTAGAAGAAGAGTTGTATATGATACAACCAGAAGGTTTTGTTGATCCAAAGGGTGCTAACAAAGTGTGCAAGCTCCAACGATCAATTTATGGTCTCGTGCAAGCCTCTCGAGTTGGAATAAACGCTTTGATAGTGTGATCAAAGCATATGGTTTTATATGAGACTTTTGGAGAAGCCTCAGATTTACAAGAAAGTGAGTGGGAGCTCAGTAGCATTTCGATATTATATGTGGACGACATATTGTTGATTGGAAATGATATAGAATTTCTAGATAGCATAAAAGGATACTTGAATAAAAGTTTTTCAATGAAAGACCTCGGTGAAGCTGCTTACATATTGGGCATCAAGATCTATAGAGATAGATCAAGACGCTTAATTGACTTTCACAAAGCACATACCTTGATAAAGTTTTGAAGAAGTTCAAAATGGATCAGCAAAGAAAGGTTTTTACCTGTAGTACAAGGTGTAAGATTGAGTCGACTCAATGCCCGACCACAGCAGAAGATAGAGAGAAATGAAAAATGTTCCTATGCTTCAGCCATAGGCTCTATCATGTATGCAATGCTGTGTACCAGACACTGACGTATGCTTAGCTGTAAGCTTGGCAGGAAGGTACCAAAGTAATCCAGAGTGGATCATCGACAGCGGTCAAGAACATCCCGAAATACCGAAAAGGACTAAGGATATGTTTCTCGATATGGAGGTGACAAAGAGCTAGTCGTAAATGGTTACGTCGATGCAAGCTTTGACACCGATCCGGACGATTCTAAATCGCAAACCGGATACGTATTTTTATTAAACGGTGGAGCTGTCGGTTGGTGCAGTTCTAAACAAAGCGTCGTGGCGGGATCTACATGTGAAGCGGAGTACATAGCTGCTTGAAGCAGCAAATGAAGGAGTCTGGATGAAAGAGTTCATTTCCGATCTAGGTGTCATACCTAGTGCATCGGGACCAATGAAGATCTTCTCGTGACAATCTTGGTGCAATTGCCTTGGCAAAGAATCCAGATTTCACAAGAGGACCAAGCATATCAAGAGACGCTTCAATTCCATTCGGGACCAAGTCCAAGTGGGAGACATAGAGATTTGCAAAATACATACGGATCTGAATGTTGCGAGACCCGTTGACTAAGCCTCTTCCACGAGCAAAACATGATCAGCACCAAGACTCCATGGGTGTTAGAATCATTCTTGTGTAATCTAGATTATTGACTCTAGTGCAAGTGGGAGATCAAGGAAATATGCCCTAGAGGCAATAATAAAGTTATTATTTATTTCCTTATATCATGATAAATGTTTATAATTCATGCTAGAATTGTATTAACCGGAAACATAATACATGTGTGAATACATAGACAAACAGATAGTCACTAGTATGCCTCTACTAGACTAGCTCATTAATCAAGATGGTTATGTTTCCTAACCATAGACATGTGTTGTCATTTGATTAATGGGATCACATCATTAGGAGAATGATGTGATTGACATGACCCATTTCGTTAGCTTAGCACTTGATCGTTTAGTATGTTGCTTATGCTTTCTTCATGACTTATACAAAGTTCCTGCAACTATGAGATTATGCAACTCCGTTTACGGAGGAACACATTGTGTGCTACCAAACGTCACAACGTAACTGGATGATTATAAAGGTACTCTACAGGTGTCTCCAAAAGTATATGTTGAGTTGGCATGAATCGAGATTAGGTTTTGTCACTCCGATTGTCGGAGAGGTATCTCTGGGCCTTCTCGGTAATACACATCACATAAGCCTTGCAAGCATTGCAACTAATGAGTTAGTTGTGAGATGATGTATTACGGAACGAGTAAAGAGACTTACCGGTAATGAGATTGAACTAGATATTGGATACCGACGATCGAATCTCGGGTAAGTAACATACCGATGACAAAAGGAACAACGTATATCGTTATGCGGTTTGACCGATAAAGATCTTCCTAGAATATGTAGGAACCAATATGAGCATCCAGGTTCCGCTATTGGTTATTGACCGAGAATGGTTCTAGGTCATGTCTACATAGTTCTCGAACCCGTAGGGTCCGCACGCTTAACGTTTCGATGACAGTTCATTATGAGTTTATAAGTATTGATGTACCGAAGGTTGTTCGGAGCCCCGGATGTGATCACGGACATGACGAGGAGTCTTGAAATGGTCGAGACATAAAGATTGATATATTGGAAGCCTATGTTTGGACTTGGAAGGTTCCGGATGAAAGCAGAAGTTACCGAACACCGGGGTTACCGGAACCCCCCGGGGGGTCTATGGGCCTTGATGGGCCATAAGAGAGAAGAGGAAGGGCCGGCCAGGCAGGCCGCGCCCCCCCCCCCTCTAGTCCGAATAGGACAAGGAGAGGGGGGGCGGCGCCCCCTTCCCTCTCCCCCTCCTCCAATCCTAATCCAACTAGGAGAGGGGGAGTCCTACTCCGTGGGAGTAGGACTCTTCCAGCGCCGCCTCCCCTAGGGCTGGCCGCACCCCCCCTTGGCTCCTTTATATACGGGGGCAGGGGGCACCCCATGACACACAAGTTGATCTACGGATCGTTCCTTAGCCGTGTGCGGTGCCCCCTTCCACCATATTCCACTTCGGTCATATCGTCGCGGAGCTTAGGCGAAGCCCTGCGCCGGAGAAGTCATATCGTCGCGGAGCTTAGGCGTAGCCCTGCATCGGTGGAGCATCATCATCGTCAACACGCCGTCGTGCTGACGGAACTCATCCCCGACACTTTGCTGGATCGGAGCCCGGGGATCGTCATCGAGCTGAACGTGTGTAGAACTCGGAGGTGCCGTACGTTCGGTGCTTGGATCGGTCGGATCGTGAAGACGTACGACTACATCAATCGCGTTGTTATAACGCTTCCGCTTTCGGTCTACGAGGGTACGTGGACGGACACTCTCCCCTCTCGTTGCTATGCCATCACCATGGTCTTGCGTGTTCGTAGGAATTTTTTTGAAATTACTACGTTACCCAACACATACCTAGATACTCTCATAACTATGCTCAATTCCGTCAATTGCTCAACAGTAATTCGTTCACCCACCGTAGAATACCTATGCTCTTGAGAGAAGCCACTAGTGAAATCTATGGCCCCCGGGTCTATTCTCATCATATTAATCTTCCTACGCTTTATTATTGCTTTGCTCTTTACTTTGCCTTTTATTTTACTTTGCATCTTTATACCAAAAAATACCAAAAATATTATCTATCATCTCTATCAGATCTCACTCTGTAAGTGACCGTGAAGGGATTGACAACCCCTATTCGCTTTGGTTGCGAGGAGTTATTTGCTTTGTGTAGGTACGAGGGACTTGCGCGTGGCCTCCTACTGGATTGATACCTTGGTTCTCAAAAACTGAGGGAAATATTTACGCTACTCTGCTGCATCATCCTCTCCTCTTCGGGGAAAACCAACGCAAGCTCAAGACGTAGCAAGAACGATTTCTGGTGCCGTTGCGGGGGATTCTACGCAAAAGTCAGCATACCAAGTACCCATCACAATCCCTTATCTCTCGCATTACATTATTTTCCATTTGGCTCTCGTTTTCCTCTCCCCCACTTCACCCTTTCCGTTTTATTCGCCCTCTCTTTTCTGTTCGTCTTTTCGTTTGCCTTGATGTCTTTCTTGGCTCATTTTCTCGCTTGGTTGAAATAGTTGAGTATTTATTCCTAAACGGAGAAGCTAATATCTATGGATCCTCATCCGCTTTCCAATATTTTAAAGAGATCCAATTATGATGAACCAATTCCTAGTGATTTGGATGCACTAGATTATCTTTATAAGCTTTTGCCTGAAATCCGTAAATCTGAAAATTGTGATGAAGTGCTTCACGATAGATCTTTGAATAAAAAGCATGATTGCAATGATTTTATTATAAATTCTATTGATGTAAATTATGCTAATAATATGCAAAACCCTAAGCTTGGGGATGCTAGTTTTTCTATGTCCAATAGTCATCATTGGGGAGATTCTTCTTATGATCTTGAAAATTTATTTAAGCTCCATGATGAATATAAGATTGATAATAGTGTTTGCAATAATATTGAAAGTGGGTTTGAAAGAGTGTCAACTTTATATCCCACATATTTGGATAACATTCAATCTTATGATTTTTTTTATAAAAGTAGGCTTGGAGAAATCATGACTTTAGTTAATAATAATCCCACTATTTTGGAAGAGTGTCAACTTCGCATGCATGCAGATCGTGTTGAGTATATGTTATGTGATAGCTATATTGTTGAATTTTCTTATGCTCCTACATGTAATTATTATGGGAGAGGAAAATATGGTTATAAAAATTTTCATGTTACTAAATTACCTCTCATTATGTTGAGATTGCTATTATTCCTTTCCGCTTCCTTGCAAATGCTAGTTTTTGCTTGCTATGATAATTTGTTTGCCTATAATATGCCTATGCATAGGAAGTATGTTAGACTTAAGTGTGTTTGTCACATGCTTTATGATGCTCTCTTTGTGCCTCAATTCTTGTCTTTCTTGTGAGCATCATTGAATCTCAATGCCTAGCTAAAAAGGCTTTAAAGAAAAGCGCTTGTTGGGAGACAACCCAATATTTTTCCTTGCTTCTTAGTAATAAATAATCCATCTACCTTCTGTTTAGATGTGGTTTTATGTTTTAATTAGTGTTTGTGCCAAGTTAAACCTATAGGATCTTCTTGGATAATAGTTATTTGATCTTGCTGTAATTTCCAGAAACTTTCGGTTCACGAAACAAATTGTTAAAAATCACCAGAACGTGATAAAATAGTGATTCCAATTGCTGCTGATCAACAAATAAATTTCCTAGGTCGTCCTATTTTGTATGAAATTTTGGAGTTCCATAAGTTTGCGTTAGTTACAAATTACTACAGACTGTTCTTTTTTTGACAGATTCTGTTTTTCGTGTGTTGTTTGCTTATTTTGATGAATCTATGGCTAGTAAAATAGTTTATGATCCATAGAGAAGTTGGAATACAGTAGGTTTAACACCAATATAAATAAAGAATGAGTTCATTACAGTACCTTGAAGTGGTCTTTTGTTTTCTTTCGCTAACGGAGCTCATGAGATTTCTGTTTAGTTTTGTGTTGTGAAGTTTTCAAGTTTTGGGTGAAAACTTTTGATGGATTATGGAACAAGGAGTGGCAAGAGCCTAAGCTTGGGTATGCCCATGGAACACCCAAGATAATATAAGGACACCAAAAAGTCAAAGCTTGGGGATGCCCCGGAAGGCATCCCCTCTTTCGTCTACTTCCATCGGTAACTTTACTTGGAGCTATATTTTTATTCACCACATGATATGTGTTTTGCTTGGAGCGTCTTGTATTATTTGAGTCTTTGCTTTTTAGTTTACCACAATCATCCTTGGTGTACACACCTTTTGAGATAGCCATACATGAATTGGAATTTGTTAGAATACTCTATGTGCTTCACTTATATCTTTTGAGCTATATAGTTTTGCTCTAGTGCTTCACTTATATCTTTTGAGCTTGATAGTTTTGCTCTAGTACTTCACTTATATCTTTTACAGCACGGTGGTGAACTTGTTTTAAAGAAAGTATTGATCTCTCGTGCTTCACTTAGATTATTTGGAGAGTCTTAAATACCATGGTAATTTGCTTAATAATAATATGCTTGGTATTCAAGATTTGTAAAACTTTCTTTTGAGTGCGTTGAATACTAAGAGAAGTTTGATGCTTGATAATTGTTTTGAGATATGGAGGTGATAATATTAGAGTCATGCTAGTTGAGTAATTGTGAATTTGGAAAATACTTGTGTTGAAGTTTGTGATTCCCGTAGCATGCACGTATGGTGAACCGTTATGTGATGAAGTCGGAGCATGATTTATTTATTGACTGTCTTCCTTATGAGTGGCGGTCGGGGACGAGCGATCGTCTTTTCCTACGAATCTATCCCCCTAGGAGCATGCGCGTAATACTTTGCTTTGATAACTTGTAGATTTTTGCAATAAGTATATGAGTTCTTTATGACTAATGTTGAGTCCATGGATTATAAGCACTTTTCTCACCCTTCCACCATTGCTAGCCTATCTAATACCGCGCACTTTTCGCCGGTATCATACACCCACCATATACCTTCCTCAAAACAGCCACCATACCTACCTATCATGGCATTCCCTAGCCATTCCGATATATATTTCCATGCAACTTTCCACCGTTCCGTTTATTATGACACGCTCCATCATTGTCATATTGCTTAGCATGATCATTTAGTTGACATCGTATTTGTGGCAAAGCCACCGTTCATAATTCTTTCATACATGTCACTTATGAATCATTGCATATCCCGGTACACCGCCAGAGGCAGTCATATAGAGTCATATTTTGTTCTAAGTATCGAGTTGTAATCATTGAGTTGTAAGAAAAATAAAAGTGTGATGATCATCATTTTTAGAGCATTGTCCCAAGTGAGGAAAGGATGATGGAGACTATGATTCCCCCATAAGTCGGGATGAGACTCCGGACGAAAAAAAAAGAAAAGAAAAGAGGCCATAAAAAAAGGCCCAATAAAAAAATGATGAGAGAAAAAGAGAGAAGGGACAATGTTACTATCCTTTTACCACACTTGTGCTTCAAAGTAGCACCATGATCTTCATAACAGAGAGTCTCTCGTTTTGTCACTTTCATATACTAGTGGGAATTTTTCATTATAGAACTTGGCTTGTATATTCCAATGATGGGCTTGCTCAAATTGCCCTAGGTCTTCGTGAGCAAGCGAGTTGGATGCACACCCACTTAGTTTCATTTGTTGAGCTTTCTTATACTTATAGCTCTAGTGCATCTGTTGCATGGCAATCCCTACTCACTCACATTGATATCTATTGATGGGCATCTCCATAGCCTATTGATACGCCTATTTGATGTAAGACTATCTTCCCTCTTTTTGTCTTCTCCACAACCACTATTCTATTCCACATATAGTGCTATATCCATGGCTCACGCTCATGTATTGCGTGAAGATTGAATAAGTTTTGAAAATGTCAAAAGTATGAAACAATTGCTTGGCTTGTCATCGGGGTTGTGCATGATTTAAATACTTTGTGTGGTGAAGATAGAGCATAGCCAGACTATATGATTTTGTAGGGACAACTTTCTTTGGCCATGTTATTTTGAGAAGACATAATTGCTTTATTAGTATGCTTGAAGTATTAATTTTTTATGTCAATATGAACTTTTGTCTTGAATCTTTTGGATCTGAATATCCATACCACAATTAAGAAGAGTTACATTGAAATTATGCCAAGTATCACTCCGCATCGAAAATTCTCTTTTTATCATTTACCAATCGAGGACGAGCATGAATTAAGCTTGGGGATGCCTGATACGTCTCCAACGTATCTATAATTTTTGATTGCTCCATGCTATATTATCTATTGTTTTGGACTATATTGGGCTTTATTTTCCACTTTTATATTACTTTTGGGACTAACCTATTAACCGGAGTCCAGCCCAGAATTGCTGTTTTTTGCCTATTTTAGTGTTTCGAAGAAACGGAATATCAAACGGAGTTCAAACGGAATGAAATCTTCGGGAACGTGATTTTCTCATCAGATAAGACCCAGGAGACTTGGACCCTCCGTCAAGAAAGCTATGAGGCGGCCACGAGGGTGGAGGGCGCCCCCCTAGGGCACGCCACCCTACCTCGTGGCCCCCCCCGAAGCTCCACCGACGTACTCCTTCCTCCTATATATACCTACGTACCCCCAATAGATCAGATACGGAGCCAAAAACCTAATTCCACTGCCGCAACTTTCTGTATCCACGAGATCCCATTTTGGGGCCTGTTAGAGTTCACGGAAGGATTCCACCACGGAGGGCTTCTACATCATCATCATATCCTCTCCGATGAAGTGTGAGTAGTTTACTTCAGACCTTCGGGTCCATAGTTAGTAGCTAGATGGATTCTTCTCTCTTTTTGGATCACAATACAATGTTCTCCCCCTCTCTCGTGGAGATCTATTCGATGTTATCTTCTTTTTGCGGTGTGTTTGTTGAGATCGATGAATTGTGGGTTTATGATCAAGCTTATCTATGAGCAATATTTGAATCTTTTCTGCATTCTTTTATGTATGGTTGGTTATCTTTACAAGTCTCTTCGAATTATCCGTTTGGTTTGGCCAACTAGATTGGTAGTTCTTGTAATGGGAGAAGTGTTTAGCTTTGGGTTCAATCTTGCGGTGTCCTTACCCAGTGACAGAAAGTGTTGCAAGGCACGTATTGTATTGTTGCCATTGAGGATAACAAGATGGGGTATTTATCATATTGCATGAATTTATTCCGCTACATCATGCCATGTTGCTTAAGGCGTTACTCTGGTTTCATTAACTTAATACTCTAGATGCATGCTGGATAGCGGTCGATGAGTGGAGTAATAGTAGTAGATGCAGGCAGGAGTCGGTCTACTTGTCTCGGAAGTGATGCCTATATACATGATCATACCTAGATACTCTCATAACTATGCTCAATTCTTTCAATTGCTCAACAGTAATTCGTTCACCCACCGTAGAATACCTATGCTCTTGAGAGAAGCCACTAGTGAAATCTATGGCCCCTGGGTCAATTCTCATCATATTAATCTTCCTACGCTTTATTATTGCTTTGCTCTTTACTTTGCCTTTTATTTTACTTTGCATCTTTATACCAAAAGATACAAAAAATATTATCTATCATCTCTATCAGATCTCACTCTCGTAAGTGACCGTGAAGGGATTGACAACCCCTATTCGCATTGGTTGCAAGGAGTTATTTGCTTTGTGTAGGTACGAGGGACTTGCGTGTGGCCTCCTACTGGATTGATACCTTGGTTCTCAAAAACTAAGGGAAATACTTACGCTACTCCGCTGCATCATCCTCTCCTCTTCGGGGAAAACCAACGCAAGCTCAAGACGTAGCAGTCCGTCTTATCGTAGGTCATGGCGATATGCATGTATGACCAAAGTATCTATCAGTACGTGCATCCGCCCCGCTGACACAAAGTGGGAGGTGGTGGGCCAAGCATCCTAGCTAGGTACGACGTTATGTCAATATATATATCCTAGCTAGGTGGTTGTTAGGGTGCTTTCGGGTTTGCGAGGCAGGTGCAACCAAATTTATGCATTGTGTATTTAAAGTTTTAAACATCCCCAATATTCGTACATATATTTGGCCACTTCCAGGTGGTTCTGGACTTCTGGCCCCTCTCATGGATCTTCAATGACACGCCCAACCATGGGCCCGCGGGGTCAAAGTTGTGCATTGGAATTTTGAACATCACATACCACCCTTTTGTCTCATATATATTTGGGCCACATGCTGGTGTGGCTGTCTTTTGACCCTCCCTAACATTATTTTTTGCTGCAAAGACTCTGATGATCCTCAATGGACACGGGGTATAATATATTAACCGTGTGCGATACAAGTGCGATGTGAATCACCATGACCGCGCAACCGCGAGCAAATTAAGGTGGAGGTACTGGCTCAACCGTGTGCGATGCAAGTCGCTGAAATCACCACGACCACGCAAGCACGAGCAAAGGGTGGAGGTACTGGCTCAACCGTGTGCGATGCAAGTGCGCTGAAATCACCACGACCGTGCAAGCATGAGCAAAGGGTGGAGGTACTGGATTAACCGTGTGCGATGCAAGTGCGTTGTAAAACCACCACCTGTGGAAGCTAAAGGCGGGTAAGTTTATTTGGAAATTAGGATGAACCGTGTGCGATAGACCAGCTAGCTAGAAATATAAAAAACAAACTACCCGCCTTGAGCGTTGCAAAAATTGGAGGATCCGCGCCACTTTTCCTTATTATCATACACGCATATTGTTATTGGACCTGTGCGATCTTGGGCACTGCCGCCCCGCATCAATTCCTTTACCCAAATTTTAGTAGCCGCCGTACTTCAACCATCTCTCACACTCCTCCAGCACCGACCTTATAGTAAAATTGCAGTAGCCGAGGCATTTGAACCGTCGCCCTCCCTCGTCCACCACCATCTCCACCCACCATTACTAAAATTCGGCGTATCCTCAAACACCCCCCCTCCACAGTTCCCCACCCGCCCCCTCCCCCCCTTCGAACCCTAGCTCGCGGCTGCCACCGGCGCCGCCGCCAACCCTGTCGGTCTGCCCGTTCCTCCTAGCTTAGATAATAAAGTTCAGGTTATCAAGTGATTCCCATACCGTCGCCCCACTCCCCTAAGTTTTTAGATGAGGCCTGCGGTGTCCCTCCCCGCCAGATCCACATCACCTGCTCCAGAATGTCGCAGACTAAGCTCGACCATGTATCCCGGGGAGCCCGACGAGCGTTCGGCCAAGAAGAGGTTTATCATGGCCTCTCCGGCAGACGTTGGCGAGGTGGCCTCCGTTCACCCCGACCTGTCGATCCCGGAGCAACACGTCGCACACTGTTGCCATGCCGAAGGCTTCATGTCAGCGGGCTAGCGTATTACTGTATCTCAGGAAAGCTAGCTACGACATCAAGCTCGTCCACACCGACAGCTTCACGCGGGCCATGTCACAGGTTAACTGGTCCATCCCCATTCCCTCTGGTTCAACCGTCGTCGATCTCTTCGACGGCCCTGCCGCTGATCTCCTCCACCAAGCGGTCAAGGACTTGCAAGATTTATACGCCATCGAGCCCATTTTGTCACTTCTGAAGGAAACGTTCTACGGCGGCGGCTTGGGATCCTCAATTGCCAAGTCAGATCTCATCAACCACGACCACGACCTGGAGGAGGGCACCCACGAAGGTTCTTCCAAGGTGAAACGGCCCATCTGTGACATCAAAGAGCGCACCATGGGTCTGTGCTCTTCCAACTGGAAGGACCCCGTCCATGAAATGTGAGGCAACATTCTATCAGCAAATATTACATTTTCTAGCTTGCCAACCCGTACCCTTTGTTGTAGTAGCATTTGTTGTGCGGTGCTTTAACTGTGACATGTTTAATTATTTCAGTTATGCAAAAATGTATTGTTCAATAGGTCTATGTGATGTTTAAGTATGAATTGTCCAATTTAGTTGCACGAATGGCTATATTTGGTTGTTTATAGTGAGTAGATGCCTTGTTTATCTGTATTTGGTTGTTAGGTTGGTTGGAGTGAGCATTTTTTCAGCTATCGAGCAGATGCCTTGTTTATCTGTATTTGGTTCTTAGTTTGGTTGCAGTGAGTATTTCTCCAGTTATCAAGCAGATGCCTTGTTTATCTGTATTTGGTTGTTAGGTTGCCTTTTTAGCATTTGTCCAGTTATCAAGCAGATGCCTTGTTTATCTGTATTTGGTTGTTAGGTTGCTTTTTTAGCATTTCTCCAGTTATCAAGCAGATGCCTTGTTTATCTTTATCCGCTTGTTAGGTTGGTTGCGTGAGCATTTGTCCAGTTTTCAAGCATATGCCTGTTTATTTGTATTTGCTTGTTAGGTTGGTTGCGGTGAGACTACATCCGATTTTCAATGGCTATATTAGGTTGTTATACTGGTCATTTATGCCTTGTTTATTTCAGTCATTCACAATGTGTGGTTCATTATGTGCAAGTCGGAACTGTGCCGCTCGACTACATCAATACCAGTTTGAACGACTATATTTGGTTCCAGTTATTCCTGGTGTAGTTAACACATGCCCTTTATTTCAGTTTTACACATTTATCCAGGGTGATGTTTAAGCATTACCTATGTTCTATTCATTTTCAAAAATATCAGTTTGAATTGCAATATTTGATGGCTATTAAGCCTGCTGTCGGTAACATTGCCTTCCATTTTATATCTGCTTTAACAGCATGCTGAAACCAACACATTCAAGCTATCATTTGGAGATGATGTTGTTTACCTTTGCTATATTTGTTTGATATTAAGATTGTTGTACTTATCATGCCTTTCCACTACTTATGCATGACAACAATGGGAGTGGCCACCATTTTCCGCCGAGATTAGCTTCATCCCTCAGCTTGTACTCCCCCCGTCGTTCCATAATGTAGTGCATATAGATCCAGGCCTGGACACTAGTTAGCTTCTAATATTGACTTGTTGCTTGTAGGTACATATGCCCTTGGCAAGGATCCATGCATCGACCCTTTTTGCGTATGGGGCAATGAGATATTGATGAACAAGAATCAAGTGAGGAAACTGATAAGGATTATTAGCAAAAAGATACGGATGGTGGCAAGCAAATTATTTTTTATGCTCTATCCAACACAACAGTGAGCTGTAGGATGGTAACTACAAACTCTGCAGCCTTCTCTTTTTACTACCCATAATGAGTTGTTAGACAACAATGTCTGAATCTTTTTCGTTCCCAGTGGTTCCTGAAGCAGTTCACTCAAGATTACCTCGCAAAGTACATGATTGGTGGACACACAATGAAGGTTAAAGTATTTCATCCAGACTACAATGAGCATCGAGAAGTCCTAATGAAGACAGTGAAGGATGGACGGGCAGCCATCACAAGGGGTTAGCCTAGAATCATGTGCGCCTTACGCATGGAGGAGGGAACAATATGGGCATTCCGCTTCACCTTCTCCAGCATCCAGAATGTCTTTCGCCTCTCACTTTACAGTCTTTAGTACAACTGTGGTTCATCATTCTTTACTTGGTGCTTCTGTAGTTCTTTAGTATATGTACTTGTGCTTTGAATTATGTATTCATGGTTGAACCTATATTTGTAATAAACATGGTTGGATATGAAATAAGTGATTGCCTACTTTTGAATTCATAACATGTGATTTTTAAATTAGGGATTAATTGGATTAATTATGGATTAAATAGGGATTACACTGCACATGGTTTGCGAAAGCGAAACGTCTGCGATATACGTGGAGATCAGAAACGTTTGTAGGATCCACTACGTGTGCGATCAATCTCCACTGCACACACGACTTTCTCTTGAAAACTGTTTGCGTTTGGCCACCTTGCGCAAACGTTTATCACACAAAAAGAGTGTGCGATGGATAGCCTTTGCCACACAGTTTTTTTCTACGCACTGTGTGTGATGCATTAAATAACGCAAACAATAAAATTATGAATATCGTGTGCAATGGTAACGCTATCACAAATGATTTAACGGGAAAAATCGTGTGTGATGTACCTGTGAACGGAAACGTTTTCCTTGGAGCGACTGTGTGGGATGTGCATTGATGACCCACAAGTGTAGGGGATCTATCGTAGTCCTTTCGATAAGTAAGAGTGTCGAACCCTACGAGGAGCAGAAGGAAATGACAAACGGTTTTCAATAAGGTATTCTCCGCAAGCACTGGAATTATCGGTAACAGATAGTTTTGTGATAAGGTAATTTGTAACGGGTAACAAGTAATGAAAGCAAATAAGGTGCAGCAAGATGGCCCAATCCTTTTTGTAGCAAAGGACAAGCCTGGACAAACTCTTATATGAAGTAAAACGCTCCCGAGGACACATGGGAATTATCTTCAAGCTAGTTTTTATCACGCTCATATGATTCGCGTTCGTTACTTTGATAATTTGGTATGTGGGTGGACCGGTGCTTGGGTGCTGACCTTCCTTGGACAAGCATCCCACTTATGATTAACCCCTATTGCAACCATCCGCAACTACAAAAGAAGTATTAAGGTAAACCTAACCATAGCATGAAACATATGGATCCAAATCAGCCCCTTACGAAGCAACTCATAAACTAGTGTTTAAGCTTCTGTCACTCTAGCAACCCATCATCTACTTATTACTTCCCAATGCCTTCCTCTAGGCCCAAATAATGGTGAAGTGTCATGTAGTCGACATTCACATAACACCACTAGAGGAGAGACAACATACATCTCAACAAAATATCGAACGAATAACAAATTCACATGACTACTTATAGCAAGAATTCTCCCATGTCCTCAGGAACAAACGTAACTACTCACAAATCATATTCATGTTCATAATCAGAGAGGTATTAATATCCATAAAGGATCTGAACATATGATCTTCCACCAAATAAACCAACTAGCATCAACTACACGGAGTAATCAACACTACTAGCAACCCACAGGTACCAATCTGAGGTTTTGGGACAAAGATTGGATACAAGAGATGAACTAGGGTTTTAGGGGAGATGGTGCTGGTGAAGATGTTGATGGAGATTGATGCCCTCCCGATGAGAGGATCGATGGTGATGACGATGGTGACGGTTTCCCCCTACCGGAGGGATGTTTCCCCGGCAGAACAGCTCCGCCGGAGCCCTAGATTGGTTCCACCAAGGTTCCGCCTCGTGGCGACGGTGTTCTCGTCCCGAAAGCTTGCTTATGATTTTTTTTCCAGGGTGAAAGACTTCATATAGCAGAAGATGGGCACCGGAGGCCTGCCAGGGGGCCCAGGAGGAAAGGGGCGCGCCCCCACCCTCGTGGATGCTGGGTGGCCCCCCTCTGGTTGATTCTTTCGCCAATATTTTTTATTAATTCCAAAAACTGCCTCCGTGAAGTTTCAGGACTTTTGGAGTTGTGCGGAATAGGTCTCTAATATTTGCTCCTTTTCCATCCCAGAATTCCAGCTGCCGGCATTCTCCCTCTTCATGTAAACCTTGTAAAATAAGAGATAAAAGGCATAAGTATTGTGACATAATGTGTAATAACAGCCCATAAGGCAATAAATATTGATATAAAAGCATGATGCAAAATGGACGTATCAACTCCCTCAAGCTTAGATCTCGCTTGTGTTCAAGCAGAAGCCGATAACGAAAAATATGTCCACATGTTTAGGGATAGAGGTGTCGATAAAATAAAATACGAACATGAGGGCACCATGATCATTCTTATAACAACAACAAACACACACACATATATATATATATATATATATATATATATATATATATATATATATATATATATATATATATATATATATATATATATATATATATATATATATATATAGTCATATGATTTCTTATGCTAAAGTAACAATCTATTCACAACGTAAAGTATGAATCAAAAACTTCATTGAGAACTAGCAAACTATGATCTCGATCATTGAAGCAATTGCAATTTATCATAACATCGGAAAGAGTCAATATAATAGCTTTTCAGCAAGTCCACATACTCAACTATCATTTAGTCTTTCATAATTGCTAACTCTCACGCAATACTTGTGGGTATGGAGTTTTAATCAGACACAGAGAAAGATAGTGGCTTATAGTGTTGCCTCCCAACCTTTTACCTCAAGGGTAATGTCAACAATAATATTTCATGCTAACTTACATCCAATTGGATATATATATATATATATATATATATATATATATATATATATATATATATATGACAAATGTTTCCTACAAGCAGTGGTAGTTACCACCACTTGCGTTTTGTATGTTGTATGTAGTATCTATCGAAACCGAGAGTATGTACGTGTAGTATGTAGTATATAACAATGATTAGGTAGTATATATATACTAATTTTTAGGTAGTATGTAAAAAGGAAAGGTGAAGATCACCATGACTCTTGCATAAGGTATAAGACAAAAATCAAAGATAGGCCCTTCGCAGAGGCAAGCAGAGGTTGTCATGTGCTTTTATGGTTGGATGCACAAAATCTTAATGCAAAAGAACGTCACTTTATATTGCCACTTGTGATATGGACCTTTATTATGCAGTCCGTCGCTTTTATTGCTTCCACATCACAAGATCGTATAAAGCTTATTTTCTCCACACTAATAAATCATACATATTTAGGGAGAAATTTTTATTGCATGCAACGATGACAACTTACTTGAAGGATCTTACTCAATCCATAGGTAGATATGGTGGACTCTCATGGCAAAACCAGGTTTAAGGATATTTGGAAGCACAAGTAGTATCTCTACTTGGTGCAAAGGATTTGGCTAGCATGAGGGGGAAAGGCAAGCTCAACATGTTGGATGATCCATGACAATATATTTTATTTTGGATATAAGAAAACATAACCCATTACGTTGTCTTCCCTGTCCAATATCAACTCTTTAGCATGTCATATTTTAATGAGTGCTCACAATCTTAAATGATGTCCAAGATAGTATATTTATATGTTAAAACCTCTCTTTCTTTATTACTTCCTATTAATTGCAACGATGACCAAAACTATGTTTGTCAACTCTCAACAACTTTTATTCATCATACTCTTTATATGTGAAGTCATTACTCTCCATAAGATCAATATGATCTCTTTATTTCTTTTCATTCTTTCTTTTTATTTAATTCCCTCAAGATCATAGCAAGATAATCAAGCCCTTGACTCAACACTAATCTTTATTATATATATAACTCACGGACTCGATTACATAGAAGGATCATAAGGCAAAAATCAATACTAAATCATACTAAAACTTTATTCTACTAGATCAAGATATTACCAAAAGGATCAAACTAAGAAAAATGGTAAAGATAGGAGTGTGATGGTGATACGATATCGGGGCACCTCCCCCAAGCTTGGCAGCTGCCAAGCGGGGTGCCCATACCCATGTGGTCAGTCCTCCTTTGCTGATGAAGAAGATGGTGGTGATGATGGATAGTCGCACATCGAGCGTAGGAGATCCTCCAATTTGTGGATAATGCCCTTGAGTGCGGTGACATGCTCCTTCAACGAAATATTTTCACGTGTAAGATACTTATTTTGTATGCGAGCTAACTCAATCATGCTGAAAGCTTCAATCTCCGTGGGGTAAGAAGATTGTAATGAGGTTGGAGGATGCCTTTGTCTTCTGCTGCGGAGCTTGATCCTCCATGGCCTTCTTGATCCCATCATCCTTGTTGATCTCCCCTGGTTCTTCTCTCTTCAGCTCTATCTTCATTAGCCAAGCATCGTTGCCCTTATTGTTGGAGGAGAGGGACGACATGATGCCTAGCCTTGAAAACTCTAACAAAAAATAGCTTGAAACAAAAATAGAGGATATTTGCATGGTACGGTGATCAAAACCTTCGGGAGATTATATAATGAATTTTTACCGACCAAAAGAAGTATCGTGCAAGAAAACAGAGTCCGGAGGGCACAAGAGTTGCCCACGAGACAGGGGGCGCGCCCTCCACCCTCGTGGATGCCTCGTGTCCTCTTCGGACTACTTCTTATTTTCCTATTTTCTTAAATATTCCAAAACGGAGAAAAATTGCCATTAGAACTGTTTTGGAGTCGGTTTACTTACCGTACCACATACCTATTCATTTTCGGAGTCTGAAACATTCTGGAAAGTGTCCCTTATGTATTCCTCCGGAGTTACGGTTTCAATAACATTGGTTTCAACATTTATATGATTACCTGAGATATAATGTTTGATTCTTTGACCGTTCACCACCTTTGGATTTGTGCCTTCTAAGTTGTTGATTTTTATGGCACCGGAACGATAGACCTCCTCGATAACGTAAGGACCTTCCCATTTAGAGAGAAGTTTTCCTGCAAAAAATCTTAAACGAGAGTTGAATAGCAACACATAATCACCTACATTAAACTCATGCTTTTGTATCCTTTGGTCATGCCATCTTTTAACTTTTTCTTTAAATAGTTTGGCATTCTCGTAGGCCCGGGTTCTCCATTCTTCAAGTGAGCTAATATCAAATAGCCTCTTCTCACCGGCGAGTTTGAAATCATAATTGAGCTCTTTAATGGCACAATATGCCTTATGTTCTAGTTCGAGAGGCAAGTGACATGCTTTTCCATAAACCATTTTATACGGAGACATACCCATAGGATTTTTATATGCGGTTCTATAGGCCCATAATGCATCATCAAGTTTCTTGGACCAATTCTTTCTAGATCTATTAACAGTCTTTTGCAAAATTAATTTGAGCTCTCTATTACTAAGTTCTACCTGACCACTAGTTTGTGGATGGTACGGAGATGCAATTCTATGATTAACATCATACTTAGCAAGCATTTTATGAAAGGCACCATGAATAAAATGTGAACCACCATCAGTCATTAAATATCTAGGGACTCCAAACCTGTAACATCCCAAATTTTCAATTTGGAATGTTATACATTAGGTCATCATGCATATCATATTTTCTCGCATTTTTCCGATCCTAGAAAATTTCACGCAACTCAAGGACCCTCGGAGAGAGTTGGAAGTTTCATTATTTTCATATTTGGGATTTCTCAAATTTTGAAAATAGGATCATTTGGATTTATTTAATTATCTTCATAAAGTTTTCCTAAAAAAAAATTAAGAGAGGGAATAATATGACTTTCCCAACATTTAGGAAAAATGAAGATTTTATAAATAAATCAAATTTGGCTTTTGGAAGATTTATTTTGCTTAGGCAAAAATGAGCATTTAAAAAAAAATATATGCATATCTGCCCGTTTTTAAAGTTCATTTTGTTCGACTCATTTTTAGGAGTCGGGGAAAATTGTTTTTATTAAAAAGGGAGTTCATTTGGTATTATTTAATTCGTTTGGTTTAATTTAAAAAAAACGCGCCCCCCCCTGGGCCAAGGCCCAGCCGGCCCAGCCAGCCAGGCCCCGGCCCAGCGCCCGCCTCCTCTCCTCCCTCACATGGGTCTCCCGCCACCCTTGCGACGCCTCACGCCGCCGCGAGAGTCCGGCCCCCCTCGCCCCTTGCCCCTCCCAAGGCAGCACCCCCCTCATAAATACCCGCCCCCCCTCTCTCTCACCCCGAGCCCAGCCGCCTCCCCAAGCCGAGCCGCCGCCGCCGCCAAGGAGCCCGCCGCCGTTCCCCGCCGCCGGCGAACCTGCGCCCCTCGCCGCCCTCCCGACCGGACCACCCGCCCGCCCGAGCCCGCCGGACCTCGCGGCCAAGCCCACCGAGGTAGCCGCCGCCCGCTCCGTTCCGATCCGGTTTCCCTAAAACCGATCCGGTTTTTTAGATATTCGTTTTTAAAAACCCTAGATGGTTTTATTTTTTCGGTTTCTTATTTAACGAACGTTCACGAACCGTTCGTTTCAATGAACGTGTTCGTTGGATTAGTTCTGTTAACGAGCGTCCGTTATTTAATCCGTTCGTCGTTTTCTTTTAATCGGAATTAATCCGTTATTTTTACGATTCGATTTCGATCCGATTTTCAAATCTGTTTTATTTCTCGCTTCGTTTATCGAATCGGTGATTCAAGCGCTGAGTTTAAGTAACAAAACCGCCGTTCCGACTACCCTACTTTCACAGAGTTTTGCTACTGTGAAATTTTGACCTAGTTTCAGATTGCTAAACCGAGTCGTTCTCTCTCGAGTTTCGACTTTCGATGTTTATTTTGATTCGAATCTTTTGCAACCAGGGTTCTTAAGTTGAACTTTCTGGTTAGATCTTTTATTCGAGATTTCCCTGTGCATTAGATGAGTACTTATTGTATGCTTGTTGTTTGTCTGCGTTAGATCACCCGGAGTGCGCCGCTTGTTACTTCGAATCTCTAGGTCTCGCGGATCATCAGCAAGGCAAGTAACACTTGATCATACCTTTTCTATTACCCAGTTTTATTGCATTAGATCAAACCCTCAAACACTTGCATGTTTAGGATCAAATTAAATTGTGGGTTTGGGAAGTAGATTGAGGTAGTACCTATTACCTGTTTTACTTATGAAACCTTGGGAGTTACTTCTACGTTTGCTTGTTATGCCCTGCTATGCTAGTAGACGTGGATTGGGTGAGTGAATATCCATGACAGATGTGAGATTGTTAATTAATGGTTTATCTAAGGTGGCAACCTAAACACACATCTGGGTGGATTGAGGCACTGGTTTCCATCGAGACTTGCTGTATTTCTTGGACCGCCACCTGTGCTCTAAGGGATCATGAGATCATTCAAACTGGAAACTTCCGTGTGCAGCCACAAGCCAATTATGGGCTCTGGCGTAGTTGACTAAGTCGTCTGAACTCTTACGGGTAGGCTAGCCGATGTAGGGGATGTAGGTTGGTACGGTCTACCCACATGTAAGGTGCTAGCGCTTACGAAGACTATGTCTCGGTCATCCGTTTCTCAAACACCATGTAGTCACGAGAACCAAGCGGAGGCGATCGAGTCTTGTGGGGAAAAGTCATAAACCTCTGCAGAGTGTATAAACTAATCATGATTAGCCGTGTCCCGGTTATGGACGTTTTGAGTATCCGTACTTGAATATCATGTGAATCTCAACATGTTACTTCTAAATAAAAGTTATTGGGTTTTGATGAGTACTTTTAATTGGGATTGAGGATGTGTCAACCATTCTCAATGTTTAACAACCACCATGATAGTTAAATAAAAATTATTCCTTTGATGTAGGGAAAAATCAGCTTTATGCAAATGTAACCGTAGAGCCTTACCACCAGCCATATATGCATGTAGTGTAGGATTATTCATTCATTGCTCTTATGTGTTACATTGCGGCATATTCCATGTCTTGACCGTTTTGGGCTGCAACTTTCACGTTGCGAGACTTTTGAACGACGAGTAAGGTGTTAGGTCGTGGTTCTATACTCAGTGATGCCGTTGGAGTTGATGGACTCGCTTATCTTCCAAGCTTTCCGCTGTTATTATTAGATGGCCTTAAGCCATATTATTGTAATAAGTTCCTTTGTGGACAACAATGTAATAAGTGTGTGATTGCTACTCTGCTATAAATCCTTGAAATCTTGTGTGGTGTCGGCATTCTTGATCCAGGGATGACATCGAGCACGAGAGACTTGATCCATTCAGGTCTGGTCGCTCTGAGAGAATGGTATCGAGCACACGCCGTTGTAGGACCACGACCACTAAGTTAAAGCCATAGATCACTACTCTCTTCCCATTTTCTAACTCCTCATCTTTTCTACTCTCTTTAGGATGACGGACGCGAAGATCAAGTACACCCAACCGGATGAAGGCACACCTTTTGGATTTCACTTGAAGGAAGTTACTAAGTACTGAACATTGGACTACCAAGCTTCACGAGACTTTCAACGCCACTCTGCTCAAGAGGAGCTGGAAGATTCACGCCCACGTTCGGAAGGACATTCGCCCCAATCACCAAGCCTATAGATAGTGTTTTGATGCACCCACTTGGAGTGCAGGAAAGAGCATGGCAGCTCACATCACCATGGGACGCATTGGAGAAGTTTATCAAGAAGACCTCAAGGACACCATCTACCAGATTTGGACGCCGAGATGACAACTAGGGCGTCGTCGGCACCAAGAAGGATAGATCCATTGCAGCGCTTCATCCAGAGTTAAATCAGCACATTCGGCGCCAGAGAACCAAATGTGCAACGACATGTTGGAGTTGCGAGAAGACAAAGGAAGGATCATCGAACCGGAAGAAGAACTAAAGACTACACGCAAGGACTACATGGGCGAGATCGTAGCTCGGCAAGACACAATAACGATCTTAAGTACGAGATCGAAGAACTCAAGAAGAAGTTGGCGCTCGGGAATGAAGACCAGTATGTCGAATACCCAGCGACTACATCAACATCGGCGACACCGATTTGGATCCAAGTGAACCCGACTTTGAAGACGAAGTGGAGCGGACATCATGGAGTCTTCCACGGTTCAAATTAGTAGAAGTCCCCACATATTAGTAGTATTTCCTCCATGTAAACATTATAGTACACGCACTTTCGCGATAGTTAGATCGTTGTAAGCCCTTGTTTGATTGAATGAAGTGATTTTGTGTGCTTTTGCTCATGTGCATTTGGGTAGTGATTCCCCTTAGGCCTCATTCTATTCTACATTCTCTCCTTTTCTAAACCCATCAGATGCCTCCGAGACGCGAACCCGGATTCGTTTTCCCGCCAGAGATCACCCAATTGATCCAGCAGCAGAATACCCTGATTCAAACATTGGTGCAGAACCAGGGCAACAACAACAACAACAACAACAACCCACCGCCACCACCACCACCTGCGGATCATCTGACTCGTTTCCTTAGACTGAATCCGCCGGTGTATTCCAGTAGCACCGAGCCGATTGTAGCAGATGATTGGCTCCGCAAGATAGGAAGGGAGCTGACCACTGCAGGATGCACAGATGGTGAAAGAGTGAAGTTTGCAGCACATCAGCTTGAAGGACCCGCAACAGCATGGTGGGAGAATTTCACAGCCACTTATCCCGTAGACACTGTCACATGGGATCAATTTCAGCAAGCTTTTCGCACTGCTCATGTTTCAGCAGGAGCCATGGCCATGAAGAAGCGTGAGTTTAGCAACTTACGCCAAGGAGGAAGGACTGTTGGCGATCGTGGATGATTTTAGCAAATTAGCACGTTATGCCCCGGATGACGTTACTACGGATGCAGCTAAACAGGAGAAGTTTCTAGAAGGACTGAATGATGAGTTCAGATGCGTTGATGGTAGCAAGTTTCAACAACTACCGGAGTTAGTGGACCGAGCCCTCATGATTGAAGGAAAGCAGCAACAAATTGAGAACCATAGCGGAAGTATGGACAAGGAAGTATAACTCGGAGCCCAGCAAGCCTCGTTATACCCTAAATCAGAATTCAGTTTCGCATACCCATGGAGGAGGAAATTCGCACAACCATAATGGCACCAAGAATGGGAGCGGGAATGGAGGAAGCAATGGACAGAACCGCACCAACCCGTCAACACCATCCAAGGTAGACTGAGTCACATTACTTGCTTTAAGTGCCGCAAGATCGGGCACTATGCAAATGACTGTCGAGAAGGCGAATGGAAATGGCAATGGAAGCTCGAAAGAAGCCCAACCCTTTCAACAGGGGACGGGTGAACCACATTGATGTGGAGGAGGTTGAAGATCAGCCCGATCACGATGTCGGTAAGTTTTGGTTAAGTCATTTCTGCAGTTGTTCTTTTCGATCTTGGTGCATCGCATTCATATATATCAAGGGATTTGTGGATAAGTACAAATTACCAACCCAAGCCCTTAGGTCACCCATGCTAGTAACCTCACCCGGAGCAGAATACATGGCGAGTAAATGGTGTGATCGATTGCCATTAAGGATTGGACACTATGTTTTCCCCTCAAACCTAATAGTTCTGGAATCCCAAGGATTGGATGTGATATTAGGAATGGATTGGTTATCAAAGTATGGAGGAAACATTGATTGCTCCACTAGATCAATTTTGCTCACCACACCAGAAGGAAGAAGGATTAAGTATGTATCACGGCACGAGCCGAGGAGAGCACAAGTAAATTGCTTATCAGGAGTGGTACAGGAAGAAGTACCAGTGGTGAAGGATTATCCTGATGTATTTCCGGAAGAATTGCCAGGAATGCCACGGATAGAGACATTGAGTTTTGATCGAATGTTGCGAGAACAGGCCCGATATCGAAGCGACCGTCAGGATGCCCGCAAAGGATTTGGCGGAAATCAAGAAACAGATTAAGGAACTATTGGATAAAGGTTTTATTCGCCCAAGTTCATCACCTTGGGGATCACCCGTTTTGTTGGTGGAGAAGAAGGATGGATCGTTAAGAATGGTTGTGGATTATCGTGGATTGAATGAAGTAACAATCAAGAACAAGTACCCACTACCTATGATAAATGATCTGTTTGATCGCTTGCAAGGAGCCAAGGTGTTTTCAAGATCGACTTGCGATCGTGGTACCATCGATTGAAGATTAGGAGCAAGACATACCCAAGACCGCATTTACCACGAGATATGGATCAGATGAGTATACCGTTATGTCATTTGGACTGACTAACGCACCAGCCTATTTCATGAACCTGATGAACAAAGTGTTTATGGAGTTTTGGATAAGTTCGTCATGGTGTTCATTGATGATATTTTGATTTTCTCGAAGAATGAAGAGGAACACAAGGAACATTTGCGATTGGTTTTGGAGAAACCGAGGAACACCAGTTGTATGCCAAGTTCAGCAAATGTGAGTTTTGGCTAAAGGAAGTTGGATTTCTGGGACATTTTATATCCGGAGAAGGGATAGCATTGACCCCACAAAAGTTGAGACCGTAACCAAATGGGAAGCACCAACGACAGTTGGAGAGATTCGAGTTTCCTTGGACTCGCAGGATACTACCAAGATTCATTGAGAATTTCTCAAGAATTGCAAAGCCTATGACAGAATTGTTGAAGAAGGAAAACAAATTCATATGGATGAGGACTGTGAGGCTAGTTTTCAGGAGTTGAAGAAAAGATTGGTTACCTCACCAGTTTTGATATTGCGGATCGGACTAAGGATTATGAGGTGTATTGCGACGCTTCACGCCGAGGACTTGGAGCAGTGCTTATGCAGGAAGGAAGAGTTGTTTCGTATGCTTCACGACAACTTAAGCCCCATGAGTTGAATTATGCCACTCATGATTTGGAGTTAGCAGCCGTTGTGCATGCCTTGAAGACGTGGAGACATTTTCTCATTGGAAATCATTGTGAAGTATATACGGATCACAAGAGTTTGAAGTACATCTTCACACAGAAGGAATTGAATCTCAGACAAAGGAGATGGTTAGAACTTATCAAGGATTATGATATGAGATTGCATTATCACCCCGGAAAGGCTAATGTCGTAGCAGACGCATTGAGCCGTAAGAGCCACGTCAATACCCTAATGATGGGAGGAATACCCAATGAGTTAGCCGAGGACCTTCGAGAGCTATGTTTGGAAATAGTTCCGAGAGGCTATGTAGCAGCATTGGAGATTCAGTCGACACTGATGGACAAAATCAGAGAAGCCCAAAAGGCAGATAAGGAAGTTGCCTCTATAAAGGAGAAAATGAGTAAAGGAAAAGCTAAAGGTTTTCGTGAGGATGAGCACGATACCCTATGGTTTGAAGACCGTGTTTATGTGCCCAATGACCCAGAGATCAGGAAGTTGATTTTACAAGAAGCCCATGATTCACCCTATTCGATTCACCCAGGAAATACCAAGATGTATTTGGATTTGAAGAATATTTTCTGGTGGACCGGAATGAAGAAGGATATTGCGGAGTATGTAGCAGTTTGCGACGTATGTCGAAAAGTAAAGGCGAGCATCGAAGCCAACAGGATTGTTACAACCGTTGCCGATACCCGAATGGAAGTGGGATAAACTAGGCATGCATTTCATCACAGGTTTGCCAAAGACTCATTCAGGATATGACTCGATTTGGGTCATAGTCGATCGTTTGACAAAGGTAGCTCATTTCATTCCATCAAGACTACCTATAGCGAGTGCTAAGTTGGCAAAGATATACATGACCAGAATTGTGTGTTTACACGGAGTTCGAGGAGCATCGTATCGATAGAGGAACCCGGTTTACCTCGAAATTTTGGAACCAGTTACACGAAACATTGGGAACCAGACTAGAATTCATACAGCTTTCCACCCACAGACCGATGGACAGACCGAGAGAGTCAATCAGATTTTGGAGGACATCTTTGAGCTTGTGCACTAGATTATGGATCTAGCTGGGATGATAATTTGCCGTATGCAGAATTTTCCTACAACAACAGTTACCAAACCAGCTTGAAGATGGCACCTTTCGAGGTTCTATATGGAAGAAGGTGCAGGACACCGTTGTCATGGGACGAAACTGGAGATCGTCAGTTGTTTGGACCAGATTTGATTAAGGAGTCCGAACAGAAGGTTAAGTTGATTCGAGACAGGCTCAAGGTAGCCCAGTCCAGACAGAAGAGCTATGCCGATTCAAAGCGCAAAGCGATTGAGTATGAAGTTGGAGACATAGTATATCTCAGAGTATCCCCGCTTCGAGGAGTTAAGCGTTTTGGAGTGAAAGGAAAGTTAGCACCCCGTTTCGTTGGACCATATAAGATTTTGCAACGCATGGGAGAAGTTGCGTATAAGTTGGAATTGCCAGAAGGACTGTCAGGAGTTCATGATGTATTCCATGTTTCTCAGTTGAAGAAATGTCACCCGAAATAGCAGAGGTACCATTAGGAGATACAGTAACACTGGAAGCAATTCAGTTGAAGGATGACTTGACATATGAGGAAAAACCGGTTAAGATTCTCGATTATGCCAGCAGAGTTACCCAAAGCAAGGTTATCAAGTTTTGCAAAGTTCAGTGGAGCCACCACATCGAGGATGAAGCCACACAGGAAAGAGAGGAAGTTTTGCTCAGGGACCACCTCACCTATTTTCTAGCCAACCCGAATCTCGAGGGCGAGATTCATCTTAAGAGGTAGGTTTGTAACATCCCAAATTTTCAATTTGGAATGTTATACATTAGGTCATCATGCATATCATATTTTCTCGCATTTTTCCGATCCTAGAAAATTTCACGCAACTCAAGGACCCTCGGAGAGAGTTGGAAGTTTCGTTATTTTCATATTTGGGATTTCTCAAATTTTGAAAATAGGATCATTTGGATTTATTTAGTTATCTTCATAAAGTTTTCCTAAAAAAAAATTAAGAGAGGGAATAATATGACTTTCCCAACATTTAGGAAAAATGAAGATTTTATAAATAAATAAATTTGGCTTTTGGAAGATTTATTTTGCTTAGGCAAAAATGAGCATTTAAAAAAAAATATGCATATCTGCCCGTTTTTAAAGTTCATTTTGTTCGACTCATTTTGAGGAGTCGGGGAAAATTGTTTTTATTAAAAACGGAGTTCATTTGGTATTTTTTAATTCGTTTGGTTTAATTTAAAAAAAAGCGCCCCCCAGGCCAAGGCCCGGCCAGCCAGCTCCCAGGCCCGGCGCCCGCCTCCTCTCCTCCCTCCCTGGCGATCTCCCTTGCCGCAAGACGACGCCTCCCACCGCCGAGTCCGGCTCCCCGCCCCCTTGCCCCCTCCCAAGGCAGCACCCCCCCTCATAATACCCGGCCGCCCCCTCTCTCTCACCCCAGCCGCCGCCTCCCCAAGCCGAGCCCTTGCCGCCGCCAAGGAGCCCGCCGCCGCCGTTCCCCGCCCGCCCCAGCCGAACCTCGCCGCCCCTCGCCGCCCTCCCGACCACGGACCACCGCGCCCGCCCGAGCCCGCGGACCTCGCCGGCAAGCCCACCGGAGGTAGCCGCCGCCCGCTCCGTTCCGATCCGGTTTCCTAAAACCGATCCGGTTTTTAGATATTCGTTTTTAAAAAAAACCTAGATGGTTTTATTTTTTCGGTTTTCTTATTTATGAGCGTTCACCGAACCGTTCGTTTCAATGAACGTGTTCGTTGGATTAGTTCTGTTAACGAGCGTCCGTTATTTAATCCGTTCGTAGTTTTCTTTTAATCAGAATTAATCCGTTATTTTTCCGATTCGATTTCGATCCGATTTTCAAATCTGTTTTATTTCTCGCTCGTTTATCGAATCGGGTGATTCAAGCGCTGAGTTTAAATGTGAAACCGCTGTTCGACTACCCTACTTTCACAGAGTTTTGCTACTGTGAAATTTTGACCTAGTTTCAGATTGCTAAACCGAGTCGTTCTCTCTCGAGTTTCGACTTTCGATGTTTATTTTGATTCGAATCTTTTGCAACCAGGGTTCTTAAGTTGAACTTTCTGGTTAGATCTTTTATTCGAGATTTCCTGTGCATTAGATGAGTACTTATTGTATGCTTGTTGTTTGTCTGCGTTAGATCACCCGTCGCGCCGCTTGTTACTTGAATCTCTAGGTCTCGCGGATCATCAGCAAGGCAAGTAACACTTGATCATACCTTTTCTATTACCCAGTTTTATTGCATTAGATCAAACCCTCAAACACTTGCATGTTTAGGATCAAATTAAATTGTGGGTTTGGGAAGTAGATTGAGGTAGTACCTATTACTGTTTTACTTATGAAACCTTGGGAGTTACTTCTCGTTTGCTTGTTATGCCATGCTATGCTAGTAGGCGTGGATTGGGTGAGTGAATATCCATGACAGATGTGAGATTGTTAATTAATGGTTTATCTAAGGTGGCAACCTAAACACACATCTGGGTGGATTGAGGCACTGGTTTCCATCGAGGACTTGCTGTATTTCTTGGACCGCCACCCAGGGCTCTAAGGGATCATGAGATCATTCAAGCTGGAAACTTCCGTGTGCAGCCACAAGCCAATTATGGGCTCTGGCGTAGTTGACTAAGTCGTGCGAACTCTTACGGGTAGGCTAGCTGATGTAGGGATGTAGGTTGATGCGGTCTACCCACATGTAAGGTGCTAGCGCTTACGAAGACTATGTCTCGGTCATCCGTTTCTCAAACACCATGTAGTCACGAGAACCAAGCGGAGGCGATCGAGTCTTGTGGGGAAAAGTCATAAACCTCTGCGAGTGTATAAACTAATCATGATTAGCCGTGTCCCCGGTTATGGACGTTTGAGTATCCGGTACTTGAATATCATGTGAATCTCAACATGTTACTTCTAAATAAAAGTTATTGGGTTTTGATGAGTACTTTTTAATTGGGATTGAGGATCTTTGTCAACCATTCTCAATGTTTAACAACCACCATGATAGTTAAATAAAATTATTCCTTTGATGTAGGGAAAAATCAGCTTTATGCAAATGTAACCGTAGAGCCTTACCACCAGCCATATATGCATGTAGTGTAGGCTTATTCATTCATTGCTCTTATGTGTTACATTGCGGCATATTCCATGTCTTGACCCGTTTTGGGCTGCAACTTTCATGTTGCGAGACTTTTGAACGACAGTAAGGTGTTAGGTCGTGGTTCTATACTCGGTGATGCCGTTGGAGTTGATGGACTCGCTTATCTTCCAAGCCTTCCGCTGTTATTATTAGATGGCCTTAAGCCATATTATTGTAATAAGTTCCTTTGTGGACAACGATGTAATAAGTGTGTGATTGCTACTCGCTATAAATCCTTGAAATCTTGTGTGGTGTCAGCATTACTGATCCAGGGATGACACTGAGCACAGAGACTTGATCCATTCGGGTCTGGTCGCTACAAAACCTCGGAAAAATAACTTCTTTAAGCATCTTAATAGAGGTGTTATGATCAGCACTACTAGTTGGAATAGCTTCTACCCACTTAGTAACGTAATCAACAGCAACTAAAATATGTGTATACCCATTAGAGGAAGGAAACGGTCCCATATAATCAAAGCCCCAAATATCAAATGGTTCAATAACAAATGAATAATTCATAGGCATTTCTTGACGTCTGCTAATATTACCAATTCTTTGACATTCATCACAAGACAAGACAAACTTACGGGCATCTTTGAAGAGAGTAGGCCAATAAAAACCGGATTGTAATACCTTATGTGCAGTTCTATCTCCAGCGTGGTGTCCTCCATAAGCTTCGGAGTGACACTTGCGTAGGATATGTTCATGTTCATGCTTAGGTACACAACGTCTAATAACACCATCTACTCCTTCTTTATAAAGGTGTGGGTCATCCCAGAAGTAATGTCTTAAATCATAGAAAAACTTTTTCTTTTGTTGGTATGTGAAACTAGGTGGTATAAATTTAGCAACAATGTAATTAGCATAATCAGCATACCATGGAGCAGTGCGAGAAGCATTTATGACAGCTAATTGTTCATCAGGGAAGCTGAGGGAGTCCTGGACTAGGGGGTGTCCGGATAGCCGAACTATCATCTTTGGCCGGACTCCAAGACTATGAAGATACAAGATTGAAGATTTCGTCCCGTGTCCGGATGGGACTTTCCTTGGCGTGGAAG
Source organism: Aegilops longissima (assembly GCA_021605205.1). Taxonomy (NCBI): domain Eukaryota; kingdom Viridiplantae; phylum Streptophyta; class Magnoliopsida; order Poales; family Poaceae; genus Aegilops; species Aegilops longissima. The sequence continues at coordinate 155,140,686 of CM038680.1, forward strand.
GCAAGCTTGGCGATATGGATATGTAGATCTCCTACCATTATGGCCGACTACGTGTAACCCTAACCCTATCCGTGTCTATATAAACGGAGGGTTTTAGTCCGTGGGGCGAACAACAATCATACCATAGGCTAGCTTCTAGGGTTTAGCCTCTCGATCTCGTGGTAGATCTGCTCTTGTACTACCCATATCATCAATATTAATCAAGCGGGAGTAGGGTATTACCTCCATCGAGAGGGCCCGAACCTGGTAAAAACATCGTGTCCCTTGTCTCCTGTTACCATCCGCCTAGGCGCATAGTTCGGGACCCCCTACCGAGATCCGCGGTTTGACACCGACATTGGTGCTTTCATTGAGAGTTCCTTTGTGTCGTCCATCGATAGGCCCGATGGCTCCTTAGATCATCAACAACGCGCGGTCTAGGGTGAAACTTTTCTTCCGGACAGATCTTACGTATTCGGCGGCTTTGCAATGCGGGCCAATTAAGCAGCCATCTGGAGCAGATCAGCTTCGCCCCTGGCCATCAGTCAGGTTTGGAAGTTTGAACTATCGGCCGACATCGCGGAGACTTGATCTTGACGGATTCGAGCCTGGCCGGCGTGCGCCTTGTCTCAATGGGTATGATCTAGCTTTGCGCGAGCGATGCCACAGGCCGCACCGACATCGCTTGACCCTTAATCCGGGCGGATTCCCGATCGAGGGCAGTGGTTGGACACCGCCTCGGGGCTATGATCTCTGCGGCGATTGAGCGAACTCCATCCTGTCGCCGGCGGAGACCTTGACTCCGGGTGCGGACTCCTCTCCGGACTCCGAACCCTCCGCGCCCTGCCAATCGAATCCGATTGGGCGCCGGTCATGGAGTTCACTGCGCGGACATCTTTCGGCACTTTTCGCCCTTTGGCGACATCCTGAATTCACTAAAGTCTCTCTCTTTATCACGGAGAGCCCTGGTCGGACTACGGACAGGAAGGTTGGGATGCGGATGACGAAGAAATTCAACGCCCACCCACCACCCACTTTGTAGCCATTGTCGATGATTTAACCGACATGCTCGACTTCGACTCGAAGACATCGGCGGCATGGGCGATGATGCGGAGATGACCAAGACCAGCGCCTACGAGGGCCTTTGGAAGGCCACCTCGTCATCGACATATACATGGTGGACATCCCAAAAGATGGGAGCGGCGATGGAACAACGGAGGATGACCCTCCAAGAAGCAACCCGAGCGCGGCGTCGTGGCGCTGCTCTAAATCCGCCACAGCAAAAGCGGTGATTCCGCACGGAGATAATAACACCCGAACACTGCCGAAGACAACCCCCTCAGGCGGGACTCGGCGCAGGAGGAGGGAGAAGCAAGTCCGCCTGACGGTCTGTGAGAAAAAGAGAGGTAGAGGGCGATAATTATCGCCTCCTTCGAAGATGTGGCAAGCCTCAACGACAGCGAATTAAATGCGTGCACGAGATCCCGCCGAACAGGGCGTTTCAAGCGCAGGCTTATAGCCACACAAGCAGCCTCAAGAAAAAGCAGCAACACTTCGAGCTGACCAAGACACTGCTAGGCGACAGATGGGTGAAGTCCTTGCAGCCAAAGAGTATGAACTCGAGCGCCCTCAAAAGCTACCCCAAGCGCAGGCCGTTGCCTCGTCGGGAGGAAGCACCCAAGTCACCAGCGCCGCGACATGGCAGACCGGCCACCCGTGGCGCGACGAGAAGCCTCTCGGCCCTCCGCTCAAGCCACACCACAGCGCCTCTCAAAAAGTACCAAGGCACAGGAAAACACGCCGGACTTGCGAGATATATTGGAGGATAAGGCAAAACATACAAGATCGATGTACGGATCGGCGTGGGCGTACGACTCGGGATGATCACCGTCGCGCGGATCGACAAACCGGCGGGCGAACCACGATGAACAAAGCTCATATGAGCTACGTCGTGATATATTATCTGAGGCGCCGCACACCACTATGCTTCACAGATGAAGTAATGGATCATCAAATCCTTGAGGGCTTCAAACCCGTAAACATCGAATCATACGAAGGTACCACAGATCCTGCAGTGCGGATCAAGGACTATCTCCTCCACATCCACATGGCCCTTGGTGATGATCTACATGCCATCAAATACCTCCCTCAAGCAACGGACCAGCTCGGCATTGGCTCAACAGCTTGCCAGCAGAATCAATTGGTTGTTGGGAGGACACAGGAAGCCGCATTCTTGATAACTTCCGGGAACATATGCGACCACCGAGCGCCGATGACCTTAGCCATATAATTCAGCAGCGGAAGAATCGGCCGGACAATTACGGACACGGTTCCTAACCAAGAAAAATCAAATCGTTGATTGTCCGAATCAGAGGCCCTTGCAGCCTTCAAACATAACATCCATGACGGTGGCTAGCCCGGCACCTAGGACGGGAAAAGCCGAAATCCATGGCAGCCCTCACAACACTCATGACCCGCTTTTGCGTGGGAGAGGACAGCTGGCTAGCTCGAAGCAACAACGGCCAAACACCACGATAGTTGGGATACCAAGGACAGCAATGGCGGTCGCGTCACAACAAGAACAAGCGCCGCGTGCGGCGATAATCTGAAGATCTGGCGGTCAATGCGGATTGAGCTCTAAACCGGTCAGCGGAAGAAGCCATTCAAAAGAAATACCTGGGGCCCGTCCAACTTGGACCGAATACTCGATCGCTTGTGCGGATACATGGCACCCCGAAAAACCAGCCAACCACACCAACAGGGATTGTTGGGTGTTCAAACAAGCAAGCAAGTTAAGTGCGAACTCAATGACAAGGGCTGCATAGAGATGGCGAGGAAGAGCCCGGCCGCCAAACAATAGAGGATGAAGGGCTTTCCCACACAAGTGCGGACGGTGAACATGATATCGCAACCCACATACCCAAAAGGGAGCGGAGCGTGCACTAAGGGGCGTATATGCGATGGAGCCGATCGCCCCAAAGTTCAACCCATGGTCTTCCTGCCCGATCACCTTCGATCGAAGGACCACCCACTAGCATTCGTCATGGCGGTTTCGCGCATTGGTTCTTGACCCAATTATTGTGGTTTCACCTCACCGAGTCGATGGACGGCGGTAGCAACTGAACCTGCTTTATCGGGATCGGTCGCAAAATGGGCATAGACCCCTCAAGGATTAAACCTACAAAGACGACCTTTAAAGGCGTCATACCGGTGTAGAGGCCAATTATGCGGGCTCAGTTACACTCGAAGTGGTCTTGGATCCCGGATAACTTCCGAGCGAAGAGTTAATCTTGACATAGTCCCGTTCGCGATGGCTATCACGCCTTTGCTTCGACGAACCGCATTGCAAAGTTCAATGCGGTGCCGCACTACGATACCTCAAGCTCAAGATGTCGGGCCCTCGGGAGTAATAGCGGTCAATGGAAACACCGAGCGCTCTCTCGAGCGGAGGAGCACACGCGACCTCTCACAGCAATTCTCGAGTCCGCCACTAAGCGTCAAGACCGCTGTCAAGCGCCGGGTAACCTACAACAAGACCGCTGGCACGATTCAAGCACGCAGCGTAGCAATCCGGTCTCAACCCCAGCCCTCGCGAAATTGCGAAGCCCGATTACTCTGCGTACATAATTACGCTCTGGAGATACCATGGGCATAAGAGGAGGGGCACAACCACGGCACGCCCAGAATGCGGCTCAATCGCACCAGGGGCTCCCAATTGTGTCATTCTTTTTTTCTTCTTTTTTCTTACTTTCAGGACTCCGTTTTCCAGAAGCCCTGTCCAGCACTTGAATTACCGAACTCACGATGCAACAGCCGTGGAAGCGTAAAGTTACGCTCGTCAGTGTCGGTGGTCTCTACTACGAGCATTATACCTGTTTTACATACCATCCCGCAGCTTACCCCTGGAGAGGGACATGTTAAATAGTCACATCCCTTGCTTATCGCACAATTTGTATCGTTCTGCTTTTATTCGCAGTTTCTTTTAATTAACCAATATATAGCTCTTGCCTATTATTGCATTCTTTCCTATTTTATATGTTCATTTACAACATTGCGCAACCGTACAATCTGGTACGGCCAATACACCAGGGGCTTAAGTACCCCAAAATTATGGTGTGATAAGTCCGAACACTTCCACAAGTGCGGCACCCCGAACTTATAGCATTATATGCATCGGCTCCAAATCATGTCTTGGGTCAATAGTTGGGTTTGCCCGGCTCCTATGTTTTGGTACCTTACGTTACATTATATCGGCTAAGGTAGCACTAGGAGAACCACTGCGATTGTGCCCGTTTGAGCTGGGTTGAGCACCTCGGTGGAGAAAGCTAAAACTGGCCGTCATGATAGAGGCGAGAGCGATCGCTGTTCGAGAGGTTTTTCGGGTCCCTAAAGACTTATGCCGCTTAGAGCGAGGAACCGAATTGTCCGGCCAAGGCGTGGATAGCGCCCGAACTTCGGTCTTCGAATACTAGGGGCTTCACCGAAATTTAAAATTATAGAATTCTATGGCTAAGTGAGAGTGTTCAAGCATTATAAGTCCGGTTGCCTTGTTACGTTGCGTTGGCGCCTCCTCGATGGACCCAAGAATGGGAACAAGAGCGCTCAAGTTTATCCCGAACACCCGGCACTGTGGCATGGGGGCTGAAGCCAACGACTTGCCATCTCTCAAATTTGATAAGCGGCCGCATGAAGGTAATATTTTAAATTAACAAGCATTGCTTAGCGCATATGAACAAGTTTTCAGCGTACATGATAACAAATGCGAGTCTATTCAAAATTACATCTTTGGAGCACTCATCCGCTATATGGCGGGCACCCTTGAGAGGCCCTCATAGTACATTCAAAATCACGATGCTCCTTGCCCTTTGGTGGCCCGTCCGTCACAAGCTTCTCGCATCCAGCTTGCCCCGTGCACTTTAGCACGGGCAAGGGCCAACGGGCACCTTCAATGCAGATGAAGCGCTTGATGACTTCAATCCATGGGCAGGCATCCACCAAAGGCTGCACCAACCCGAGTAGCTCCTGGCATGGCTTCCAATGGCCACACCGAACTATGAGGCCCTTCATGGCTTTGATCGGCGACCTTGTGGAGCTCGACCAGCTGCTTGATTTGGTCTCTTAGGGGCACCGGATGTCCGGCCTCGACATCTTGAGACCGAACACCTTTTCCGTCGAGCTCCCTCCTTGGCGTGGTAGAGCAGCGGCAGCATCATACACACTACGGGCAGATCTGCGAATGCTCTGGAGAGCTCGAATCCGGGTAAGTAATAGGTAATTCACTTTCACATGCTTGCTTTGCATAAAGAATGCCTTACCGCGCTATCTTCTTTAATGATTCAATTTCTTGGAGGGCTTTTTGGGCTCGGCCTTAGCGGCTTTGGCACTCTCAAGAGCCGAGGCGAGCTCGGACTCGAGTCTTGAGTCACGCTCAAACTCGTGTTTTTCCACGAGGCACGGAGCTCTTGCTGCATTGTTCGCCATAGCTGCGCCTCCCCTTCTCTCGCTCAGTCGCGCTCCGCAGCCGCTTTGTTTTGACCCACGGACACGCTTCCTTGAGGTCGCCACCTCTTTACGTGGCCCTGCGGTACCCATATTATACCTGTTATTTTTTGCAACGAAACCTTTCTATAAGGTATTTCTTTAATAAGGTATTACTTACCTTCCTTGTCCTCGAGCTGCTTCTTGGCAAGGCCGAGCTCGTTCTCGGACCGCTCGAGGCTCTGCTCAATGCATTGACCTCCGCATGATCGGTCTTGGCGGAGGTCGGCGCGCCTTTGCATTCCCATTTGACATACTTATGTTAGACTCCTGCGTATATCTTTTTAGATCCTTAGTCCGGCTTTTCTTTCCGAACACGAACTAAGCATCGAGAACTCTTGTCTATCTTGGTAATATTTTTACATATTCTAAACTTACCTCAAAGCTGTTAGAAGGCTGGTACAGGCTTCAGTAAGCCCACTCTTGGCGGATGAACTTTCGGATCACCACACTTAATGCAGTCGGTGCTCCTCCTCGATGGGGCGCCTGTTAGCGCCTCCGATGCTATCTGGTGCCTCGGTTGGGCCGGAAGACACCGCGTCTTACCCTTCCTCTGAAGGACGCTTTCGAGACTCGGAACGGCTGAAGGTTCGGTATGGAGTCCGGACGAGTCGGGCTTAGAGCCCTGGGGTCTTGCCCCCACGCGCTGGAGTTCGGGAGGTTGCCTTGCAGGCGCCTCCTGCGCCACCTCCTCTTGACCAGGCCCCCCTTGGGGCACCACCTCGGCGTCGTCCAGCGTGAGATGAGGAGGCGGCGGAAGTGAATACTCTCCATTTCCGGCGAACTCGAGGGACCCGCTCGTGACGGCGGCGAACTTCGCCCTTAGGCGGGCTGCATGATTGTTCGGCATTAGAGAACACTATGTAATGAAAAAGCCATGGGTATCCGGACACTTATGATCTCGCCAGGCTTGGCCCTTGTTGGCCCTCCTCCTCGTCGTTGTCGGCGTTGGTGGAAAGTCCGGAGGAAGGTCCTTCCTTCTTGGACCCTCTGGCCTCCCAGTTAGGGCGGCCTTCCTTTCCTCTCCTCCCCATTGGGGAGAGGCTTCTTTATCCTCCTCCTCGTTCTCGGGAGAAGATTACGCCCGAGAATCATGACAAGACAGGCGTCGGGAGCTCCTTGAGTTCCGTTGCCTCCTTCTTAACCTTCTTCTCGGCACCACATGAGGTACGGGCCAGCAGCCCGTCAGCCGGGCATCTGCTGGGTCTTCAGCAAAGGGGTCGGATAGTTAACTGTCCGGACGTCTTGACCGATCTGTTAAACGTTAGGGAGTTTTAGATCCCACATAGGCTCAATCTATGAAAAAAGAGTCCGTAAAGGGTAAAATAACTTACCTCGCTGGCTTGACGCGAGCTGAATCCGCGATCTTGATGGCGGATGTAGAACCTCGGCGCCCTTGAACAGCACCTTCGAGATCTTCGTGCGTAGTGTCGAAGAGCCTTTTCAGAGTTGGGTGCTGTGTGGGATCGAACTCCACAATTTGAAGGCCCGCCGTTGGCATGGGAGAATCCGGCGGATGAGCATCACTGGATTATGTTGACAAGCTGAGATTCTTGTCCACCAGTTTTTGGACGCAGTTTTGAGTCCGGACAGCTCGTCGAATTCCCCACGCCAGGGCCCGTCTCTTTCCATGATGAGAGCCGTGTGGGAAGCCAGATCTGAATTGGGGCCGCCACCCATTTGGAGTCATGCGGCTCGGTGATGTAGAACCACCCGATTGCCACCTTTATGGTCTCCACAAAGGAGCCCTCGAGCCATAGGACTTTGGCCATCTTTCCAACCATGGCACCTCCGCACTCCGCTTGCGGCCGCCCTACCTTGGCTCGACATTGAAGATCTTCAGCCATAAGCGAAGTGGGGCTGGATCTGAAGGAAGGCCTCGCACTACGATGATGAGCGCCGAGATGTTGAGGATGAAATTTGGGGCCAGATCACGGAAGTCCGGGCCGTAGTAGAACATGAGCCCCGGACAAATGGGTGAAGTGGAAAACCTAGTCCGCGGAGGAAGTGGGGAGAAACACCACCCTCTCATGGGGCACAGGGGTTGGAATGAGCTGCACCAGCGTCGGGCAGCCGGTGTGCGATGTTGCTGGACAAGTATCCGGCCTCCGCAGCTTTGTGATGTGCCCTCCATGACGGAGGAGGCCATCCACCTGCCTCCGCTCGGACATAGTTGGAGAAGGTTGAGGTGGGGTGTGCGAACTTAGGCGCCGGAGCTCGAGTCTTGTGAAAATGGATGAGCAAAAGAGGAAGAAGGCGTAGGTGAAAAGGTGGATCCTTATCCCCTTATATGGACGGGCAAAGCTATGCGTCCCCCACCAGCCTGGTAACACTCGCTTATCTCCCAAGCGCCGTAATCAATGGCGTGGATGGGTTACCCACATCTGTATTGATGGGAATCCCGGAATAAGGGGCACGATCTATGCTTTGATAAGGCGTGCCAAGAAACCGCCTCGCTAAGCGCTAAGGTGGAGCAGTAAAAAACGATTGAATAAAGGCTTGGCGTGGTGTGATGTCACGCCCGCGGAATCGTCGCAGATCTGTGCAAAAGTTATTCTCTCTCGGTAGTATGTGGAACTTGTTTTGCGAGCCGTACACTATCCTTGTGTTCAAAACCTTCTATGAAGTATTGGAGGAGGAACCCGCCTTGCAATGCGAAGACAATATGCGCGCCGGACTAAATCGTCATTGAAGCCTAGTTAGGGGCTCTTGAGGAGTCTGGACTAGGGGTGTCGAGATAGCGAACTATCATCTTTGGCGGACTCCAAGACTATGAAGATACAAGATTGAAGACTTAGTCCCGTGTCCGGATGGGACTTTCCTTGGCGTGGAAGGCAAGCTTGGCGTCTGGATATGTAGATCTCCTACCATTGCAACCGACTCTGTGTAACCCTAACCCTATCCGGTGTCTATATAAACCGGAGGTTTTTAGTCCGTAGGACGAACAACAATCATACCATAGGCTAGCTTCTAGGTTTAGCCTCTCTGATCTTGTGGTAGATCTACTCTTGTACTACCCATATCATCAATATTAATCAAGCAGGAGTAGGGTATTACCTCCATCGAGAGGGCCCGAACCTGGGTAAAAACATCGTGTCCCTTGTCTCCTGTTACCATCCGCCTAGACGCACAGTTCGGGACCCCCCACCCGAGATCCGCCGGTTTTGACACCGATAGAAGCTATCATCAATAGGTAGTGGGTCATCAAGAACATTCTCTAATCTAGATAAGTTGTCTGCAACGGGGTTCTCAGCTCCCTTTCAATCAATAATATGCAAATCAAATTCTTGTAGTAGGAGAACCCATCTAATGAGTCTAGGTTTAGTGTCTTTCTTTTCCATAAGATATTTAATAGCAGCATGATCGGTGTGAACAGTTACTTTAGAATCAACAATATATGGTCTGAACTTATCACAGGTAAATATAACAGTTAAAAATTATTTTTCAGTAGTAGCATAATTTCTCTGGGCACTGTCTAGAGTTTTACTAGCATATTGGATAACATTTAATTTCTTATCAACTCTTTGTCCTAGAACAGCACCTACAGCATAATCGCTAGCATCACACATAATTTCAAAGGGTAAATTCCAATCAGGTGGCTGAACAATTGGTGCAGAAATCAAGGCTTTCTTAAGTATTTCAAATGCTTCTCCACAATCATCATCAAAGACAAAAGGAACACCTTTTTGTAAGAGGTTAGTAGAGGCCTAGAAATTTTTGAGAAGTCCTTAATGAACCTCCTATAAAAACTGGCATGACCAAGGAAACTTCTTATACCTTTGATGTCCTTAGGACACGACATATTTTCAATAGCATCAACTTTAGCTTTATCAATTTCAATACCTCTTTCTGAAATTTTATGCCCCAAGACAATACCTTCATTAACCATAAAGTGGCACTTTTCCCAATTCAAGACAAGATTAGTTTCTTCACATCTCTGCAAAACTCGATCAAGGTTGCTCAAGCAATCATCAAAAGAAGTTCCATATACTGAGAAATCATCCATGAAAACCTCAACAATCTTTTCACAAAAATCAGAGAATATAGCCATCATGCATCTTTGAAAGGTAGCAGGTGCATTACATAAACCAAAAGGCGTACGTCTATAAGCAAAGGTACAGAAAGGATAAGTAAAGGTGGTCTTTTCTTGATCCTCTTTTGACACAGGTATTTGAGAGAAACCAGAGTAACCATCCAGAAAGCAAAAATGTGTATGTTTGGATAATCTTTCTAGCATTTGATCAATAAAAGGTAAAGGGTAATGATCCTTTTTAGTAGCTTTATTTCGTTTACGGAAATCGATTACCATTATATAACCTGTAACGATTCTTTGTGGGATCAAGTCATCTTTATCATTAGGAACAACAGTAATACCTCGCTTCTTAGGGACACAATGGACAAGACTTACCCACTGACTATCAGCAACGGGATAAATTATACCTGTCTCCAGAAGCTTTAGTATTTCTTTTCTTACCACTTCTTTCATATTAGGATTTAACCTTCGTTGGTGATCAACAACTAGTTTAGCGTATTTCTCCAATTTTATTTTGTGCTGGCATAGAGTGGGACTAATGCCCTTAAGATCATCAAGAGTATATCCAATAGCAGCACTGTGCTTCTTCAGAGTTTTCAATAATTTCTTCTCTTCATGCTCTGAAAGGTTAGCACTAATAATAATAGGATATATCTTTTTCTCATCAAGATAAGCATATTTAAGAGTATCAGGTAATGGTTTAAGCTCAAACACGGGATCACCCTTGGGTGGAGGAGGATCCCCTAGGATTTCAACAGGCAAGTTGTGTTTCAAAATAGGTCTCTGTTTAAAGAATACTTCATCTATTTCCCTTGTTTCATTCATAAACATATCATTTTCATGGTCGAGCAAATATTGTTCTAAAGGATCATTAGGAGGCATGACAATAGAGGCAAGACCAATAATTTCATCTTTACTAGGTAATTCTTTATCATGGGGTTGTCTATGAAATTTAGCAAAATTAAACTCATGACACATATCCCCCAAACCAATAGTAACAATATCCTTTTTGCAGTCTATCCTAGCATTAACAGTTTCAAGAAGGGTCTACCAAATATGATGTGTCGTGGATTAGTCACGACAGATGTCCTAGTATGAGGACTTAGTCGTGGAGCCATCGCGACGGGTTAGCTTAAAGGGGTTAAAGCGGGGCAAAGGACACAAGGAGTTTATACTGGTTCGGCCCCTTGCGGTGAAGGTAAAAGCATAATCCAGTTGAGGTGGAATTGCTAGGGTTTCGATGACCAGGGAGCGAATCCGCTTGACCTAGCTCTTGAGTTGTTGTTTTTGTCCCTAAACTGTCGCCGGGTCGTCCCTTTATATACATAGGTTGACGCCCAGCGGTTTACGCGGTTTACAGAATCCCGGCCGGCTCATAAACGTGTCCGGCTCGGTTTCTACCCTTTCCTATCTTACAACACAAGTTACATGTCATATGGAGGTTTATGTCTACGGGCCCTAATCCGCCTTTGGGCCCTCGGTCTTCATGTAGATCTCCTCCGTAAAGCGCCATACTCCTTGTCTTCATGGGATTCAATGTGTATAAATCATTAAGGGTATAACCCGGCCCCTCCTGGCCGGTTTATATTCAGTAGTAATATCCCCAACATTAGGCCCCAGATTGATTTGAACCTGTTCATGTCAATCTTCAATATTTAGGAAAATTCCTCCTTCAGCACCTTCGCGTAAACCTTGTAAGCCGCCATGATGTCATCTTACAAGATTATAATAAACCGCCATGACGTCACCTGTTTAGTAAAAAAAATATACCTTACTTTTATTAATGAGCCTCCTAAAATCGAGGCGACAGCTCTGTCACATATCCATTCGTTGGGCTCCTCAATTCTCGCGCCTGCCACTTATCCCTTCGCCTTATAAATAAGGCCGAGGGTCCCTTTCATTTTCTCCCCCTGCCTCTTCGTCTTTCTTCCACCTCGCGTCGCCTCTGTACTTGAGCACTGTCGCCGCTGTCTACCTTCGTCTCTACCCCAACAACGGCCGATGCATCAACCTGATTTCACCAGATTTTCCTATACACGCCTCCGCGTTCAACAGCCCTGGTAAGTCTTTCTTTGCTCTTTCCCCTAGACCCTGTTTAGGGTTTCATCGAGTTCATCGAAGCTAAGTACTGTTCTTCCCTGTTCTTCTCCGTAGTGTAAATGGCGAGTTTAAATCTGATATTCTCCTGTGTGATCGTAGTTATAGTTCCCTTTTTCATCATTAGAGCATCCTCTTCTTATAGAAAAATCTCATCTGGATATGATGAACTGCTTAAGCACCTGTATTTTAGGTCTGAATATATTTTGATTTGCTGACACGCTGCAAATCTGAAACATCTCAATCTGTGAAACCTGTTTTTCATCGCTTCAGATCTGTACTTTCCATACTAGCATAGGCGGTTTAACTTTATAGAATGATAATCCGCCGGGTACCATTAGTCCCCTCTTAAACCGCCAATTTCTCGTCTTGATAACTATGATGACACCAACCTCCGGTTTAACTTTATATGCATTTCAACACCTGCTTTTCCGCTTTTGAAGGATTATGCTTCGTCATTCATAAACCTTAAACCGGCTCGAATCTCCCCTCAGGTTGTGGATAAATGGCTAAGTCTTTTTATGCCTGCAACTGGGTTCCCTCCCGAGTTACTGAAGAAAAACTGAACGGGTGCGTTGCAACCGGCGCTTTAGCAAAAAAGGACGTCATACACTGGAGGGCCCCCGGTCCAGAAAATCCTCCTGAACCCAAAGATGGAGAAGTGATTGTATTCGTTGATCACCTGGGTCCAGGATTCAGTCCTCCCGGATCAAAAAAATTCCGCGATGTGCTTGCTAGCTTCCAACTCCACCCTCAAGATATTGGACCTAACTCTGTGTCCAATATTTGCAATTTTCAAGTGTTCTGCGAGGCTTATCTAGAGGAAGAACCCACTGTTGAACTGTTCAGAGACTTTTTCTACTTGAACTGCCGTACTGAATTTTTAGATGGGCCCAACACTGAACTTGGCGGGGTTTCCATTCAGAAGGAAAGATGTCAGTTTCCCTCACGCCAAACATCATACTCACCCAAAAGATTGGAATCAGACTTGGTTCTATTGCCGAGATACGTCTCCCGCTGAAGAGAATCCTCTACCGGGTTATCATGCTCACCGACTTAGCAATACGCATCCATTCCCTCAAAGGCTGACTACAAAGGAACGGGCCAACTATGCGCCACAACTCTCAAAGCTCAGAGCCTTTGTTGCGAATGATTTAATAGGCGTTGACTTTGTTCACTGCTGGATATCTTGAAGCATCCTGCCTTTAAGCCGTCGCCCCGGTTTAATGTGCGAATATACATGGGACTTAAAAGATCCTCAACGGCATATCAACATTCAGCTAACTGAGGCTGAAATTACAGAGGCTGTTAAAAAGATATTGGATGAACCGGTGGCTGTCTGCACCTAAACAGGGCTTAATCCCTTCTGCGTTTCCAATAAACCGCCAGCTGTAAGAATTGCACAACTCTTATTTTAATCCGACCCTTATAATCTTCCCTTATAACATTCATCAATCTTTGACAGGGCGATGATCCGTTCTGGAAGAAGAAATCGCAAGATAAATCGGCAAAGGCACCTCGTGTCAAGACGAAGGTCACCAAGAGGCCTGCCAAAAAGAAAACCGCCCACTCCACCGATTTAAACTTTGATGACGATGATGAGAATCACAAGTCAGAGGTAGAACTTGATTCACTTGGTTCCTTCTTCATTCATCTTATTGATAACGATTATTATCAGGAGGACGCAGAGGCTAGTCAAGCCGGTGACATAGAGGTAATTATTCTTTCCTCCGACTCAGAACATGTGCCAACTCCGAAAACTCGTCAAGCAAACCGGAAAGTAAGATTTTCTCACCCTGTAGCTCATATGGATCCAAACTTTCTTTTGAAGAAACAGCAACACGAAGCTCGCCGTACAACCCGGCACAGCGGTCATGTGGTAACCTCTTCCGGTTTACCGAACACGCCGGTTCGTAAGAGCCGCCCAGAGGTCTCTTATACTTCTGGCCCACGTTATCCTAAGGCGGGTTATTTCTGGCAACCTCTTACACCATATGATTCAAATTATTAAAGAAGTTTCCATTCTTCTTCTGGCGAATCAACAGAGACGCAACTGCCAACCCTTAAAACGGTTCCTGGGTAAGCATGTTTAAACTGACCCTTAATATTCTCTGCTTTACTCACTGTACCAACCTTGTGCTTGTTCTTTTCAGTGCCAAGCCCAGACCTAGCAAGAAGGCCAGGTTGAACAAACCGGCTGATGATAACCCGGTCGCTGAACCGGAGAAAATTCCAGAACAATTTGAACCAAATCCTGATGCTATTCCTGATGACCCGCCACCGCAAGATCATGACACCTTTATCGAACAGATGGAAGATGATCCCACAGGTCATGCAGCTGATCCACCCAGTCCGGCTAAAGCTACGGATAAATTGCCAAGCCCAGTCAAAGCGGTTGGTGATAAAACAGATGATATCATGATTACCGGCGTTAGCCACACCCCCTGGAAAACAAGGGCAAGTGGAATATAGATTTGTCCAGCTATGCTCACCTCAACGCCCAAGACATCCATTCTGGGTATTTAAACCGCATGTACACAAGCCGCGACTATGAAGCCGGTTTAGTGCACATGATGAAGGAGCGGTATGAGGTAAATACCATTAACTCTGCATAATTGTTTCTCCCTTATGTCCAGTTTCTAATATCAACTCCAGTAGCCCCTAAGGGCTGGTTTATAATACCATTGTAAACCGGGACTTCATAATACTTTAACCTATGCCTGCGTAGCCCCCAAGGGCCGGTTTATCTCTTCAAGATAAAGTGGGACTTTTAGAATATTGATCTTTCCATTTTTGCCTCTGTAGCCCCCAAGGGCCGGTTTATCTCTTCAAGATGAACCGGGACTTTATTATTGAGCAAATATACATTAGTCGTGCCAAGAATAATACTTGAATTGATCTTGGGACTTACAAGAAAATTTTGATAAGAAGCAATAGACATTAGCCCCCAAGTGCCAAGCAATAGACATATGTTGTCAACTCAAAACATCTATATCTCTTACAGGCTGAGCTGAGCAAAAAGGAACCCCAACAGGCAGAAACCTCGAAAGCCAAAGAGGAGCTGACCAGTGCCTTAGCAGCCATGGAGAAACTGAAAGAGAACTTCAAGAAGGAGCGAGCGGACTGGGACATAGAAAAAGCCACGCTGCAAAAGAAGGCTGATGATGCAGAAGCAGCTCTTAATCCGGTGGTAGAAGAGCTGACCGGTATAAAGCGGCAAATAAATGCCATGACCACTGCTGTGTTTGGTAAGTATTCTTACTGTAGGCTTTAGCATGTATTATCCCATAAATTGCCGGTTTTTCAACATGCCTCATGATGCAGGATCTCACATTACCCATCTTGGATCTGATATGCAAAAGAAATTGAAGGCTGCCTATACTCTTATAGAGCAGTTATATACCAGCACACAACGGATCATCTGTACTTCCTCTCATAACAAACCACCCCCAACCTTGATCAAGGAGACATTAGAGAGGCTGTTAATGCTGCCCGCCCGGTTTGAGGAGTTAAAAAGATCGGCTGCAAGGGCGGGTGCTCTGACCGCGCTAACCCGGGCTAAGGCATGGGTGCCAGATCTTGACCCGGCTGATGTAGGGAATGGCTACCCGAGCATAAAGGAGGACGGATCAGATTTTGACAATGATGACCTCCGAGCTTTGACATGGGAAATGCGTCCTCTGGCTAGTAAATTGGCTGAAGAAACTGATCTTTCTTATTACCAGTTGATTTACATGATGTGCAGAATCTTATCCCGCCAATCCATAAGCATACTTATGCCCCTGATGTTGAACCGTCCACCCTTATAAGCAATGAAGCTGTCTTCCAAGCCTTAACTGGGATTGACTGGACAACCATTGACTTCCAGCCGCTGGGTGGAGAGGAGGAGGGTGAACCGACGCAGTCCACAACCGTCAAGTCATCCTGGCGAAAATTAACGATCCGGAGGCTGGTTTAACTTCTGCATACTGCAACGCTTGTGTTAAACAATTTATCTTTTTGGGCATCAAAGTGCCTTTCAATAGGCTAGCTGAAACACTTGGTCTGCTATGCCATCATGCATATTCACTTTTGCATAACACTGTTAATCTGTCATAATAATGCTATGTCTGCTTATAATCCTTAGCAACTTTATTCAACCTATTTCTGCATAAAACAAGTTTAAAGTGTCCTGGCAGTTTACCGCCGGGCGGGTCAAAATACCCAACATATAACCCAGTTTATAACCAAGGTTGTACTTAAAAATAATCAAATATGAAATAGATGATACCTGTGATATTGAATCACATCGTTGGTTTACCAACGTTTTGTAGTAAGGGTGATAACCCCAATCTTGAGTACTGATAACTCCTCCCATATTTTGCCTGTTTATAATAAAACCGTACCAGGTTGTAATAAACACCGGATTATCCATATATAATACTGGCGACATGTAGTCGAAACCAGGTTGGGTTAATAAATACCGGTTTATTTAATACTGGTGACTTATAATCAAAAACCAGGGCGGGTCAATAAACACCGGTTTATCAAAAAATGTTGTAAACCTCAAAAAGAGAAAAATTGTCGAATAAAAGCATGGGAAGATGTGAGGCTTTTCATGGGCTGCCAGGCCCAAAATCGAGGCTTTTCATGGGCTGCCAGGCCACTGAGTTAAACCATTTTACAAAGCCTTTTAAGATGGACCTCACATTAACCAATCATCGTTTTAACTTTGGCAAGTTCAGGGTATGTATAAGATTGACTTGTCAAACGTTCAGTGGGTCGTACCAGGATTACCTGGGCAGAGTGAATTACTTAAAAAAGGCAGGATAACCCGGGGTTTTAGGTGAATACACCTGGCTTCCGAGCCTGGCTTGATAGCCTATTACAAGGGTTAAAACTCTTTGTTGCTGTGCAACAAAAGAGCCCCCAGGTAACATTTTGAGCTGTGCTCAGTGGGTGCCTATGTTTGAGCCGTGCTTTTGCAACACTCTCTTTGGCCCCTTTTTCATTTCGGGTGACAAGCCCCCAAGTTTTTATTTGTGGCTTTATAAGCCGGATCACTATGTAGTCAGAACTCCGCTTTATAAACAGAAGCCCCCATGTAACCAAAAACTCTTAAGGGAAAAAATAGCAGAGGCCCCGCTTTAGCAGGGATGCCGGTTTATTGTATTGATCATAATATATACATTGTCAAAAATGTGTACATAAGAGGAGCCTATGGCTCAGGTGTAGTAAGGACGAAGATGAGCAATACTCCACGGCCGGTGTGTCTCCTCCTCCGATTTACGTGAGTCTTTATGCTCTCAAACATCGATAAGGTAGTATGACCCATTATGTAGATTCTTGCTAACCACAAAGGGTCCTTCCCAAGGCGGGGATAACTTGTGCATATCAGTCTGATCCTGGATGAGTCGGAGCACCAGATCGCCTTCTTGAAAAGTTCTAGTTCTAACCCGGCGGCTGTGATAATGACGCAGATCTTGCTGGTAAATCACCGACCGAGCTGCTGCAATGTCACGCTCCTCATCTAACAGGTCAGGTGCTTCCTGTCATGCCTTCTCATTATCAGCTTCGACATAAGCTGCCACACAAGGCGAGTCATGACGGATGTCACTAGGGAGAACTGCCTCTGCTCTGTAAACCATGAAAAAAGGCGTGTAACCCGTAGATTTGTTGGGCGTGGTATTGATGCTCCATAACACATAAGGTAACTCCTCCACCCAACAACCCGGCATCCCTTGCAAAGGAACCATGAGCCGGGGCTTGATGCCTCTCAGGATCTCTTGATTGGCTCTCTCCGCTTGACCATTAGATTGGGGGTGAGCCACTGATGATACGTCAAGCCGGATGTCCTCACGTTGACAAAATTCTTTCATAGCACCTTTGGACAGATTAGTGCCATTATCAGTTATGATGCTGTGTGGAAAACCAAACTGGAAAATCACCTTCTTGATGAATTGAACCGTTGTGGCTGCATCACACTTACTGACTGGCTCTGCCTCCACCCACTTAGTGAACTTATCTACCGCCACCAGAAGGTGGGTCTTCTTATCTGTGGATCTCTTAAAGGGCCCAACCATATCAAGCCCCCAAGTTGCAAATGGCCAAGTGATTGGGATCATCCTCAACTCTTGAGCCGGTACATGAGCATGCCGTGAGAATTTTTGACAGCCATCACACTTTTTGACCAAGTCTTCAGCATCAGCATCAGCCGTCAGCCAATAGAAGCCGTGACGAAAAGCCTTGGCTACCAGAGACTTTGAACCGGCGTGGTGACCACAATCTCCTTCGTGGATCTCACGCAAAATCTACGGCCTTCTTAAGGAGATACGCAACGCTGAAACGCCCCTATTACACTGCAATGATGCAATTCTCCATTGACAATGGTCATTTACTTGGACCGCCGGATTGTCTGCCTGGCCAAAGTTTCATCCTTCGGTAACTCACCCCGATTCATATACGCCAAATATGGGACCGTCCAGTCTGGGATAACATGAAGAGCCGCCACCAACTAAGCCTCCGGGTCAGGAACAGCCAAATCACCCTCTGTAGGTAGCTTGACTGACGAGTTATGCAAAACATCCAAAAAACATTGGGTGGCACCGGTTTACATTGGGAACCCAAACGGCTCAAAGCGTCCGCTGCTTCGTTCTTTCGCCGGTCCACATGATCAACCTGATAACCTTTGAAGTGACCAGCAACAATATCCACCTCTCGGCGATATGCTGCCATGAGCGGGTCCTTGGAATCCCAAGTACCAGACACCTATTGAGCCACCAGGTCCGAGTCACCAAAGCACTTAACTCGGCTTAAATTCATCTCCTTAGCCATTCGAAGACCATGGAGTAAAGCCTCATATTCACCTGCATTGTTAGTGCAAGGGAACATTAAACGGAGAACATAACACAACTTATTACCTCGTGCGGAAGTTAACATGACTCCAGCCCCCGAGCCCTCCAATATATGATCCGGCTTTTCTTCCGGTGCTTGTAACTCTGTCCAGTCATTGATGAAATCCACAAGCGATTGGGACTTGATTGCCGTACGAGGCACATATTTTAACCCGTGAGGTCCAAGCTCAATGGCCCACTTGGCAACCCGGCCAGTTGCTCCCCTGTTTTGGATTATATCTCCCAAAGGGGCCGAGCTGACCACAGTGATGGGATGACCCTGAAAATACTGCTTAAGCTTCCGGCTTGCAATGAAAACGCCATACACCAGTTTCTGCCAATGTGGGTATCTCTGTTTGGACTCAATAAGCACCTCGCTGATTTAATAAACCAGCCGTTGAACCGGGTATTCCTTCCCAGCCTCCTTGCACTCCACCACAATGGCCACACTAACAGCCCGGGCATTAGCAGCCACATATAAAAACAGTGGCTCCTTATCAACCGGAGCAGCAAGGACCGGTGGCTCGGCTAACTGCTTCTTAAAATCCTCAAACGCCGCATTAGCAGCATCACTCTAGACAAAATTGTCTGTCTTTTTCATCATCTGATATAGAGGGATAGCTTTCTCTCCCAATCGGCTGATAAACTGGCTCAGCGCTGCAATACGACCTGCCAGCCATTGAACATCATTGATACACGCCGGTTTATCCAGAGATGTAATAGCTTTGATCTTTTCCGGACTATCCTCAATGCCCCTGTTAGACACTAGAAATCCCGAGAGCTTGCCTGCCGGTACACCAAAAACAAACTTGGCCGGATTAAGCATCATCTTATAGACCCGGAGATTATCAAAAGTTTCCTTCAAATCATCTATTAATGTCTCCTCCTTTCTAGACTTCACCACAATATCATCCACATAAGCATGAACATTGCGCCCAATTTGATTATGAAGACAATTCTGCAAACAACGCTGATAAGTCGCCTGGGCACTCTTGAGCCCAAAAGGCATACATACATAGCAGAAGGCTCCAAAGGGAGTTATATAAGTTGTCTTCTCCTGGTCCTTAACTGCCATTTTGATCTGATGATAACCAGAATAAGCATCCAGAAAACTCAAATGCTCACAACCCACCGTAGCATCAATAATTTGATTAATACGAGGGAGAGCAAAGGGATCAGCTGGGCAAGCCTTGTTCAAATCTGTGTAATCCACACACATACGCCAAGTGTCGTTCTTCTTAAGTACTAGCACCGGGTTAGCCAACCACTCAGGATGAAATACTTCAATGATAAACCCAGCCGCCAAGAGCCTGGCTACCTCCTCACCAATGGCCTTTCGCCTTTCTTCATTGAAGCGGCGGAGAAACTGCTTGACCGGTTTAAACTTAGGATCGATATTAAGAGTGTGCTCAGCGAGTTTCCTCGGTACACCTGGCATGTCAGAAGGTTTCCATGCAAAGATGTCCCGGTTCTCACGGATGAACTCGATGAGCGCGCTTTCCTATTTCGGATCCAGGTTAGCGCTGATGCTAAACTACTTGGATGAATCGCCAGGAACAAAATCAACCAGCTTAGTCTCATCAGCCGATTTAAACTTCAAAGCCGGATCATGCTCTGTAGTTGGCTTTTTCAAATAAGTCATATCAGCCGGATCAACATTGTCCTTGTAGAACTTCAACTCCTCTGTTGCACAAACCGACTCAGCATAGGCCGCATCACCTTCTTCACATTCCAAAGCGATCTTACGGCTCCCATGTACTGTGATGGTCCCCTTATGACCTGGCATCTTGAGCTGCAGATAAACAGAACAGGGCCTTGCCATGAACTTAGCATAAGTCGGCCGTCCAAACAGGGCATGATACGGGCTCTTGATTTTTACCACTTCAAAAGTTAAGGTCTCTGATCTTGAATCATGCTCATCTCCAAAAGCAACCTCCAGAGCTATCTTACCAACTGGGTACGCCGATGTACCAGGCACCACACCATGGAAAACAGTGTTCGACGGTTTAAGATTTTTATCTGTCAACCCCATGCGATGGAAGGTTTCATAATAAAGGATATTGATGTTGCTCCCTCCATCCATGAGTACCTTGGTGAATTTATACCCTACAACCTGAGGCGCCACCACCAACGCCAGATGACCCGGATTATCAACCCGGGGCGGACGGTCCTCTCGACTCCACATAATAGGCTGTTCAGACAAGCGCAAATAACGCGGCATCGCCGGTTCAACGGAGTTCACTACCCTTTTATGAAGCTTCTAATCGCGCTTGCACAGGCTAGTGGTGAAGACATGATACTGCCCACTATTCAACTGCTTCGGGTTGCTCTGGTAACCCGACTGTTGCTACTGCTGACTCCCCTGATGATCATAACCACCCTGGTTGCCCTGACTGCCCTGATTGCCATACCCGCTTTTATTACCTTGAAATCTTGATCCAGAGCTGCCTCCACCATAACCCTGCCCATGAGAACTGGGCCCTAAACCACCGGATGGTCCATGATCATATTGGAAAAGATCCGAATTTTTGAACTCCCGCAAGGTAAAGCAATCCTTCCAGAGGTGCGTAGCTGGCCTTTCTTTCATCCCATGCCTCGGGCAAGGCTGATTTAACAGGCACTCAAGATTGACACCTGATCCACCACCCCGCGGGGGCGGTTTACCCTTACGACTCTGACCATTATTCTACCTGTTGGTGTTAGCCACAAAATCTAAACTATTATCCGCTTTACGCTTACCGTTGTTTCCATGGGCCGCCGGGTTATGCTGCTGCCCTTTGGTGTTGCCACTCTTCTTTCCCTTTCCCGGCTTTTCATCTTCAGACTCAGGGTCCTTGGTACTATCAGAGTCGGCATACTTGACCAGAGCTGCCATAAGCGTCCCCATGTCATTGTAGTGACGCTTGAGCCGTCCCAACTTCAGCTTCAGAGGCGCGAACCAGCAATTGCCTTCCAATGTTAAAACTGTTGTGTTAGCATTAATGCGGTCCGATGAATGCAAGATTTCTGAAACCCGACGCACCCAATGGGTTGTCGATTCACCTTCCTCTTGGACATAGGCAGCTGCTACCTCTTGAGCACTGCGTTGGATTTCCCCGAAGAGGAAAGGATGATGCCGCAAAGTAGCGTAAGTATTTCCCTCATTTTTTGAGAACCAAGGTATCAATCCAGTAGGAGGCTACGCGCGAGTCCCTCGTACCTACACAAAACAAATAACTCCTCGCAACCAACGCGAATAGGGGTTGTCAATCCCTTCACGGTCACTTACGAGAGTGAGATCTGATAGAGATGATAGATAATATTTTTGGTATTTTTGTGATAAAGATGCAAACTAAAAATAAAAGCAAAGCAATAATAATGTGATGGAAGACTAATATGATGAAGATAGACCCGGGGGGCATAGATTTCACTAGTGGCTTCTCTCAAGAGCATAAGTATTTCTACGGTGAAAGAACAAATTACTGTTGAGCAATTTACAGAATTGAGCATAGTTATGAGAATATCTAGGTATGATCATGTATATAGGCATCACGTCTGAGACAAGTAGACCGACTCCGGCCTGCATCTACTACTATTACTCCACTCATCGACCGCTATCCAGCATGCATCTAGAGTATTAAGTTCAAGAAAACAGAGTAACGCCTTAAGCAAGATGACATGATGTAGCGGGATAAATTCATGCAATATGATAAAAAAACCATCTTGTTATCCTCGATGGCAACAATACAATACGTGCCTTGCTGCCCCTCATCCTTTGGGAAAGGACACTGCAAGATTGAACCCAAAGCTAATCACTTCTCCCATTGCAAGAAAAAACATTCTAGTAGGCCAAACCAAACTGATAATTCGAAGAGACTTGCAAAGATAACCGATCATACATAAAAGAATTCAGAGAATATTCAAATATTGTTCATAGATAATCTTGATCATAAGCCCACAATTCATCGGTCTCAACAAACACACCGCAAAAAGAAGATTACATCGAATAGATCTCCACGAGAGAGGGGGAGAACTTTGTATTGAGATCCAAAAAGAGATAAGAATCCATCTAGGTACTACTTAAAGGTACTGTAATGAACTCATTCTTTATTTATATTGGTGTTAAACCTACTGTATTCAAACTTCTCTGTGGTTTATAAACTATTTTACTAGCCATAGATTCATCAAAATAAGCAAACAACACACGAAAAACAGAATCTGTCAAAAACAGAACAGTCTGTAGTAATCTGTAACTAACGCAAACTTATGGAACTCCAAAAATTCATCAAAAATAGGATGACCTAGGTAATTTGTTTATTGATCAGCAGCAATTGGAATCACTATTTTATCACGTTCTGGTGATTTGTAACAATTGTTTTTGTGAACAGAAAGTTTCTGGAAATTACAGCAAGATCAAATAACTATCATCCAAGAAGATCCTATAGGTTTAACTTGGCAGAAACACTAATTAAAACATAAAAACACATCTAACCAGAGGATAGATCAAATATTTATTCTACGACAGAAAGAAAATATATTGGGTTGTCGCCCAACAAGCGCTTTTCTTTAAAGCCTTTTTAGCTAGGCATTGAGATTTCAATGATGCTCACATAAAAGACAAGAATTGAAGCACAAAGAGAGCATCATAAAATATGTGACAACCACATCTAAGTCTAACATACTTCCTATGCATAGGCATCTTATAGGCAAACAAATCAAGGCAAGCAAAAACTAGCATATGCAAGGAAACGGAAAGAGACAATAGCAATCTCAACATAACGAGAGGTAATTTAGTAGCATGAAAGTTTCTACAACCATATTTTACTCTCTCATAATAATTACAAGTAGGATCATAAGCAAATTCAAAAAAATAGCTATCACAAAGTATATTCTCAACACGATCCACATGTATGCAAAGTTGACACTCTTCCAAAATAGTGGGATTATCATAAACTGAAGTCATGATCTCTCCAAACCCACTTTTATCAAAAACTTCATAAGATTGAACATTATCCAAATATGTGGGACCTAAAGTTGACACTCTTCCGAACCCACTTTCAATATTATTGCAAACAATAATATCAATCTCATATTCATCATGGGGCTTAAATAAATTTTCAAGATCATAAGAAGAATCACCCCAATCATGATCATTGCAACAAGTAGTAGACAAAGCAAAACTAGCATCCCCAAGCTAAGGGTTTTGCATCTTATTAGCACAATTGAAATCAAAAGAATTTATAATAAAATCATTGCAATCATGCTTTTAATTCAAAGATCTATCGTGAGTCACTTCACGGATTTCAGGCAAAACCTTATAAAGATAATCTAGTGCATCCAAACCACTAGGAATTGGTTCATCATAATTGGATCTATTAAAAAGATTGGCAAGCGGATGAGGATCCATAGATATTGGCTTCTCTGTTTAGGAATAAATACTCAACTATTTCAACCAAAGGAGCAAACGAGCCAAGTAAGACATCAAGGCAAACGAAAAGAGAGGGCGAATAAAATGGCAAGGGTGAAGTGGGGGAGAGGAAAAGGAGAGGCAAATGGCAAATAATGTAGTGCAAGAGATAAGGGATTGTGATGGGTACTTGGTATGTTGACTTTTGCGTAGACTCCCCGGCAACGGCGCCAGAAATTCTTCTTGCTACCTCTTGAGCACTGCGTTGGATTTCCCCGAAGAGGAAAGGATGATGCTGCAAAGTAGCGTAAGCATTTCCCTCACTTTTTGAGAACCAAGGTATCAATCCAGTAGGAGGCTACGCGCGAGTCCCTCGTACCTACACAAAACAAATAACTCCTCGCAACCAATGCGAATAGGGGTTGTCAATCCCTTCACGGTCACTTACGAGAGTGAGATCTGATAGAGATGATAGATAATATTTTTGGTATTTTTGTGATAAAGATGCAAAGTAAAAATAAAAGCAAAGTAAAAAAGCAAAGCAATAATACAGTGATGGAAGATTAATATGATGAAGATAGACCCGGGGGCCATAGATTTCACTAGTGGCTTCTCATAAGAGCATAAGTATTTCTACGGTAGGTAAACAATTTACTGTTGAGCAATTGACAGAATTGAGCATAGTTATGAGAATATCTAGGTATGATCATGTATATAGGCATCACGTCCAAGACAAGTAGACCGACTCACCTGCATCTACTACTATTACTCCACTCATCGACCGCTATCCAAAGATGCATCTAGAGTATTAAATTCAAGAAAACAGAGTAACGCCTTAAGCAAGATGACATGGTGTAGAGGATAAATTCATGCAATATGATAAAACCCCATCTTGTTATCCTCGATGGCAACAATACAATCGTGCCTTGCTGCCCCTCATCACACCGGGAAAGGACACCGCAAGATTGAACCCAAAGCTAAGCACTTCTCTCATTGCAAGAAAAACCAATCTAGTAAGGCAAACCAAACTGATAATTCGAAGAGACTTGCAAAGATAACCAATCATACATAAAAGAATTCAGAGAAGATTCAAATATTGTTCATAGATAATCTTGATCATAAACCCACAATTCATCAGTCTCAACAAACACACCGCAAAAATAAGATTACATCGAATAGATCTCCACGAGAGAGGGGGAGAACATTGTATTGGGATCCAAAAAGAGAGAAGAAGCCATCTAGCTACTAACTATGGACCCGAAGGTCTGAGGTAAACTATTCACACTTCATCGGAGAGGCTATGATGATGTACAAGCCCTCCGTGGTGGATGCCTGATACGTCTGCAACGTATCTATAATTTTTGATTGCTCCATGCTATATTATCTACTGTTTTGGACCATATTGGGCTTTATTATCCACTTTTATATTAATTTTGGGACTAACGTATTAACCGGAGCCCAGCCCAGAATTGTTGTTTTTTGCCTATTTCAGTGCTTCGAATAAACGGAATATCAAACGGAGTCCAAACGGAATGAAACATTCGGGAACGTGATTTTCTCACCGAACAAGATCAAGGAGATGTGGACCCCACGTCAAGAAAGGAGGGAGGTGGCCACGAGGGTGGAGGGCGCCCACCCTAGGGCGTGCCCCCTGCCTCGTGGGCCCCCCTTTGCTCCACCGACGTACTCCTTCCTCCTATATATACCTCGCACCCCAAATGATCGACACGGAGCCAAAACCTAATTCCACCGCCGCAACCTTCTGTACCCACGAGATCCCATCTTGGGGCCTGTTCCGGAGCTCCGCCGGAGAGGGCATCCACCACGGAGGGCTTCTACATCATCATAGACCCTCCGATTAAGTGTGAGTAGTTTACCTCAGACCTTCGGGTCCATAGTTAGTAGCTAGATGGCTTCTTCTCCCTTTTTGGATCTCAATACAATGTTCTCCCCCTCTCTCGTGGAGATCTATTCGATGTATTCTTCTTTTTGCGGTGTGTTTATTGAGACTGATGAATTGTGGGTTTATGATCAAGATTATCTATGAACAATATTTGAATCTTCTCTGAATTCTTTTATGTATGATTGGTTATCTTTGCAAGTCTCTTCGAATTATCAGTTTGGTTTGGCCTACTAGATTGGTTTTTCTTGCAATGGGAGAAGTGCTTAGCTTTGGGTTCAATCTTGTGGTGTCCTTTCCCAGTGACAGTAGGGGCAGCAAGGCATGTGTTGTATTGTTGCCATCGAGGATAACAAGATGGGGTTTTTATCATATTGCATGAAACTATCCCTCTACATCATGTCATCTTGCTTAAGGCGTTACTCTGTTTTCTTGAACTTAATACTCTAGATGCATGCTGGATAGCGGTCGATGAGTGGAGTAATAGTAGTAGATGCAGGCAGGAGTCGGTCCACTTGTCTCAGACGTGATGCCTATATACATGATCATACCTAGATATTCTCATAACTATGCTCAATTCTGTCAATTGCTCAACAGTAATTTGTTCACCCACCGTAGAAATACTTATGCTCTTGAGAAAAGCCACTAGTGAAATCTATGGCCCCCGGGTCTATCTTTATCATATTAATCTTCCATCACTTTATTATTGCTTTGTTTTTTTACTTTGCCTTTTATTTTAATTTGCATCTCTATACCAAAAATATTATCTATCATCTCTATCAGATCTCACTCTCGTAAGTGACCGTGAAGGGATTGACAACCCCTATTCGCATTGGCTGCGAGGAGTTATTTGCTTTGTGTAGGTACGAGGGACTCATGCGTAGCCTCCTACTATATTGATACCTTGGTTCTCAAAAACTGAGGGAAATACTTACACTGCTTTGCTGCATCATCCTTTCCTCTTTGGGGAAATCCAATGAAGTGCTCAAGAGGTAGCAAGAAGAATTTCTGGCGCCGTTGTCGGGGAGGCTTACGCAAGGTCGAGTCAAGATTTGGACTCCCTGGCGCCGTTGCGGGGGACTCTATGCAAAAGTCAACATACCAGGTACCCATCACAATCCCTTATCTCTCGCACTACGTTATTTCCCATTTGCCTCTCGTTTTCCTCTCCCCCACTTCACCCTTGTTGTTTTATTCGCCCTCTCTTTTCTGTTTGCCTCTTTCTCACTTGCTTGTCGCTATGTCTGAATTTGGGGAAATTATTGCCGATATGGGCAATAATAATATCATGGAAAATTATGATGCTCCGGCTGAAGAACCCCCTACCTTGCATACAAAAAAATTCAAGTTGGTAGTGGTAATATTATTGGAAAAGGAGTTATCCAAGATTTCTTTACTTGTGCCGGTGCTTTGCCCTCTATGGGCGGTTCTATTCTTCATAGAACTAGTAGTCTTGTGGACGCTATTGCCATCCTTATAGTTGAACTTGAAAGGCAATTTATGCACATGCATCCTTGCATACAAAGAATTTTCTTAGAATTCTCTAATATTGAGCATTCTTCTGTTAAGCGTGCCGCCACTATATTTTTGGCTCATGAGTTTAGATTTATAATAAAAGAGGCCAAAGAAATCTTTGCGCACTATAGGGTAGATGCTAGTCATCCTCCCATTGAAGCTATCCTTTTTAATCAAGAAGACCTGATCCGTTTACAATCTTTAGATCATATTGCTTATAATGAAAATCCGAGCTTAATGATGATTTTGCTATCCAAAATAATGGATTAGGTTTTCCTCTTGAACAAAGGTTTGTAGCTTTTTGCCAAAAGAATGCTCTTAATGATGAATTAGTTGTGCAATACGAAGGGCCTAGGGAGGAACCCATACCTCCCGAGATTGATCTTGGGGACTTTTGTCTCATTAAATTTAGCCCTTTTGATTATTTTTGCTTGCCTCAAAGAAAACTTGCTGCTGAATGTAGAGAATATGAGAGAAGTTTTCATGATTTGCCATACCACTATTATGGCAATACCTAGATCTATCTTTGCTTTTATGCCTAGCTAGGGGCGTTAAACGATAGCGCTTGTTGGGAGGCAACCCAATTTTATTTTTAGTTTTTTTTGCTTTTGCTTCTGCTTAGGAATAAATAATGCATATACCTTCTGTTTAGATGTGGTTTTATGTTTTAATTAGTGTTTGTGCCAAGTTAAATCTATAGGATCTTCTTGGGTGATAGTTATTTGATCTTGCTGTAATTTCCAGAAACTTTCTGTTCACGAAAACAATTGTTAAAAATTATCAGAACGTGATAAAATAGTGTTTCCAATTGATTATGATCAATAAACAAATTGTCTAGGTCTTCCTATTTTGGATGAAGTTTTGGAATTCCAGAAGTTTGCGTTAGTTACAGATTACTACAGACTGTTCTGTTTTTTGACAGATTCTGTTTTTCGTGTGTTGTTTGCTTATTTTGATGAATCTATGGCTAGTAAAATAGTTTATAAACCATAGAGAAGTTGGAATACAGTAGGTTTAACACCAATATAAATAAAGTATGAGTTCATTACAGTACCTTGAAGTGGTCTTTTGTTTTCTTTCGCTAACGGAGCTCACGAGATTTCTGTTGAGTTTTGTGTTGTGAAGTTTTCAAGTTTTGGGTGAAATCTTTTGATGGATTATGGAACAAGGAGTGGCAATAGCCTAAGCTTGGGTATGCCCATGGAACCCCCAAGATAATCTAAGGACACCAAAAATACAAAGCTTGGGGATTCCCCGGAAGGCATCCCCTCTTTCGTCTACTTCCATCGGTAACTTTACTTGGAGCTATATTTTTATTCACCACATGATATGTGTTTTGCTTGGAGCGTCTTGTATTATTTGAGTCTTTGCTTTTTAGTTTACCACAATCATCCTTGGTGTACACACCTTTTGAGAGAGCCATACATTAATTGGAATTTGTTAGAATACTCTATGTGCTTCACTTATATCTTTTGAGCTATATAGTTTTGCTCTAGTGCTTCACTTATATCTTTTAGAGCACGGTGGTGGATTTGTTTTAAAGAAACTATTGATCTCTCATGCTTCACTTAGATTATTTTGAGAGTCTTAAATAGCATGGTAATTTTCTTAATAATAATAATATGCTTGGTATTCAAGATTTGTAAAACTTTCTTTTGAGTGCGTTGAATACTAAGAAAAGTTTGATGCTTGATAATTGTTTTGAGATATGGAGGTGATAATATCAAAGTCGTGTTAGTTGAGTAGTTGTGAATTTGAGAAATGCTTGCGTTGAAGATTGCAAGTCCCGTAGCATGCACGTATGGTAAACGTTATGTAACAAATTTGAAACATGAGGTGTTCTTTGATTGTCCTCCTTATGAGGTGCGGTCGGGGACGAGCGATGGTATTTTCCTACCAATCTATCCCCCTAGGAGCATGCGCGTAGTGCTTTGGTTTTTGATGGCTTGTAGATTTTTGCAATAAGTATATGAGTTCTTTATGACTAATGTTGAGTCCATGGATTATACACACTCTCACCTTCCATCATTGCTAGCCTCTTCGATGCTGCATTGCCCTTTCTCACATTGAGAGTTGGTGCAAACTTCACGGTGCATCCAAACCCGTGATATGATACACTCTTTCACACATAAACCTCCTTATATCTTCCTCAAAACAGCCACCATACCTACCTCTTATGGCATTTCCATAGCCATTCTGAGATATATTGCCATGCAACTTTCCACCATACCGTTTATCATGACGCATTCATCATTGTCATATTGCTTAGCATGATCATGTAGTTGACATAGTATTTGTGGCTTTGCCACCGTTCATAATTATTTCATACATGTCACTCTTGATTCATTGCATATCCCGGTACACCGCCGGAGGCATTCATATAGAGTCATACTTTGTTCTAGTATCGAGTTGTAATCATTGAGTTGTAAATAAATAGAAGTGTGATTATCATCATTTTCTAGAGCATTGTCCCAAGTGAGGAATAAAAAAAAGAAATGCCATAAAAAAAGAGAAGGCCCAAAAAAAGAAAAAAAAATGAGAGAAAAAGAGAAAATGGACAATGCTACTATCCTTTGCCACACTTGTGCTTCAAAGTAGCACCATAATCTTCATAATAGAGAGTCTCTTGTTTTGTCACTTTCATATACTAGTGGGAATTTTTCATTATAGAACTTGGCTTGTATATTCCAATAATGGGCCTTCTCAAGTGCCCTAGGTCTTCGTGAGCAAGAAAGTTGGATGCACACCCACTTAGTTTCTTTTGTTGAGCTTTCATACATTTATAGCTGAGTGCATCCGTTGCATGGCAATCCCTACTCCTTGCATTAACATCAATCGGTGGGCATCTCCATAGCCCATTGATTAGCCTCGTTGATGTGAGATCTTATCCTTTTTTGTCTTCTTCACATAACCCCCATCATCATTATTCTATTCCACCCATAGTGCTATATCCATGGCTCACGCTCATGTATTGCGTGAAGGTTTATAAGTTTGAGATTACTAAAGTATGAAAAAATTGCTTGGCTTGTCATCGGGTTTGTGCAAGATGAGAGAATTCTTGTGTGACGAAAATGGAGCATGACTAAACTATATGATTTTGTAGGGATGAACTTTCTTTAGCCATGTTATTTTGAGAAGACATAATTGCTCAGTTAGCATGCTTGAAGTATTATTATTTTTATGTCAACATGAACTTTTGTCTTGAATCTTTCAGATCTGAATATTCATACCACAATTAACAAGAGTTACATTGAAATTATGCCAAGTAGCACTCCGCGTCAAAAATTCTATTTTTATCATTTACCTACTCGAGGACGAGCAGGAATTAAGCTTGGGGATGCCTGATACGTCTCCAACGTATCTATAATTTTTGATTGCTCCATGCTATATTATCTACTGTTTTGGACCATAATGGGCTTTATTATGCACTTTTATATTACTTTTGGGACTAACATATTAACCGGAGGCCCAGCCCAGAATTGTTATTTTTTGCCTATTTCAGTGTTTCAAAGAAACGGAATATCAAACGGAGTCCAAACGGAATGAAACCTTCGGGAACGTGATTTTCTCACCGAACAAGATCCAGGAGACTTGGACCCCACGTCAATAAAGGAGGGAGGTGGCCACGAGGGTGGAGGGCGCCCCCTAGGGCGCGCCCCTGCCTCTCGTGGGCCCCCCTTTGCTCCACCGACGTACTCCTTCCTCCTATATATACCTACGTACCCCCAAACGATCAGCTACGGAGCCAAGAACCTAATTCCACCGCCGCAACCTTCTGTACCCATGAGATCCCGTCTTGGGGCCTGTTCTGGAGCTCCGCCGGAGAGGGCATCCACCACGGAGGGCTTATACATCATCATAGCCCCTCCGATGAAGTGTGAGTAGTTTATCTCAGACCTTCGGGTCCATAGTTAGTAGCTAGATGGCTTCTTCTCTCTTTTTGGATCTCAATACAATGTTCTCCCCCTCTCTCGTGGAGACTATTCGATGTAATCTTCTTTTTGCGGTGTGTTTATTGAGACCGATGAATTGTGGGTTGATGATCAAGATTATCTATGAACAATATTTGAATCTTCTCTGAATTCTTTTATGTATGATTGGTTATCTTTGCAAGTCTCTTCGAATTATCAGTTTGGTTTGGCCTACTAGATTGGTTTTTGTTGCAATGGGAGAAGTGCTTAGCTTTGGGTTCAATCTTGCGCTGTCCTTTCCCAGTGACAGTAGGGCAGCAAGGCACGTATTGTATTGTTGCCATCGAGGATAACAAGATGGGGTTTTTTATCATATTGAATGAAACTATCCCTCTACATCATGTCATCTTGCTTAAGGCGTTACTCTGTTTTCTTGAACTTAATACTCTAGATGCATGCTGGATAGCGGTCGATGAGTGGAGTAATAGTAGTAGATGCAGGCAGGAGTCGGTCTACTTGTCTCGAACGTGATGCCTATATACATGATCATACCTAGATATTCTCATAACTATGTTCAATTCTGTCAATTGCTCAACAGTAAATTGTTCACCCATCGTAGAAATACTTATGCTCTTGAGAGAAGCCACTAGTGAAATCTATGGCCCCCGGGTCTATCTTTATCATATTAATCTTCCACCGAAGTTGTTGGACGAACCGGAGTAAGCTGATGGGCCGCGTACTGCGCTGCTAACTCGGCTTCTCGACGTGCCCTACCGTGATCCACCACATCCTAAGCATTAGCACCAACCCTGCCGGGTTATGTCCTCGAGGCAGGTTACGGTTCCGTGCACTGCTCGACACAGCCGGTTCATCAATACGCCTGTTGTAACTCCGGCTTGGGCGGGGAGTGGAATGAATCCTCTCGCGGCTGTATGAATAAGCCTGCTGCTGAGTCAAGGTTGTCTGAATGAGCTCTCTAGCCCGTCGTGTCTCAACCGCTACTGGGGACTCGCCTTCGATCGAGAGAGCCGCCAATCGTGAAGCGGCGACGGCTATGTTATCCAACGGGTTAAGAGTAATGACTCGGAGGCGTTGAGACGTGCTGCGACAGGACATTGTTCTGACAAGGCGGATCCATCGGGCGCGGCTGAACCGGCACCCCCGTTCCAGGTGCCTCCACCCGGTTTACCACTGGCTGGTTACTGGTTCCTGCTCCTGGGGTGCTAAAGAGATTCCTTGCCTCATAAACCGGAGGTAGGTGAGACCGGTACCTTCTCCTCATGACATCATTTGACGCGCTCTGGTCCAACATAAGCCGGTAAGCCTGTGCATCCAACTCGGCCCGCTCTGCAGCCATCCTGGCATCCTCAGCTGCCAGGTCCGCCTTGGCCTAAGTTATCTGATCTTTCACTTTCGCAACTTCCACGTTATGCTCATCCTGATTCGCCGGGTTTACTTCTGCCGCTAGTAGCGTTACCAAAGCGTCAAATAAGTCGGACAAAACCTGAGCCGGCGGTCGCACAGGGCCTCCTACCCCGGCTACTGTTGCCGCTGCTGACCCAGAGATCATCGCAGCTGCAGTTGAAGAGTGTTGCGCAGGCTGTGTACCGGCCATGAAGATCGCAACCCGGCTCGGCGGATCAAAGGGGTCTGGAATACTGTCGCCATCGGAACAGCCCCCAAACCATCCATCTTGCAGTTGGTATAATGACTCGGTCTCCGGTAGATGACTCGTCATCAGAGTAAACGACGGTTTCACCACCAGATGCCGATCTATCCTCAGATTCCGCTCCGTGGATAACTCCCACGAAGTCACGCTTCCTAGCAGGCTGAACCTGGGCGGGTCTCGCACGCTGAGCCGTTTTGACGATGTCGGCGCAGATGTCCGGCTCAGGGCCCGGTTCGCTGATCTTGCCAATGAAGACGTGAATGCCGCCGAAGGGGACCTGGTACCCGTACTCAATTGAGCCGGCCTCAGGGCCCCAGCCTGCGTCGACGATTTAGAGCTTGGCGCGACGACTCTTGGTCATCCGGCCCACAACGTATCCCTTGAGCCCTTCGAAGCTGCCCTCTAAGAACTTGAAACCATCATGCGATAGCGCCACGGTGGGCGCCAACTGTCGTGGATTAGTCACGGCAGATGTCCTAGTGTGAGGACTTAGTCGTGGAGCCATCGCGACGGGTTAGCTTAAAGGGGTTAAAGCGGGACAAAGGACGCAAGGAGTTTATACTGGTTTGGCCCCTTGCGGTGAAGGCAAAAGCCTAATCCAGTTGAGGTGGAATTGCTAGGGTTTCGATGACCAGGGAGTGAATCCGCTTGACCTGGCTCTCGAGTTGTTGTTTTTGTCCCTAAACCGCCGCTGGGTCGTCCCTTTATATACATAGGCTGATGCCCGGCGGTTTACAGAATCCCGGCCGGCTCATAAACGTGTCCGGCTCGGTTTCTACCCTTTCCTATCTTACAACACAAGTTACATGTCATATGGAGGTTTATGTCTACGGGCCCTAATCCGCCTTTGGGCCCTGGGCCTTCGTGTAGATCTCCTCCGTAAAGCGCCATACTCCTTGTCTTCATGGGCTTCAATGTGTATAAATCATTATGGGTATAACCCGACCCCTCCTGGCCGGTTTATATTCAGTAGTAATATCCCCAACATGATGGGACAAAAGCTATCTTGTGGGGAACCAAGAACAAGAAAATCAACAGGATATTTAACTTTCCCACACAAGACTTCAACATCTCTAACAATCCCAACTGGTCAAATAGTGTCTTGATTGGCAAGCTTAATTGTAACATCAATTTCCTCTATCTCAGCAGGTGCAATATCATGCATAATTTCTTTGTATAAGGAATGAGGTATTGCACTTGCACTAGCACCCATATCACATAAGCCATGATAACAATGATCTCCTATTTTAACAGAAATAACAGGCATGCCTACAACAGGTCTATGTTTATTTTTAGTATCAGGTCTAGCAATTCTAGCAGCTTCATCACAGAAGTAAATAACATTCCCATCAATATTATCAGCAAATAGATCTTTAACCATAGCAATACTAGATTCAACTTTAATTTGCTCGGGGGGTGTAGGTGTTCTAGTATTACTCTTACGAACCACAGCTGAAGCTTTAGTATGATCCTTTATTCTAACAGGGTAAGGTGGTTTCTCAATATAAGCAGTAGGAACAATAGGATCAACATTATAAGTGATAGTCTTTTCTTCAAATTTAATAGGTGCAACTACTTTTACTTCAATGGGAGGATTATATTTAAACCACTTATCCTTAGGGAGATCAACATGAGTAGCAAAGGATTCACAGAAAAAAGCTACTATCTCAGAGTCAAGTCCATATTTAGTGCTAAATTCACGGAAAACATCGGTATCCATAAAAGATTTAACACAATCAAACTTAGGTGTTCTACCTAACTCCTTACCTTCGTCGAGATCCCAATCTTCAGAGTTGCGTTTAATTCTTTCCAATAAATCCCATTTGAATTCAATAGTCTTCATCATAAAAGAGCCAGTACAGGAAGTATCGAGCATGGAGCGATTGTTGAGAGAAAGTCGAGCATAAATTTTTTGAATAATAATTTCTCTTGAGATCTCATGATTGGGGCATGAATATAACATTGACTTAAGCCTCCCCCAAGCTTGAGCGATGCTTTCTCCTTCGCAGGGCCAAAAATTATATATATAACTGAGATCACGATGAACAAGATGCATAGGATAAAACTTCTGATGAAATTCCAATTTCAATCGGTTGTAATTCCATGATCACATATCATCACATAGCCTAAACCATGTCAATGCCTTTCCCTTCAAAGATAAAGGTAAGACCTTCTTCTTGATAACATCCTCGGGCATACCTGCAAGATTAAATAATCCACAAACTTCATCCACATAGATTAGGTGCAAATCGAGATGTAATGTTCCATCTCCTGTAAAAGGATTAGCTAGCAGTTTATCTATCATACCCGAAGGAATTTCAAATTAAACATTTTCAGTAGGTTCAGTAGGTTGAGGAGCAACTCTTTGCTCTACTGGTCGGGGTGAAGATACCCTGAACAAGCCCCTCAAAGGATTATGTTCCATAGTAACAAGTAACAGTACATTTCAGCACACTATATAAATTTTTCCTTACCAAATTCCACGTACCAAAGGCGCTTCGCTCCCCGGCAACGGCGCCAGAAAAGATTCTTGATGACCCACAAGTGTAGGGTATCTATCGTAGTCCTTTCGATAAGTAAGAGTGTCGAACCCAACGAGGAGCAGAAGGAAATGACAAGCGGTTTTCAATAAGGTATTCTCTGCAAGCACTGAAATTATCGGTAACGGATAGTTTTGTGATAAGGTAATTTGTAACGGGTAACAAGTAATGAAAGCAAATAAGGTGCAACAAGATGGCCCAATCCTTTTTGTAGCAAAGAACAAGCCTAGACAAACTCTTATATGAAGGAAAACGCTCCCAAGGACACATGGGAATTATCGTCAAGCTAGTTTTCATCACGCTCATATGATTCGCATTCGTTACTTTGATAATTTGGTATGTGGGTGGACCGGTGCTTGGGTTCTGACCTTCCTTGGACAAATCCCACTTATGATTAACCCCTATTGCAAGCATCCGCAACTACAAAAGAAGTATTAAGGTAAATGAGGGAGTCCTGGACTAGGGGGTGTCCGGATAGCCGAACTATCATCACGGCCGGACTCCAAGACTATGAAGATACAAGATTGAAGACTTCATCCCGTGTCCGGATGGGACTTTCCTTGGCGTGGAAGGCAAGCTTGGCGATACGGATATGTAGATCTCCTACCATTGTAACCGACTCTGTGTAACCCTAACCTATCCTGTGTCTATATAAACCGGAGGGTTTTAGTCCGTAGGACGAACAACAATCATACCATAGGCTAGCTTCTAGGGTTTAGCCTCCTTGATCTCGTGGTAGATCTACTCTTGTACTACCCATATCATCAATATTAATCAAGCAGGGTAGGGTATTACCACCATCGAGAGGGCCCGAACCTGGTAAAAACATCGTGTCCCTTGTCTCCTGTTACCATCCGCCTAGACGCACAGCTTCGGGACCCCTACCCGAGATCCGCGGTTTTGACACCGACATTGGTGCTTTCATTGAGAGTTCCTCCAGATCGTCACCAATAGGCCCGATGGCTCCTTCGATCATCAACAACGACGCGGTCCAGGTGAGACTTTTCTCCCGGACAGATCTTCGATTCGGCGGCTTTGCATTGCGGGCCAATTTGCTTGGCCATCCGAGCAGATCGAAGCTACGCCCGCCATCAGTCGACTTGGAAGTTTGAACTACATGGCCGATGTCCGCGGAGACTTGATCTTCGACGGATTCGAGCCACAACCGAGCGTGCCGCACTGTCTCGATGGGTATGATCTAGCTCTGCAGCCGAATAGTGCCCTGGAGGCCGCACCAGCATCCGCTCCGACCCTTAATCCGGAGCCGGATTCCCCGATCGAGGACGAGTGGTTGGACACCGCCTCGGGGGCTACGATCTCTACGGCGATTGAGCGAACTCCATCCCTGTCCTTGCGAAGACCTTGACTCTGTGGTGTCGACTCCTCTCCGGACTCGAACCTCCGCCCCCGCCAATCGAATCCGATTGGGCGCCGGTCATGGATTTCACTGCCGCGGACATCTTTCAGCACTCGCCCTTTGGTGACATCCTGAATTCACTAAAGTCTCTCTCTTTATCCGGAGAGCCCTGGCCGGACTACGGACAGGAAGGTTGGGATGCAGACGACGAAGAAATTCAACGCCCACCCACCACCCACTTTGTAGCCACTGTCGATTATTTAACCGACATGCTCGACTTCGACTCCGAAGACATCGACGGCATGGACGACGATGCCGGAGACGACCAAGACCCAGCGCCTACAGGGCACTGGAAGGCCACCTCGTCATACGACATATACATGGTGGACATCCCAAAAGATGGGAACGGCGATGGAACAAAGGAGGATGACCCCTCCAAGAAGCAACCGAAGCACCGACGTCAGCGGCGCCGCTCCGCCACAGCAAAAACGGTGATTCCGGAACGGGAGATAATAACACCGGACAAAGCGAAGACAACCCTCCAAAGGACTCAGCGCAGGAGGAGGAGAAGCAAGTCCGCACGACGGGCGGCAGAAAGAGAGGCCGAGGACGATAATTATGCGCCCCCTCCGAAGATGAGGCAAGCCTCGACGACGATTTAATTTGTCGTGCCCGAGGATCCCGCCAACAGGAGCATTTCAAACGCAGGCTTATAGCCACGGCAAGCAGCCTCAAGAAAAAGTAGCAATAGCTTAGAGCTGACCAAGACCTGCTAGTCGGCAGATGGATCAAGTCCTTGCAGCCAAGAGTATGAACTCAACGCCTCCAAAAGCTACCCCAAACGCAGGCCATTGCCTCGATCGAGGAGGAAGCACCCAAGTCACCAGCGACGACATGGCAGATCGGCCACCCGTGGCATGACAGAGAAGCCTCTCGGCCCTCCGCTCAAGCCACACCCCGACGCCGATCAAAAAGTACCAAGGCACGGAAAACACGCCGGACTTGCGAGATATATTGAGGATAAGGAAAACATACAAGATCGATCTACGGATCGCGGGCGCCTAACGACTGGATGATTACCGTCGCGCGGATACAGCAAACCGGCGGGCCAAACACAAGAACAAAGCTCATATGAGCTACATCGTGATATAGCCCAATACAGAGGCGCCAAGACACCCACTATGCTTCACAGATGAAGTAATGGATCATCAAATCCCGAGGGCTTCAAACCCGTAAACATCGAATCATACGATGGTACCACAGATCCTGCGGTCCGGATCGAGGACTATCTCCTCCATATCCACATGGCCCGCGGTGATGATCTACATGCCATCAAATACCTCCCACTCAAGCTTAAAGGACCAGCTCGGCATTGGCTCAACAGCTTGCCGCCAGAATCAATTGGTTGTTGGGAGGACACGAAGCCGCATTCCTTGATAACTTCCGGGCACATATGTGCAACCACCGAGACGCCGATGACCTCAGCCATATAATTCAGCAGCCGTAAGAATCGCCGGACAATTCGGACACGGTTCCTAACAAAGAAAAATCAAATCGTTGACTGTCCGGATGCAGAGGCCCTTGCAGCCTTCAAACATAACATCCGCGACGAATGGCTTGCCCGGCACCTAGGACAGGAAAAGCCGAAATCCATGACAGCCCTCACAACACTCATGACCCGCTTTTGTGCGGGAGAGGACAGCTGGCTAGCTCGAAGCAACAACTTGGCCAAACACCCTGACAGTTCGGATACCAAGGACAGCAATGGCAGGTCGCGTCCCAACAAGAACAAGCGCCACATTAACGGCGATAATGCTGAAGATACGGCCGTCAATGCCGGATTCGAGGCTCTAAACCCGTCAGCGGAAGAAGACATTCAAAAGAAATACCTGTGGCCCGGCCCAACTTGGACCGAATACTCGATCGCAGCGGATACATGGCACCCCGAAAACCAGCCAATCACACCAACAGGGATTGTTGGGTGTTCAAGCAAGCAGTGTTAAGTGCCGAACTCAATGACAAGGGGCTGAATAGCGACGACGAGGAAGAGCCCAACCGCACGAACAATAGAGGATGTAGGGCTTTCCCACACAAATGCGGACGGTGAACATGATATATGCAACCCACATACCCAAAAGGGAGCGGAAGCGCGCACTAAGGGACGTATATGCGATGGAGCCAGTCGCCCCAAAGTTCAACCCATGGTCTTCCTGCCCGATCACCTTCGATCAAAGGGACCACCCCACTAGCATCCGTCACGGCGGTTTCGTCGCATTGGTCCTTGACCCAATTTTTGACGGATTTCACCTCACCAGAGTCCTGATGGACGGCGGTAGCAGCCTGAACCTGCTTTATCAGGATACATTGTGCAAAATGGGCATAGACCCCTCAAGGATTAAACCTACAAAGACGACCTTTAAAGGCGCCACACCGGTGTAGAGGCCAATTGTACAGGCTCGCCACACTCGGTGGTCTTCGGATCCCGGATAACTTCCGGCGAAGACTTAATCTTCGACATCGTCCCGCTCAGGCGGCTTATCATGCACCGCCGGACGAACCACATTTGCAAAGTTCAATGCGGTGCCGCACCACGCATACCTCAAGCTCAAGATGCCAGCCCTCGAGGAGTAATCACGGTCAATGGAAACACCGAACGCCTCTCCGAACGGAGGAGCACACGGCGTTCTCGCGGCGGAGGTGCAAAGCAGCCTCACACAGCAATTCTCGAGTCCGCCACTAAGCGCCCGGACACCGCTGCCGCCCGAGTAACCTACAACAAGACCGCTCGCACGATTCAAGCACGCCAGAGTAATCCGCCCCAACCCCAGCCCTCGTGAAATTGGCGGTTAATACTACGCGCACATAACTACGCCCGAGATACCATGGGCATAAGGATGAGCACGACCACGGCACGCCTTTAATGCGGCTCAACCGCACTGGGGCCCCCGCTTGTGTCATTCTTTTCTTTTTTCTTTTTCTTCCTTTTCTTACTTTCGGACTCCGCTTTTCCGAAGTCCCGTCCGCACTAGAATCGCCAACTCACGATGCAACAGCTGTGGAAGCGTAAAGCCACGCCGAGTGTTCAGTGGTCTCTATTACGAGCATTATACCTGTTTTACATACCATCCCGCAGCTTACCCTCGGAGGGGACATGTTAGATAGTCCCATCCCTTGCTTATCGTGACTATTTGTACCGCTCGCCTTCATTGCAGTACCTTTTTAAATAAACAATACATAGCTTTTGCCTATTATTGCATTCCTTTCTTTGTCTATATATATGTTCACTTCATGACATGTTGCACCCATGCACACTTTGGTACGGCCAATACACCAGGGCTCAAGTACCCCAAAAGTATGGTGTGATAAGTCCGGACACTTTCACAAGTGCGGCACCGAACTTATAGCATTATATGCATCGGCTCGAATCATGTCTTGGGTCAATAGTTGGGTTTGCCCGCTCCTATGTTTTGGTACCTTACGCCCGCTATATCGCTAAGGTAGCACTAGGAGAACCACTGCGATTGTGCCCGGTTGAGCTGGGTTGAGCACCTCGATGGAGAAAGCTAAAACAGACCGTCATGATAGGGCGAGAGCCGGTCGCTGTTCGAGAGGTTTTTTCGGTCCCTAAAGACTTATGCCGCTTAGAGCGAGGAACCGAATTGTCCGCCAAGGCGTGATAGCGCCTCAACTCGGTCTTCTCGAATACTAGGGGCTTCGCCAAAATTTAAAATTATAGAATTATATGGCTAAGTGAGAGTGATCAAGCACTATAAGTCCGGTTGCCTTGTTCGCTATGCTGAGCGCCTCCTCGACGGACCCAAGAATGGGAACAAGAGCGCCAAATTTATCCCTAACACCCCAAAGACTCGTGGCATGGGGGTTGAAGCCAACGACTTGCCATCTCTCAAATTTGATAAACGGCCGCATGTAAGGTAATATTTTAAATTAACAAGCGTTTCTTAGCGATATGAACAAGTTTTCAGCGCATGTGATAACAAATGCGGTCTATTCAAAAATTACATCTTTGGAGCACTCATCCGCTATTCGGCGGGCATCCTTCAGGAGGCCCTCATAGTACATTTCGGGCATGCGATGCTCCTTGCCCTTCGATGGCCCGTCCATCACAAGCTTCTCCGCATCCAGCTTGCCCCAGTGCACTTTAGCACGGGCAAGGGCCCGAGGGACACCTTCAATGCAGACTGAGCGCTTGATGACTTCAATCCGTGGACAGGCGTCCACCAGCCGCCGCACTAGCCCAAAGTAGCTCCCAAGCATGGCTTCCAATGGCCACAGCTGAACTATGAGGCCCTTCATGGCCTGTTCGGCGACCTTGTGGAGCTCGACCAGCTACTTCAGCTGGTCGCTTAGGGGCACCGGATGTCCGGCCTCAGCATATTGAGACCAGAACACCTTCTCCGTTGAGCTCCCCTCCTTAGCGCGGTAGAATGCAGCAACATCAGACACACTACGGGGCAGATCTGCGAATGCTCCTGGAGAGCTCCGAATCCGGGTAAGTAATAGGTAATTCACTTTCACATGCTTGCTTTGCATAAAGAATGCCTTACTCTCCGCTATCTTATTTAATGATTCAATTTCTTGGAGGGCTTTTTGGGCCTCGGCTTAGCAGCTTTGGCACTCTCAAGAGCCGAGGCAAGCTCGGACTCTCGGGTCTTCGAGTCACGCTCCAAACCCTCATGTTTTTTCACGAGAGCCTGGAGCTCTTGCCGCACCTCCGCCAGCTGCGCCTCCCCCTTCTTTCGCTCGGTGCGCTCCGACCGCTTTGCTTTCGGCCACGGACACCGCTTCCTTCAGGGTCGCCACCTCGTTCGTGGCCCCTGCAGTACCCATGTTATTCCTGTTATTTTTTGCAACCGAAACCTTTCTATAAGGTATTTATTTAATAAGGTATTACTTACCTTGTCCTCGAGCTACTTCTTGGCAAGGCCGAGCTCGTTCTCGGACCGCTCGAGGCTCTGCTTCAATGCATTGACCTCCACAACAAGGCGGCAGAGGTCAAGCAGCAGCCTGCATTCCCATATTGACATACCTATGTTAGACTCCTGCAGATATCTTTTAGATCCTTAGTCCGCTTTTCTTTCCAACACCTAACTAAGCATCGGGGCTACCGTCTATGCGGTAATATTTTTACATATTCTAAACTCATCTCAAAGCCTGTTAGAAGGCTGGTACAGCTTAGGTCACCGCTCTTGGCGGATCGAATGTCCGGATCACCGCACTCATAACAAGGCGGTGCTCCTCCTCGATGGAGGCGCCTGTTAGCGCCCCATTGTTATCCGTGCCTCCGGTTGGACGGAGGACACCGGCGCCTTACCCTTCTTACGAAGGGGTCGCTTGCCGGACTTGAGCCACTGAAGGTTCCAAGTATGGAGTCCGGACAAGGGTCGGGCTTAGAGCCCTTGGGGTCTCGCCCCACGCTCGAGTCCGGGAGGTCGCCTTGCGCGCCTCGCGCCACCTCCTCTTGACCAGGCCCCCTTGGGGCCCCACCTCGGCCGTCGTCCAGCGTGAGGTGAGGAGGCGGCCGAAGTGAAGTACTCTCCATTTCCGACGAACTCGTGGACCCGCCGTCAAGCGGTGAGCTCGCCTTGGGCGGGCTGCATGATTGTTCGGCATTAGAGAACACTATGCAATGATAAAAAAGCCATGAGTATCCAGACACTTACGATCTCGCCAGGGGCTTGGTCCTCGTTGGCCACTCCTCCTCCTCGTCGTCGATGTTGGTGGAGAAGTCCGAGGAAGGGTCCTTCCTTCTTAGATCCTCCGCCTCCCGGTTAGGCGGCCTTCCTTTTCTCTCTCTGCTGGGGGAGAGGCTTTTTCCTCCTCCTCGTTCTCGTGAGAAGATTCTCGCTTCACACTGACGGCACCAGCGCCGGGAGCTCCTTCGAGTTCCCGCTGCCTCCTTCTTGGTTTCCTCTCCGCACCACATGAGGTATCGAGCCAGCAGCCCCGCCAATCGGGTGTCTGCTGGGTCTTCCGCAAAGGAGCGACAGTTAACCTGTCCGACGCCTTCACCAATCTGTTAAAGGTTAGGGAGTTTTAGATCCCATAGAGTCAAACTATGAAAAAAGAGTCCCATAAAGGGTAAATAACTCACCTCGCTGGCTTGACGCTGAGCTGAATCCGCGATCTTCGATAGCGGATGTGGGAGCCTCGCGCCCTTGAACAGCACCTTCTGCATCTTCGTATGTAGTGTCAAGAGCCTTGTCGAGTTGGGTGCTGCGCGGATCGAACTCCCACAATTTGAAGGCCCGTTGTTGGCATGGGAGAATCCGGCGGATGAGCATCACCGGATTACGCTGACAAGCCCGAGATTCTTGTCCACCAAGTTTGGACGCATGTTTGAGTCCGGATAGCTCGTCTCAATTCCCCACGCCGTGCCCATCTCTTTCCATGACGAGAGCCGTGGGGAAGCCAGATCTGAATTGTGGGCCGCCGCCCATTTGAAGTCGCGGCTCGGTGATATAGAACCACCCCGATTGCCACCCCTTTATTGTCTCCACGAAGGAGCCCTCGAGCCATAGGACTTTGGCCATCTTGCCAACCATGGCGCCTCCGCACTCTGCTTGACGGCCGCCCACTACCTTCGGCCCGACATTGAAGATCTTCACCATAAGCCAAAGTGGGGCTGGATGCAGAGGAAGGCCGCACACCATTTATGAACGCCTAGATGTTGAGGATGAAATTCGGGGCCAGGTCCAGGCCGTAGTAGAACATGAGCCCCCGGACAAATGGGTGAAGTGGAAAACCTATTCCGCGGAGGAAGTGGGGGAGAAACACCACCCTCTCATGGGGCCTGGGGGTTGGAATGAGTTGCCCCGCGTCGGGCAGCCTGTGGGCGATGTTGCTGTACAAGTATCCGGCCTCCCGCAGCTTTGTGATGTGCCCCTTCATGACGAAGGAGGCCATCCACCTGCCT
Source organism: Aegilops longissima (assembly GCA_021605205.1). Taxonomy (NCBI): domain Eukaryota; kingdom Viridiplantae; phylum Streptophyta; class Magnoliopsida; order Poales; family Poaceae; genus Aegilops; species Aegilops longissima. Next base: position 155,184,417 of record CM038680.1, read on the forward strand.
CCCGCTCCGGACATGGTTGGAGAAGGTTGAGGTGGGATGTGCGGACTTGGGTGCTGGAGCTCGAGTACGCAAAAATGGATGAGCAAAGGAGGAAGAAGGCGAGGTGAAAAGGTGGGTCCTTATCCCTTATATGGACGGACGGCTATGCATCCCCACCAGCCCGGTAAAACTCGCTTATCTCCCAAGCGCCGAATCAATGGCGCAGATGGGTTACCCACGTCCGTATTGATGAGAATCCCGGAATAAGGGGGCACGATCTATGCTTTGATAAGACGTGCCAAGGAAACCGCCTCGCTAAACGCACTGAGGTGGAACAGTAAAAAACGATTCATGTGAAGGCCTAGTCGTGGTGTGATGTCACGCCGCGGAATATGTCAGCAGATCTGTGCAAAAGTTATTCTCTCTACGGTGGTATGTGGAACTTGTTTTGCAGAGCCGGACACTATCCTTGTGTTCAAAACCTTCTACGAAGTATTCGGAGGAGGAACCCGCTGCAATGTCGAAGACAATATGCTCGCCAACTCGTCGTCATTGAAGCCTGGTTCGAGGGCTACCGAGGAGTCCTGGACTAGGGGTGTCCGGATAGCGAACTATCATCACGGCCGGACTCCAAGACTATGAAGATACAAGATTGAAGACTTCGTCCGTGTCCGGATGGGACTTTCCTTGGCGTGGAAGGCAAGCTTGGCGATACGGATATGTAGATCTCCTACCATTGTAACCGACTCGGTAACCCTAACCTATCCGTGTCTATATAAACTGGAGGGTTTTAGTCCGTAGGACGAACAACAATCATACCATAGGCTAGCTTCTAGGGTTTAGCCTCCTTGATCTCGTGGTAGATCTACTCTTGTACTACCCATATCATCAATATTAATCAAGCAGGAGTAGGGTATTACCTCCATCGAGAGGGCCCGAACCTGGGTAAAAACATCGTGTCCCTTGTCTCCTATTACCATCCGCCTAGACGCACAGTTCGGGACCCCCTACCCGAGATCCGCCGGTTTTGAGACCGACAGTAAACCTAACCATAGCATGAAACATATGGATCCAAATCAGCCCCTTACGAAGCAAGTCATAAACTAGGGTTTAAGATTCTGTCACTCTAGCAACCCATCATCTACTTATTAATTCCCAATGTCTTCCTCTAGGCCCAAATAATGGTGAAGTGTCATGTAGTCGACGTTCACATAACACCACTAGAGGAGAAACAACATACATCTAATCAAAATATTGAACGAATACCAAATTCACATGACTACTTATAGCAAGACTTCTCCCATGTCCTCAGGAACAAACGTAACTACTCATAAATCAAATTCTTGTTCATAATCAGAGAGGTATTAATATGCATAAAGGATCTGAACATATGATCTTCCACCAAATAAACCAACTAGCATCAACTACACGGAGTAATCAACACTACTAGCAACCCACAGGTACCAATCTGAGGTTTTGGGACAAAGATTGGATACAAGAGATGAACTAGGGTTTTAGGGGAGATGGTGCTGGTGAAGATGTTGATGGAGATTGACCCCCTCCCGATGAGAGGATCGATGGTGATGACAATGGTGACGATTTCCCCCTCCCGGAGGGATGTTTCCCCGACAGAGCAGCTCCGCCGGAGCCCTAGATTGGTTCCGCCAAGTTTCCGACTCGTGGCGGCGGTATTTCGTCCCGAAAGCTTGCTTATGATTTTTTCCAGGATGAAACACTTCATATAGCAGAAGATGGGCACCGAAGGCCTGCCAGGGGGCCCACGAGGCAGGGGGCGCGCCCCCACCCTTGTGGATGGTGGGTGGCCCACCTCTGGTTGATTCTTTCACCAATATTTTTTATTAATTCCAAAAACTGGCTCCGTGAAATTTCAGGACTTTTGGAGCTATGCAGAATAGGTCACTAATATTTGCTCCTTTTCCAGCCCAGAATTCCAGCTGCCGGCATTCTCCCTCTTCATGTAAACCTTGTAAAATAAGAGAGAATGTGCATAAGTATTGTGACATAATGTGTAATAACATCCCATAAGGCAATAAATATCGATATAAAAGCATGATGCAAAATGGACGTATCATGCATATGATCGGAAACATTTAGCGGGGACTGACTATGTGGGATGTACTTGCGACCGGAAACAATTTCGCCGTATAATTGTATTTTTTTATCTGTACTGCACGTATTTCCGTATTTGAACCTCGCCGGTCACACACGACCTCATTTTGCCAAACGTGTGTGTCAGGAGGGCATATCCCCGACGGTTCCTGGGCCGTGCGGGAAGGACCCCCCTATTGCCCACACTCACTTGGAGACGGTTCCAGATGCCGTCACGGAAAGGGGTTTTAAACCGTTTGTTTAGGACCGACACGCACCAGTGTACAGTCGAAACGGGGTCCTGTTCATCGGGAGCGGTGTGGCGTACCGCAAAACGGTACTCTAGGAGATACTGTTCCTCTCCACCGTCGACCTCCTACAGCGTCCACGGGCTACTGTTCATCCACCATCGACCTCCTCCAGCCTCCACCTGCGACTGTTCATCCACGGGCTCCTGTTCATCCAGCCTCCACCGCGCGCTCCTCCACCGACTACTGTTCAACCAGCCCTCTCCACGGGGTCCTGTTCAACCACCCTTCCACGGGCTACTGTTCATCCAGCCCTCCACCGGCAACTGTTCAACTAGCCCTCGACGGGGTCCTGTTCATCCACCCCTCCACGGGGTCCTGTTCATCCACCGGCTCGATCGATCGGGGTCCTGTTCATCCAGCGGCAACAGCCTCTACTACCAGGGGGTCCTGTTCATCCAACCCCCCACCGGGAACTGTTTATCCAACCCCCCCCCCCAACAATGCTCATTGTTCATCCAGAGGCAGCATCGATCGGCTTCAGTTAGCAGCAATATCGAAGGAATCACTCGGGTTCAGTTAACAGCAAGGGATCGATCGGTCCCTCGGGTTCAGTAACGCGTAGCCTGCAGTGCAATCGCTCGGGTTCAGTTAGAACCCAATGCCTTGCTTAGTTTAGTTAGAGCCCAACGCCTCGCACACACGCGCATACGTACGAGAGAAATGTGCATCGCTCGGCCCCCGACCACCCACCGTAACTAGGAAATCCCCCGATATTTTCCTCGCCCTCGCTTCTACCATGGTTTTTTCCGTCATGGACGGCCCAAAGAATGTCATGCAACTGCGTCTCCGGCCCGCCCAGGATGAAAAGCCTATTTTCTGTCATGATTTTTTGTCATAGAAGTAGGACCCCATCACATCTATGATGATACCGGGTTTTGTCACAATTATCGTCATAGAAGTGTCATAAGCATGACAGAAAAAATTTCGTTTGGCCCAAAATGTCACGGATGTATCTTTTTCTTGTAGTGAATAAACTAAACGATCATAGTGCTAAGCTAATGGATGGGTCTTGTCCATCACATCATTCTCTAATTATGTGATCCCGTTCATCAAATGACAACACATGTCTATGGCTAGCAAACTTAACCATCTTTGATTAACGAGCCCGTCTAGTAGAGGCATACTAGGGACACTCTGTTTGTCTATGTATTCACACATGTACTAAGTTTCCGGTTAATACAATTCTAGCATGAATAATAAACATTTATCATGATATAAGGAAATATAAATAACAACTTTATTATTGCCTCTAGGGCATAATTCCTTTACCTTGATCCAGCACCTGGCACCAAATACTCTGAAATAGCTGATGTTTGGCTTCTTACCAGTCAGGACCTCATATGATGTCTTCTTTAGGAACTTGTGAAGATAAAGATGGTTGATGACATGGCATGCAGTATCAATAGCTTCAGGCCAGAACTTTCTTGGATTCTTGTACTCATCAAGCATCGTCCGTGCCATCTCAATGAGGGCTCTGTTCTTGCGCTCCACGATACCATTCTGCTGAGGTGTGTATGGAGCCGAGAACTCATGTGTGATGCCCAATGTATCAAGATAAGTGTCAAGGCCTATGTTCTTCAATTCAGTGCCGTTGTCACTTCTGATGTGCTTGATCTTGATGCCATAGTTGGTCATGGCACGATTGGCGAATCGTCTGAAGATATCCTGCACTTCAGTCTTGTACATAATTATGTGCACCCATGTATATCTTGAGTGATCATCAACAATGACGAAACCATAGAGGCAAGCAATGGTAGTAAGGGTAGAGTAGTGAGTAGGACCGAGTAAGTCCATGTGAAGCAGCTCGAAGGGACGTGTTATCGTCATGATTGTCTTCGAGGGATGCTTGCCCCTAGTCATCTTTCTACCTTCATAGGCACCGCATAGATGATCCTTCTTGAACCTAATGCCCTCGAGGCCTATGACATGCTTCTTCTTTGCGAGAGTGTATAAGTTCCTCATGCCCGCATGTCCTAGCCTCCGATGCCAGAGCCAGCACTCTGAAGCTTTTGCTAGAAGACATACGACCAGTTGTGGTCCTGCGGAGAAATCTACCATATACAGATCGTCTTTTCGATATCCTTCGAAGACTAGAGATTTGTCAGATTCCATAATCACAAGGAAACGATATTTTCCAAATATCACAATCATGTTCAGATCACAAAGCATTGAGACAGACATTAAGTTGAAACCAAGGGATTCAACAAGCATCACTTTATCCATGTGCTCGATCCTTTGAGATTGCAACTCTACCTAGGCCCAATACCTTGCGCTTACCAAAGGTCAAGAAATGTGTTGTGACTCTTGTCGATGAATATAGGGTTGAATCCATAAGAAGACTTCGATCACCAGTCATGTGGTTAGTGCATCCACTGTCCATAATCCACTCAGAAGCCTTTGGTGTCGTACCCTACAGTGCAGTTTGGGGGATAGGCTTCACCAAGGGAAATGTGAAGCATAAACATTTGATGAACAAACATATTATCAAAGTTCCAGATCCTTGTTAGGGTAGATAGTATGCTTGTCAAGAAATCCTGGGACAAAATACATAGTAAGACCATTTTGGCATTTTATCTTGCATCCCACAAGATGTTTTAGGTCCCCAGCATAAGCATCAGAAGCCTTTGATTTCCGGCTGGAGACCATTCCCTGCAAAATAGAGTTAATTTTTCTTAACCACCCACATCTTCAGGGGTGGCTTAGAAGCAATGAGTCTAAGTGCAGCATCTGAGAACTTTGGTTTTGGAGCCCTAGCAAATAGCCTTGCAGGGGTGAATAATACTCATAAGAATAAGTAGAAAAGTTCTTAGTCTTATTAACATAGCGATTTGATGAAACACGCTCATATTCATAAGTCTGAGTATCTGCAAAACATTGGCGTTAGGGTGACCCTGGTGGGTCCTCTGTCTGTATGAAGCCTTTGGACCATATGAAGCCTTTGGTTTGGGGTTTGTCTTCTTCCCAGGTGGAGTCATGATGACATTCACAGGAAGATTCTCAAGACAACTTTTGGGCACCTAGATCTTCTTTAAAGGTGGTCCATTCCTGCAGTTATTACCAATATACCTGGCAAACTTCACCATTCTGATTCTTAAACAGTATATAGTTTGCATCAAAAGATTCATCAATGATAATGGGTTCGCACAAGTGAAGCCATATAAGGTAGATGGATCCACTGAAGGACCCTTTGCATCAACCCATGTGGTTTTGGGGTACTGCTCAGGCTTCCAGTATGAACCATCAGCGTTCATTTTCCTCTCGAACCCAACACCCTCTTTCCTGGGGTTTCGGTTCAGAATCTGTTTCTTGAGGACATCGCATAGTGTTTGATGCCCTTTGAGGCTTTTATACATCCCTATTTCAAGCAATGTCTTCAACCTAGCATTCTCATCAGCAATAGTAGTGGTATCCTCAGAAGAGGGGCTAGTTACCACATCAGCAGTTGAAGATATTGCAACAGTAGCAGCAACAGAACATTCAGCAATAGAGACAACATTATCACGCTCAAGACATTTTAAACATGGTGGCTCAAAGTCTTCCTGAGCGGTACTGATCTGTTGAGCGCGAAGTGACTCGTTCTCCTTTTGAAGATCTTCATGAGACGCTCTCAGGTTCTCAAGTTCTTGCTTCCTTTGAAGATAATCATAGGAAAGCTTCTCATGAGTAGCTAAGAGTGTTTCATGATGACTTTCAAGTTCCTCGTACTTAACATGAAGATTTTAATGTCTTCAATTAAGGACTGAGTTCGACTCATTTCCGCGTCCAACAGGTCATCGCTTTTTTCTAGCAACTTTTGAATATGTTCCATAGCATTTTGTTGTTCAGTTGCAATTTTAGCAAGTGTTTTGTAGCTAGGTTTAGATTCACATTCAGAGTCATATTCACTGGATGTTTGAAAGTAAGAATCGCGTGAGTTTACCTTGGCACCACGTTCCATGAAGCAGTAGGTAGGAGCAGAGTCATCCTCATCATCAGCATCAACGTCGGCGACGAGGCCATTGTCTTCGGTGTTGAAGATTAACTTGGCGACGTAAGCTGAAGCTAGAGCCAGGCTTGCCACGCCTGAATCAGACTCCTCCACAAACTCCACCTCCGCCTCCTCAGAAGGAGACTCCTCCTCTGAATCCATCTCCTTGCCAACAAACGCATGAACCTTGCTGGATGAGCTCTTCATGTGAAATGAAGACTTTGATGAAGACTTTGAAGAAGACTATGAGGATTTCTTCTTCTTGTCATCAGAATCATATTCCTTACACTTCTTCTTCTTCTTGGTCTCATTGTCCCATTGAGGACACTCAGAGATGTAGTGACCAGGTTTCTTGCATTTGTGGCATGTTCTCTTCTTGTGGTCACGAGTGGAAGCTTCATCATTTCTTGAGCTGGATCTTAAAGACTTTCTGAACCCTTTCTTCTTGGAGAACTTCTGGAACTTCTTCACGAGCATAGCTAGTTCCTTTCCAATGTCTTCAGGATCCCCAGAACTGCAGTCAGATTCTTCTTCAGATGAGGACACAACCTTTGCCTTCGAAGCCTGGGTTCGGCCATAGTTGGGGCCATAGATGTCTTTCTTCTCAGATAACTGGAACTCATGTGTGTTGAGCCTCTCAAGTATGTCAGATGGATCAAGATCTTTGAAGTCAGGACGTTATTGAATCATCAGGGCCAGGGTGTCGAATGAGCTGTCAAGTGATCTCAGGAGCTTCTTGACGATTTCGTGCTTGGTGATCTCAGTGGCACCAAGTGCTCGAAGCTCATTTGTGATATCAGTGAGGCGATCAAATGTGAGATGGACATTCTCATTGTCGTTTCTCTTGAAGCGGTTGAAGAGGTTGCGAAGAACATCAATCCTTTAATCTCTCTGAGTTGAGATGCCTTCATTGACCTTGGAGAGCCAGTCCCAGACCAGCTTTGCAGTTTCCAGTGCATTCACACGGCTGTACTGTCCTTTGGTCAGATGACCACAAATGATGTTCTTGGCAGTCGAATCCAGTTGAATGAACCTCTTGACATCAGTAGCGGTAACACCTTCACCGACCTTGGGAACGCCATTCTTGACGACATATCTGAGGTCGACATCAATGGCTTCAAGATGCATGCGCATCTTATTCTTCCAGTAGGGATAATGAGTGCCATCGAAGACTGGGCATGCAGTGGAGACCTTGATTATCCCTGTAGTCGACATTGCTAAAACTCCAGGTGGTTAAACCGAATCACACAGAACAAGGGAGCACCTTGCTCTGATTCCAATTGAAAGTGCTAGTTATCGACTAGAGGGGGTGAATAGGCAATCTTTATGGAAGTCTTCAAAACACGAGGTCTTTGAAGACAAACAGTAGAAATGAACCTATTGATATGCAGTGGAAGGTAGACTACACTACACAAGCCATAGTCAATTAATCAATGAAGTGAAAGCACGAAGACTATCAGCAGCCAGGTAGTCTGGATCAGGATGGAAGACAGAATGAAGCCAACAGTAAATAGTCTTCACTCAGTGAAGTCAATCAGATCAGACAAGAAGTCAATGACTTCACAAAGAAAAACTGTAAAGTAAAGGGAAGTGAAGGATAGAACCAGTTGCTTGGTGAAGACAAGGATTGGGTAGACCAGTTCTAGTTGTTGTGACAACTGTTCATCTGGTTAGGGAGGATGAGATTTAACTCAGAAGACCACCTCTTCACCTTATTCCCCTTGAGCTAAGGACACCCAGTCCTCTCCCAATCACTCTGGTAAGTCTTCAAGGTAGACTTCAAAACCTTCATAGACATCATTCACTGGCAATCCACAATGGCTCTTGGATGCTCAGAATGCGACGCCTAACCGGCTGGAGGATTCACTGTCCTCAAGTGTAACAAGTCTTCAGGTCAGGCGGATAGAAAGACTTCAGTGATGCCTAACACTCTTTGGCTCAGGGTGTTTTGGGCTTTGTCCTCGCAAGGAGACCCCTCGCAAATGCTTCAGAGGTGGGTTTCTCTCAAACGACAAAAGCCGTGCACTAACTCTGAGCAGTCACCAATTTATGGTGTAGGGGTGGGCTATTTATAGCCAGGAGGCAACCTGACCTGATTTGTCCGAAATGACCCCGGGTCACTAAGGAACCGGCACGTGTTCAACGGTCGGATTTCAAACACACGCGGCAGCTTGACTTGGGCCACAAGTAAAGCTAACTCATCCAGCTCTGGATAAGATTTGCTCTCATTGTCTTCGCTCGAACACATAGGATTTTGGTTGAGCATCATATTAGTCACTCTGACTTTGTTCACTTGGACCCCACTTAACAGTACGGTGGTTCCTATGACTCAACAAATAAGAAAAGGAAACTACGAAACAACTATGTCTTCGCACTCCATAGTCTTCACATGAATGTCTTCTCATGTCATAATCTTCACCGCGAATGTCTTCACGAACCACCATTGTCTTCAATGTCTTCCCACATTTTTAGGGGTCATCTCTGGTAGGTAAACTGAATCAATAGGGGACTCTTACTTGTGTTATCCTGCAATTGTCACAAACACATTAGTCCCTCAACCAAGTTTGTCATCAATACTCCAAAACCAACTAGGGGTGGCACTAGATGCACTTACACCCTTGATAAGTGGTCTATTTTTGTTGAATCACGATCGTAGTGATACACATATTCATAATATTGATGCCAAAAGATGGAAAGTTAATAATGATAGTGCAACTTATTTGTGGCACTGCCGTTTAGGTTATATTGGTGTAAAGCACATGAAGAAACTCCATGCAGATGGGCTTTTGGAATCACTTGATACTTGCGAACCATGCCTCATGGGCAAGATGACTAAGACTCCATTCTCCGGAACAATGGAGCGAGCCACTGACTTATTGGCAATAATACATACTGATGTATGTGGTTCGATGAGTATTGAGGCTCACGGTGGGTATCGTTATTTTCTGACCTTCACAGATGATTTGAGCAAATATGGGTATATCTACTTGATGAAACACAAGTTTGAAACATTTGAAAAGTTCAAAGAATTTCAGAGTGAAGTGGAGAATCATCGTAACAAGCAAATAAAGTTTCTATGATCTGATCGCGGATGCGAATATTTGAGTTATGAGTTTGGTCTTTATTTGAAACAATGTGGAATAGTTTCGCAACTCACGCCACCTGGAACACCACAGCGTAATGGTGTGTCCAAACGTCGTAACCGTACTTTATTAGATATGGTGCAATCTATGATGTCTCTTACCGATTTACCACTATCGTTTTGGGGTTATGCTTTAGAGACGGCTGCATTCATGTTAAATAGAACACCATCTAAATCCGTTGAGACGACACCATATGAAATGTGGTTTAGCAAGAAACCTAAGTTGTCGTTTCTTAAAGTTTGGGTTTGCGATGCTTATGTGAAAAAGCTTCAGCCTGGTATGCTCGAACCCAAATCGGAGAAATGTGTCTTCATAGGATACCCAAAAGAAACAGTTGGGTACACCTTCTATCACAGATCCGAAGGCAAAATATTCATTGCTAAGAATGGATCCTTTCTAGAGAAGGAGTTTCTCTCGAAAGAAGTGAGTGGGAGGAAAGTAGAACTTGATGAGGTAATTGTACCTTCTCTCGAGTTGGAAAGTAGTTCATCATAGAAATCAGTTCCAGTGATGCCTACACCAATTAGTGAGGCAGTTAATGATGATGATCATGAAACTTCAGATCAAGTTACTACCGAACCTCGTACGTCAACCAGAGTACGTTCCGCACCAGAGTGGTACGGTAATCCTATTCTGGAAGTCATGTGACTAGACCATGACGAACCTACAAACTATGAGGAAGCGATGATGAGCCCATATTCCGCGAAATGGCTTGAGGCCATGAAATATGAGATGGGATCCATGTATGAGAACAAAGTATGGACTTTGGTTGAATTGCCCGATGATCAGCAAGCCATAAAGAATAAATGGATCTTCAAGAAGAAGACTGACGCTGATGGTAATGTTATTGTCTACAAAGCTCGACTTGTTGCGAAAGGTTTTCGACAAGTTCAAGGAGTTGACTATGATGAGACCTTCTCACCGGTAGCGATTCTTAAGTCTGTCCGAATCATGTTAGCAATTGCCGCATTTTATGATTATGAAATTTGGAAAATGGATGTCAAAACTGCATTCCTTAATGGATTTCTTAAAGAAGAGTTGCATATGATGCAACCAGAAGGTTTTGTCGATCCTAAAGGTGCTAACAAAGTGTGCAAGCTCTAGCGATCCATTTATGGACTGGTGCAAGCCTCTCGGAGTTGGAATATACGCTTTGATAGTGTGACCAAAGCATATGGTTTTATACAGACTTTTGGAGAAGCCTGTATTTACAAGAAAGTGAGTGGGAGCTATGTAGCATTTCTAATATTATAGGTGTATGACATATTGTTGATTGGAAATGATATAGAATTTATGGATATCATAAAAGGACACTTGAATAAGAGTTTTTAATGAAAGACCTCGGTGAAGTTGCTTATATATTATGCATCAAGATCTATAGAGATAGATCAAGACGCTTAATTGGACTTTCACAAAGCACATACCTTGATAAGATTTTCAGAAGTTCAAAATGGATCATTCAAAGAAAGAGTTCTTGCCTGTGTTGCAAGGTGTGAAGTTGAGTAAGACTCAAAGCCCGACCACGGCAGAAGATAGATAGAGAATGAAAGTCATAACCTATGCCTCAGCCATAGGTTCTATACGATATGCCATGTTGTGTACCAGACCTATTGTGTACCTTGCCATGAGTTTGACAAGGGGGTACAACAGTGATCTAGGAGTAGATCATTGGACAGCGGTCAAAATTATCCTTAGAGGACTAAAGAAATATTTCTTGGTTATGGAGGTGATAAAGAGTTCATCGTAAAGAGTTACGTCGATGCAAGCTTTGACACCAATCCGGATGACTCTGAGTCTCAATCTGGATACATATTGAAAGTGGGAGCATTTAGCTAGATTAGCTCCGTGCAGAGCATTCTAGACATAGAAAATTGCAAAATACATACGGATCTGAGTATGGCAGACCCGTTGACTAAACTTCTCTCACAAGCAAAACATGATCACACCTTAGTGCTTTTTGGGTGTTAATCACATAGCGATGTAAACTAGATTATTGACTCTAGTAAACCCTTTGGGTGTTGATCACATGGAGATGTGAACTATGGGTGTTAATCACATAAAGATGTGAACTATTGGTGTTAAATCACATGGCGATCTGAACTAGATTATTGACTCTAGTGCAAGTGGGAGACTGAAGCAAATATGCCCTAGAGGCAATAATAAAATTGTTATTTTATATTTCCTTATATCATGATAAATGTTTATTATTCACGCTAGAATTGTATTAACCGGAAACTTGATACATTTGTGAATACATAGACAAAACACAGTGTCCCTAGTAAGCCTCTACAAGACTAGCTCGTTAATAAAAGATGGTTAAGTTTCCTAACCATAGACATGAGTTGTCATTTTATGAACGTGATCACATCATTAGGGGAATGATGTGATGGACAAGACCCATCCGTTAGCTTAGCATAATGATCGTTAAGTTTTATTGCTATTGCTTTCTTCATGACTTATACATATTCCTTTGACAATGAGATTATGCAACTCCCGTATACCGGAGGAATACCTTATGTGCTACCAAACGTCACAATGTAATTGGGTGATTATAAAGATGCTCTGCAGGTATCTCCGAAGGTGTTTGTTGGGTTGGCATAGATCGAGATTAGAATTTGTCACTCCGAGTATCGGAGAGGTATCTCTGGGCCCTCTCGGTAATTCACATCATAATAAGCCTTGAAAGCAATGTGACTAATGAGTTAGTTGTGGGATGATGCATTACGGAACGAGTAAAGAGACTTACCGGTAACAAGATTGAACTAGGTATGGAGATGCTAACGATTGAATCTCGGGCAAGTAACATACTGATGACAAAGGGAATAACGTATGTTTTCATTATGGTACGACCGATAAAGATCTTCATAGAATATGTGCGAACCAATATGAGCATCCAGGTTCCGCTGTTAGTTATTGACCGGAGAGGTGTCTCGGTCATGTCTACATAGTTCTCGAACTCATAGGGTCCGCACGCTTAATGTTCGATGACGATTTTGTATTATATGAGTTATGTGATTTGGTGACCTAATGTTGTTCGGAGTCCCGGATGAGATCACAGACATGAGAAGGAGTCTCGAAATGGTCGAGAGGTAAAGATTCATATATTGACAATGATGTTCGGACACCGGAAGCGATGCGGGGGTACCGGGTGCATATCGGGTCACCAGAAGGGGTTCCAGGCATCCCCCCGGCAACTACATGGGCCTTAATGGGCCAAGAGGGGGACAGACCAGCCCCTAAGGGGCTGGTGCGCCCCTCCCATATGGGAAAAAGGGGAAGGAGGAAAAGGAAAAGGGAATAGGATTCCCCCTTCCCCCTCTTCCCTTCCTACTCCGAATAGGAATAGGGAAGGGGGGAGGCCGAATTTGGAGGACCCCAAGTAGGATTCATCCTACTTGGGGTGCCCCCTTGGCTGCCTCTCCTCCCCTTCGACCTATATATATGAAGGGGGGCACCGCTAGAAGACACACCAACAATTGCTAGCCGTGTGCGGCGCCCCCTCCACAGTTTACGCCTACGGTCATATCTTTATAGTGCTTAGGCGAAGCCCTACGCGGATCACTTCATCATCACCATCACCATGCCGTCGTGCTGGCGAAACTCCTCTGTCGCCGTTCTGGGAACGGGGGTCCCCAGACTTGCCTGCCTGCGGCCTGCGGCATGGCTCAAAGGAGGCCCAGGACGGCCCATCTTCATCAGCACAAGCTCAAGACCCTCGCGAGGGGCCAAGCCTCGCGGGGCGGACGACCAAGAGTTTCCTCAGGCGCGGCCTCATCAGGCTGGCTTATGAGGAGGCGGAGAACTCAAGGCGGGGTACCTCGCGAGGTGCCCGTGACGCAAGCCATGACAACCGAGGGCGCCAGTCGGGCGCCAGCCCGCGCAGCGTCCTCCTTTCCTCTTTGGTGCAAAGGGGGCAAGCGCAGGCAAGAGCATCAAGCAAAGGCATCCGTTTCGGTGCAACAAGACCAAGACCAGCCCCAACGGCTGGAATGCAGTCATCGTGGAGCCCAAGCAGGCGACATCACCAGAGCCTTTTGCACGCGAGGACCAACTTTAGTCAGGATAAGTGTACCCGCTGTTCCCCTTCAAAATGGCCAATTGTTGGCGCCCTTCCCGCTCAATATTTGGGAAGAGGCCCAGGGCCTTCGCCTATAAATAGGGGTAGCTACACTCAGAGAGAGAAAGGACAAAGGAGGGAGTAAAAAGGACGAAGGACGAAGGACGACCGGATCGAGCATTCGGAATCCAGAGAGAGAGAGAGAGAGAAACCCGTTCCTCAAGCTAGAGCGACGGGGCACGACTTAGCAGTTCATCACACCCACCAAGAATGACCCTCGCGAGGCTGTTCTTCCTATCTGTTCTTCGTCAGCCCTGCAGGCAATCCACACACCACAAACTAGAGTAGGGTATTACACCACAATGGTGGCCCGAACTAGTATAAATCTTCGCCTCTTGTGTTGTTCTTGTTAGTAGTTTAGGTCCCGCGATTCGGGCGAGGTACGAGACGGTGGAGGGTTGGATCTCCGTCGCACTCCCTGAGTTGAACCTTAAGGGTCCGCGGAACCCGTGATCCGACATTTGGCGCGCCAGGTAGGGCTCGTTCGTCCCTCGTCCCTCGTTCCTCGTTCCTCGTTCTTCGTTCCTTGTTCTTCCCCGACCACCGTTCTTCCCCGACCACCGCCACCATGTCTGACGCTCGTCGGGCTCGCGCAAAGCGCCGAGCCGCCCTCGCTTCCCACGTCGCCCAGACGGCTCCGTCGGCGGACGTCCCTCGTGCTCCTCGTCACGGCTGTCAAAGCCGCCACCGCCCGGGCGGGAACGAGCAACAAGCGCCGCCCCAGCATCCGCCCATGAGGCGGGACGGCCGCACTGCCACGCCTTCGCCACCCGCTGGTTCTTCGTCAGCGCCATGCGCCCAGCTGCCATGGAGGCCCGATGTCGGTGTCAAAACCGGCGGATCTCGGTAGGGGTCCCAATCGTGCGCTCTAGGCGGATGGTAACAGGAGACAAGGGACACGATGTTTACCTGTGTTCGCCCTCTTGATGGAGGTAAAACCCTCACGCCCTGCTTGATTGATATTGATATTGTGGATGTTTACAAGAGTAGATCTACCACGAGATCAAGGAGGCTAAACCCTAGAAGCTAGCCTATGGTATGATTATGAGGGTTGTTGTGATTGTTGTCCTACGGACTAAAGCCATCCGGTTTATATAGACACCGGAGAGGGCTAGGGTTACATAGAGTCGGTTACAATGGTAGGAGATCTACATATCCGACGCCAAGCTTGCCTTCCACGCCAAGGAAAGTCCCATCCGGACACGGGGAAGTCTTCAATCTTGTATCTTCATAGTCTTGGAGTCCGGTCGATGATGATAGTCCGCAAATGATAGTTCGGCTGATGATGGTAGTCCGCTATCCGGACACCCCTAATCCAGACTCCTCAAGAGCCCTGAACCAGGCTTCAATGACGATAAGTCCGGCAGCAGATATTGCTTGGCATTGCAAGGCGGGTTCCTCCTCCAAATGATAGAAGATTGGGAACACCAGATAGTGTCCGGCTCGCAAAATAAATTCCACATTCCACCGTGAGAGAGAATAATAATATATACACAAGTTCAATCTGTGGCGTTTTCGTGGCATGACGTCACACCACCACCAAGCCATTACTCAATTGTTTTTCACTTTACCACCTCAACAGATTTAGCGAAGCAGTTTCCTTTGGCACGCCTTGTCGAGCAGAGATCGTGTTTCCCTTAATCCGGGATTCTCATCAATACGGGGGTAACCCAACGCGCCCGTTATCGCCACGCCTCTATCGGGCGAGTTCCAAACGGTCACGGAGACGGCTCTTGGTATTCTCCCTCTTTATAACGGGACCAAGGCTCGTTTTCTTTTTCTTCAATCTTCCATCTAATCCTCTCCACGCTCCAAGTTCCAGCACCTAGAGCCCCAGATTCGAGCGCTTTGGACTTTCAATGATGTCCGGTTCCGACCTCCAGGGCCGGTGGATGCCCTCCTCCGTCACGGAGGAGGACGTGCTATAAGCTGCGGAGGCCAAGTACCTATCTTACGAGATTTACAGACAGGTTGCTGCCGAAGGGCAGGCCATCCCCACCCCTCGAGCCCGGCGAGTATGTCGCCTTCGATCCCACCTCCGTCGGGGTTTAGGCTTCCGATGGATCCTTTTGTGAGAGGGCTCATGTTTTACTATGGGTTGGAATTCCACGACTTGGCTCCGAGTCCATCCTCCATATATCCGCATTCATCAACATCTGCGAGGCCTTCCTCCATATTACTCCCACACTTCGCATGTGGTCAAGACTTTTAATGTGGTGCCAAGATGATCGGGGCGTAAGCGGAATGTGGCGGGCGGCCATAAGTAGGAGGGCCGATGCCCGTGGCCCGCCGGCTCCTTCCAAGAGGAGCTCGCTGTGGCAGCAAGAGTGGTTCTATATTATCGTTCCGAGGGGCGCAGACAAAAGCCGCCGCCTATTCCGCCGGGACCTCCACGACGCATTGATGTCGTGGGTCAACCAAGGCTTCAACTGGGGCCGTCAAAGGACGTGCCCCTACTGCAGGGCCGGATTCGAGATCTCTTAACGAGGGAGATCGATATGGTGGTGGTAATGCAGTTATGCTAATTAGGCGCCTCCTGCCTGCAAATGCCGTCCTCTCCGGCTATGGGAATTCAATCCGAGGGCCCACGGATTCTTCAACACTTCATGGGTATGACACCCGGAGATGTATAACTTATTCTTCGGATCGCAAGAGGTGCGTCCGAATTGACCGAGGATGCTGGACTAAGCTACAATCGCCGGATACTCAAGTAAGTAGTTCCAAGTCCGACATACCGCTTGTTTGCCTTTCAATGATCCGCCTCATGATCGATCTCCTTCTACATAGGAGTGGATAGCGGAAGCAAAATTAATACGATGTCCGCCCTCCCGAGACCGCGCGGATCCCGTGGCTTGGTCCGGATATTGAGGTTGTGCCGGAGGAGAAGCGAAGGGAAAGCAGAAAGCTACTGCCTCGCCTAAGGAGGCTTTTTGAACGAGGGGATCGAGAATCCTCCTACCAAGGGGAGAAGAGGACTGCCTCAGGACCCTGAAAAAGCCCCTAAACGGGGAAGAAATCTTCGCGGAGGGTCCTGCGTCCGGGAAGCCCCAAGCACAATCTCCTTAATGAGCCAGCCTCCAACGAGCCGTAAGTAGAAAGAAAGGAGTTTTATAATAAGGGACATCCTATTTATGCTTCGAGGATAACAAAAGTTTTTACCTTGTAGTTCGGATCTCCGCCTTCGCAGATGAGCTCGCTTTTGGGGGACCTTCGTCCGGAGATGATAGAGAGCGAGACGCCCCGTCCGAGGCGCCGTTGGATAGGGTGGACGAGCCTGAAGTGTAAATCACGGAGGAGCCCCAGTGTGGCCAAGCCGGATAGTTCGGCACCAATCGGTGTACGGGTGAAGGATCTGCTTGAGAAGGCGTTATCTCGTAAGATCAGCATGCATTGATGAGCGTGGTGATTGAAAGGATTTCGTCCGCCGGCGGCGTTGCATGATGCGTCGGGGAGTTTATGGCAAGGGTTTGAGGTATGTAAAATGACACACCTTTAACAGTTTTGCATATAGAATGCGCCTGTATAGATAGTAGCCCACGAGACTCGGTAGGTTGTCGAGATCGACAGCGTGTCGAGGATCAAAATCGCAGGTTTTAAATTCCGCCGTGCCTATGCAGTGTGGCGGTCGTCCGGGGCCAGCCGGACTTATGGAGTTGCTGAACTAAAGCGGCAACTCGATGTGGCGGATGAAGACATCGCGCTGATCAACAAAGCGACTTGATGAGTCGCAAGGTAAGTGTTATCGCGGACACATGGTAAGGAGCCAAGCAAACTCCTTACAAAATTTGCGTGAAATGCAGATAGTGCCGCTACCGTGGAGAGTCTTCGGGCGAACTTGCTCAAGCCAAGGAGAAGGCCGAAGGAGGTGATGCGGCAGCCTCGAAGGCTGCCGAGTTAGCGGCGAAAAGGCCGCCCATCGCCGGAGCAGGGAAGAGGTAGCCGAAATGGCTGTGAAGTTAAAAGAGGCTACCGACCGCATTGAGGCTCTTGGGAAGGAGCGCTTAGCGGGCAGGAAGACCTGCGGAAGGCCACCGCTGAAGTTAAGGATGCCCGCCTGCAATGCGGGCCATGAAGGAAGAGCTGCGCCAGTCCGGAGATTGTAGCCGGCAAGCCTTTTTCGCTGCGCCAAGGTTCACGGATTCAAAATATGCTCACTGGGCTAACTGTGGTGTCCGGAGGACCTTATATGGACTTAGCAGCGAAAAGGCGGATGCCGCTGTGCATTTTTGAAGCCGGAAGGATCACCGAGACGGAAGAGCTATTTTGGTCTCAATTCCATAGTCCGGAGCGCTCACTTGGCCGACCGATCGCTTGGCTGAGTGGGCTGAGCTAAATAGGTTGTCCGGCTTGCTATGGCGGATATAGTGACCCATATCCGGCCGGATAGGCCCCAGCCGAAGAGTTACTTTGGCTTATTGCAGCAATTTCTTAGGGCGGTGCCGCATATCAAGGCGATGAAGTGGTCGGCCTGCATAGAAGGTGCGCGGATGGTGCTTGCCCGTGTGAAGACACATTGACAGAGATGGATGCCACCGCTGTTGCGACTCCGGCTCGGATAATAACCGCTACCCGCCCGAGCACTATTTTGGCGGCGTCTGCCTGGTGCTCGTGGTAATAGAGTCGCAGTGCTCGAAAATGTTACGCTCAATGAACGCTTATATAATGTAAAAACGATTTTATGATGTAAGCGCCTTTTATACTTGTGCGCTCAAGTAATAGAATATCTCCTTTTGGCCGCTCATGTATACGTATGTATAACGTGAAAGATGGCGGTCGTTATTTCAGCCCCACGCACAAGGGTGCGGGGTGTTCGCAAAAAATAGCGCGCTTTCACACTTAATCCGACGCCTCGGTCCTAAAGGAGGTGGTAGTATAGCAAACGAGGCAACCGGACTATAATGCTTTATCACTTTCACTTAGCCATGGAGTTCGAGGTGGGGCTACGACATAGCCCCGGGGCACCGTGTTTCCGAATTCGGGCGCAGATGTGCCTGGCCGGGAAACGGCCCTTCACAAAGCGGAGGAATCCTAAACATTCCCAAGGTCGATCGAGTGGTTGACCAGTCTCTCGCAGATCATGACAATCAGCTTCGCTTTCATCGAGGTGCTCTCCCAAATTAACTGGGCACAATCGCAGAGTTCTCCTGGAGCCGCTTAGCCGATGATACGGAACGAAGGCAGGAAAACATGAGCCGGGCAAACCCAACATTTGACCAAAGACATGATTCGAGCTGATGCATATAAGGCCTAACTCGAGACGCCAACACTCGGAAGGTGTTCGGTCTTTATAATAGCGGCAAAACAAAGCCCTAAGCCCCTTGTGTCTGTGCACGGCAGGTTCTATCGGCGCGCGCCGATGCCAAAACGCCAGCCTCCACTGGTTATACTGAAAACCAGGGATTATAGCAACAAGAGACAGTAAGAAAGGTTTACGAGGGTCTTAGTCCAAAAGAGTCTCTGCAACGGGTCCTCACTGCACGCCTCGCCGTGTGTTCCGCAAGCAGCCGATCCGGACGGGTGTGCACGCTGTTCATCCGTAAAAAGAGAGGAACTTGGTTGAAAAGAAATCGCAAGAAAGTGCATAAAATTGAAATATAGATTAAGAAAGCTGAGCCTATGCTAGCTCATTATAGCTTGTATGTGCAAACCTTGTGAGGGGGGTGTGCGGCTAGGTAGCCCTAGCTTATTTATTCCGACTCGCCCAGTCCGTGTCCGGGTCTCCGCGACTTGTGATGAGGCAATGCCACGTGGACCGGCATTTTAAACGTAAGAGACGCGGAATGTGGTATTATATTGAAGCGACGACGAGCCTCCCGTCCGGTGGTGCTTGATAGCTGGCTTAAGGGCCGGGCGCCGCTCCTATGAAGGAAGTGCGGCTATGCCAATTGTAATAGGGTCTATCCCCACTTGCGGATTGTGTCCGGATATAGCAGGTTTAAGTCATCGCCGCCCATCAACACCGCGTTAGTTGCAGTCCGTTCGTTATGGGATCCGGATATCGTGGCAGTCTATCCTGCGCCCCGACATACTTCGGACTAATCCTGTGGTCGAAAGTGATTGGTTTGACATCCAACCTTGGTCCATCTGGGTGGGATCGTCTGACACTTGTCTTGGCGAAATGTGTTTTATTGTCCGCCGCGAGCTTTTGAATCCAGCGTTGACCGCCCGTGCCTGTGGGCTTTTTTCTTTATTCCGCGCCGATCTTTCCTGCGCCGTGGACTTTCCGCTTCCATCTCCGACATCGGATGTACTCGGTCAGCCGGTGCTGCATCTTGCTAGCCAGTTGTCTTCTCCTCGCGCAAAAGCCGCCATGAGGCTTGTTAGCGCGGCCATTGTTCTTGGCTTCTTGGCCGAGGTGTCTCATGAGCCATTCGCCTCTGACGTTGTGTTTAAAAGCTGCTAAGGCTTCT
The DNA here is from genome assembly GCA_021605205.1 of Aegilops longissima. NCBI lineage: Eukaryota > Viridiplantae > Streptophyta > Magnoliopsida > Poales > Poaceae > Aegilops > Aegilops longissima. The sequence goes on from CM038680.1 coordinate 155,204,453, forward strand.
GATCCGGACAAATGACTATTTGGTTCTTTTTGGTAAGGAACCTGCTCCAGAATTTATGCTACGACTGACTCTCCGGGTTGTTGGGTTATATGACTCAGGTCGTCAAGATCCGGAGGGCGGACATAAGTCCCTTGAAAATTTGATCTAACGCGCCCTCAAGCTCTTCCCAACTTCCAACAAAAGTATTTTCTCGGGAGGCTTTTGAGCCAATGCCGAGCTGGCCCTTTGAGCTTGAGGGTAGGTATTTTATGGCGTGAGATCGCCTCCTCTAGCCATGTGTATGTGTAGTATGTAGTCTTCATCCGCACTGGGTCTGTTGTGCTGTCAGATGCCTCTATGTTTATGGGTTTAAACCCTGCTGGAAATTCATGATCCAGCACCTCATCGGTGAAACATATCGGGTGTGCGGCGCCCCTGTATTTGGGTGTGCCGCTGTCTTCGAACACTTGTCGTGGTATGTTACCTCCTGGGGTCCTCTTTTTTGGCCCGTAGATGGACCTAGTTGGGCCATCCGCTTTACCAGGATTATAATTCGCTTGTGTGCCCCGCTTGTCGCTTTTGGGCCCGTCGTCTGTTGCATTTATCCGCCAGCGGCCTCTTTATTTTTTGACTCGAAGGATCGATGGCTTCGCCAAATTTCGGTAGCAACTTGCGCTTCGGTAGTTTCTTGGTTTGATGGCCATTGCCATATTTGTCTGATGTCTTGAATACTTTGCTCCACTTCATTCTCGAGCGTGTCTTCCGCTGTTTTGAGCTTCCGCCGCTTCTTCTTCAAACTTTGCAAAGATGGCGACGGGTTTTTGCGATGCTCTTATGCTCGTGTTGTGGCCGGACTGTTTATTGCTTCATGAAGGGATTGATTATCCGCTCGTCCCTATTCGTCGTCACCTGGCTGGCCCTGCTCTATCGCTGGGTCGTTAGGAAGGCTGCTTTGATCGAGGCGACTTGGGCGCCGCTTAGCGCCGCTTTTTGGTTCTTTATCGGCGAGATTATCCTCCGCCGTGTCCCGTTGTTCCTCGTTATCGCTTCTTGGGTGTCCACTATGTATACGCCGATGACGAGGTGGTCTTCCAAAGGTCCTGTAGGCACTGGTTCTGTAGTTCCGTGATCGCCGCCCATACCGCCGGCGTCCTCGGAGTCGTAGTCGAGTATGTCGGTTAAATCGCCGACGGTGGCTACGGGCGGGTGGTGGTGGACCTGAATTTCTTTGTTATCCGCGTCCCAACCATCCCGGCCGAGTTCGCCAGGCTCTCCGGATAGCGAGATGCTTCAATGAGTTTATGATGTCGCCGGGGCTAGTACTAAAGATGTCCGCAGCGTGAATTCCATGATCGGGCGCCCAATCGGATTCGACCGCGATCAGGGGCGCAGGAGGTACGGAGTCCGCAGGAGTCCGCACCGGAGTCATGGGGTTTATGGACAAGGTAAGTGTTCGCCCATCGCCAGAATTGCGGCTCCCGAGGCGGTGTCCAGCCATCCGCCCTCGATTCGAGCGATCGGCTCCGACTATGAGTCGGAGCGGATCCGGTGCAGCTCTGCTGGTGCCGTCTGCCGCGTAGTTAGGTCATGCCCATCGTGACAGCGCGCGCTTCGCTGCCGTGGCTCAGATCCATCGAGGATCAAGTCCCCGCGATATCGGCCGTGAAGTTTAGGGTTCAAACCTGACCTGACGGCCAGGGGCGAAGCCGACATGCTCCCCATGGCCAAGGGAGTTGGCCCGCAGACGGTTACCGAACACGAAGATCTGTCCGGGAGAAAGGTCTCACCAGATCGCGCCATTGTTGATCAAGAGGCCATCAAGCTTCATCGGTGACGCATATTACGAGGAACTCTCAATGAAAGCACCAATGTCGGTGTCAAACCGCGGATCTCGGTAGGGGGTCCCGAATCGCATGCCTAGGCGGATGGTAACAGGAGACAAGGGACACGATGTTTACCTGTGTTCGCCTCTTGATGGAGGTAAAACCTCACGCCCCGCTTGATTGATATTGATATTGTGGATGTTTACAAGAGTAGATCTACCACGAGATCAAGGAGGCTAAACCCTAGAAGCTAGCCTATGGTATGATTACGAGGGTTGTTGTGATTGTTGTCCTACCGGACTAAAGCCATCCGGTTTATATAGACACCGGAGAGGGCTAGGGTTACATAGAGTCGGTTACAATGGTAGGAGATCTATATATCCAGACGCCAAGCTTGCCTTCCACGCCAAGGAAAGTCCCATCCGGACACGGGGAAGTCTTCAATCTTGTATCTTCATAGTCTTGGAGTCCGGTCGATGATGATAGTTCGCAAATGATAGTTCGGTTAACGATGGTAGTCCGCTATCCTGGACACCCCCTAATCCAGGCTCTCACCCGAGTTGTGCTCATCGCGCTAACGAGCTCCTGCGCTTACCGCTTCTGCCGACGACGCTTCACGAAGAATGGCTCGACCGCTGCCGCCGAGCTCGTCTGCGCTGCAGAGGCGACCGCTCGCCGTCCGCTTCGCTGCACCGCTGCCCGCCTCGCTGGCGATGAAGCTCCTCGGGCGCCACCTCCTCCTCAAGACGGCGCCTGCCCCAAGGCGCGGCCCCTCGGCGGAACCTTCCGCTCCGCCAGCGCCAAGCGCCAAGAGCAGAGCTGCCAAGAAGTTCTCGCCCACAAAAGCTGCCCTTTGAGCGCCTCCCCGCCGAGCATCGCCAAGACCCTCGCTGCCCCAGCCGCGGCGCAGGAGGCCTGCAAGACCAAGCTTCTGCCGTCCGAGGCCCCCAGCGCGCCACGGCGGGCTGCTGCGCCTTCACCACTGAGCTGCGCGGCGTCGTGTGGCCCGCCAAGTTCAAGGCAGACCTGCCCCCATGCTACGACGGCACGCAGCGGACCTTACGGAGTTCCTCCAGCTTCTACGAGCTGGGCATCGAGGCTGCCAACGGAGATGAAAAGGTCATGGCAAACTGGTTTCCCATGGCGCAAGGACGGAGCCCGCACTGCTTCCTAAATCGCCCTGTGCACGATCTCTTCTCGCCGAGATGCGCACCCGCTTCATCGCCAACTTCCAAGGTACTCGCGACCGACCACCCGCCGTGAGCGACATGCGCAGAATCAAGTAGCAGCCAGGGGAAACCCTGCAAAAGTACATCCAGCGCTTCAACAACGCGCGCCTCAAGATCCCTGTGGTGGCGGAGGAGGCCATCATCTCGCCTTCTCCGACGGCATGCGCGACGCCAAGATGAAGGAGGAGCCGGAGATGCATGAAGATCTCTGCACCTCCTGAGCTGTTCAACTTGGCGACCAAGTGCGCCAGGGCTGAGGAGGGCGCCTCCCTCCTCGAGCTGCCCGCCGGGATCCCAAGAGAAGAAGTCCAAGGCCAAGGACGTAAGCGCAAGGCTGCCAGATTTCGCGAACCAGCATACACCAAGCGGGCGAGATCAGCCCGAGTCTTCCAAGGGCAGCTGATCAATGCGTGTACCACGACCTCCACACCCACAACACCAATGAATGTCAAGAGCCCGGCCGTGCGAGGCGAAAGGTAGGTAGGCGCCCTGAGCGCAGCCGACCGGGCTATGGCCGAGGAGGAGGAAGAAATGCAGACGCTGGAAGATCATGCCCGCGCAAGGCCAGGGTGGCGCGACCAACCTCGCGAGGACCGGCTGGCAAGACCCACTCATGAGGGGGGCTGGAGGGATCAGCCTCGTGAGGATCGCCTCAAGGGAACACAGGCCTCTCCGCCGCCACCGCCACCAAGGAGAGTCAAGACCGCCATCGAGACGAGGGGTTGGGGGCTTCAGAAGCGCGCGATCGCTCAGATCCCGGGCGGAGCCCACGCCCCAGCCTCCCACCGTGATCTTCAAGCAGTTCGCCCATGAAGTGAATGCAGTCCTCCCAAGCTCGAGTCCACGCGCTTCTCAGGTGGTCGGCGGCGCCATCACCAGTCAGCTCCGGATCAGCCTGGCGCGCAGCCAGCCGGAGTTCTCCCAATGCTTTGCTCCCCAATCATCAACGCGCTGTTCACCAAAACCTCATCGACGGGCGGAGCAGGGCTCAACGCCTGTCTGTGGAGACCTTCAACAATCTTCAAGCACCCTAGGCCACTTCCAGCCAACCAAGCCCTTCTCCGAGTCACCGACGGCTCCACGGTCCCGATCGGGCAGGTCCGCCTTCTTGTCACCTTCGGGCCCGCGATAACTACCACACCGAGCTCATCGACTTCGCCGCCCACATTCGCTTGCCAGACAACGCCATCCCTGGTACCCAGCGCTATTGTTCACGGCCGCGACTCCACCATGGCTACAACATCCTCAAGATGCCAGAAGCGGCGGGTCATCACGGTGCCCCAGTGAAGAGAGAGATGCAGTGTGCTCCTTGAGCGAAGCTTTTCAAAGTCAGCGTCGCTGGAAGACCTGCACTACAGCAGCAGGACGCCTCCCGAGGCAGCACCCAAGAAAAAGAAGACATCGACCGGCCTGCTCATCAAGGGACAGGCCTCTGGGCTGGCTACCGGACCAGGGGAGCCTCCTTCCATCGCATAGGAAAGCGCGCCTGGCGCCTCCTCCTCGGTGGCTCGGGCCTCTCCTGGAGGGCCACCCCACTTCGCCAAGGTCTCGAGGAGGCGCTGGGCACCACGTGAGGCGTGTTTCAAGCACGCTTCCGCAAGCAGAGCAAGACCAGGAGGATGAACCTCGAGAGTTCACCGCAAGGCCATTCTGGAGTTACAGGAGTCAAGGGTCATGAAGGGCAGCCGCCGCCTACCTGGCTGTGGCCCCCCATCCAGGCGAGGATGGTGGGGCTATAGCGCATCGACGCATGCAGTGGCTCAACCGAGCCGCATCTCAAGAGCGCCTCGGCCCCTCGCGAGTGGGGACGCTACAGGCCCGCCCCCACAGCCACGTGACGATGCCTTATGGCTCGCCAAACGCGGCTGCTGCACACCAGCCGCCTCATGAGGACCATCCACAGGAGGCTCAAGAGGTCGCCACGCCGCAGTCTCTGGCGGAGATGGAGATGGCCCGTGAGGGCCGCCGAGGCCCGGAGCCTCGTGGGCTCGTGAGGATCGGCTCCCAGCCCACCGAGTCTGCTACATCAGCGGCCCTTCATCTGGCAAGATCACCAGTGACATCTTTAAGTTTTATTTCCGGTGGGGCGCCTTTCAGGGCCGTATTATTCCCGCAGCCGCTGTGGGTCCGTCCTGCGGCATGTATCCTTTTATTTCATGTCCTTAAGCTTACCTATTAGGCGCCCCTCGGGCTGCAGCGCCGGGGACCCGATTCCAAATCACATCGATCTAGCCGGTAACACCTCATACATTACACAGCTCTCGCATGGTATTCCCACGGTGTCGCCTTACCATGGCCCGGGACCGTTTATGCCTTTTGGCTCCGCGTATATGATAGTGTCGCTAGCATCCATATGACAGAGAACCGGGCCAATATGGCAAGTCGTGAACCCAAAGCGGCACTAACCCATGGGGACAGGCATACATGAATCACATCGAGCATGTCGGTCATCAGCGTATGAATCCGGGCTGTAGCACTGGGCTAACAGGACTCGGTAACCCGGGCTGTAGCAGGCTAGGAAGAACTCGGATGTCACCGCGTGACATTTCCCGAAGAGACAGACATAGGAGCAGTGAAACACATGCGGCGATCAAGTGTTCCAAGCAGTAGTCTTTGGGCTAGCAGGACTCGGTGAACCGGGCTCTAGCGGACTACTATCGCTCAGGAAGCACTAGACTACATTTCCCATATGAGAATGCCAAGGATAAACAACTAGATTGTCGGATCCCACACATACCAAGCATTTCAAACATACACACAATATGCTCAATATGCGTAAATACAACATGGCATCACAACATAACTCTACGACTCAAATATTTATTCATTAGGCTCCGAGGAGCGAGATATTACAAACATGGGTCTCATGACCCAACACTTCGAAACATACAAGTCAAAGCACAAGCGAAGCTTAACATGTCTAATCACGTACATCTACAAATGAAAAAAGGCTGAGAAGCTCGACTATCTACAGATCTCGCCGAGGGCACAAGATCATAGCTGAATAACAACAAGCTAAACGTCAAAGTCCACGTGGAACTACTAATGAGACCGACGTCTCTCTACAAACATAAAATAAGCAAGCGTGAGTACAAATGTACTCAACAAGACTTACATCGGAACTAACTACATATGCATCATTATCAAAAAGGGGTGGTGGAGTTTGATTGCAGCAAGCCAGCTTTGACTCGGTGGCTATCCTGAACTACTTTGCAAGTAACTCTTTTGAGGTGGCGCACACGAGTCCACAAATTCACCATATCAATACACCACTATGGATCCTCCCCGTTTCCCTCTGAGAGCGCCATCCATAGCACTCACGCTTATCTTGGCGCATTTTAGAGTATCCACTTTCACTTGTCTATGAACTCTACAGGCAACCCAAAGTCCTTTTCATGCGTAACGGCTATTCAAATAGATCATATTAACCCCGCAGGGTGTACTTCTCACACACGCTCTCGCCACTTACCGCCATGTACACCTCGTGTATCTCGGCAACCTTCGTTAAGCGGAAGCCTGGCGAGTCGACCACGACCTGACTAACCACACAAGTCTCTAGTCCGTGTTTATAGCCTATTCGGGTTCCATCCGCAAGAATCCGGCGAGGTGTCGCTCACGGCCCCAAAGCGATGTGCAGGGTTCCCGAGACACCAAGCGGGCGTCTCATTACACCGTGCCTCGTGTCTCTACCGCAACATAGCTCCACCCCTAGGTCAGCTACACGACGCTCCCCAACACATATCCTACAAACACCGAAACTAGTTACAACTCCCCGACAAAGATCAAGTTGATTAATAAGTCGAGAGAGCTTGGAGTGCGGGGAGCCCAATGTGTGTTAGTAACTGCTTCATGGATCACAAACACAGTAACTCAGTTCACGGGGCGGCTGCAATGAGACAACCCACCATGTACTCCTACATGGCCTCTCACCGCTACCTTTACCAAAACGTGTTCACACACTTAGCTCTCAACAGTAGGGACATGTTCACACCTCGATTCATCCTCGATGAATCTGACTGACTCAACTCTAAGCGATAGCAGGCATGACAAACAAGCATGAATGAGTAGGCACAACAGGGCTCAAACAACTCCTACTCATGCTAGTGGGTTTCATCTATTTACCGTGGAATGACAGTCATGTAGAGGATAAAGGGGTTCAACTACTGCAGCAAGTAATGAATGAATCGTTGTAGTCATAATGCAGTAAAAGAGAGCAGGAGTGAGAGAGTGGGATTGTATCGGAATGAACAAGGGGTTTTTGCTTGCCTGGCACTTCTGAAGATAATATAGTTCTTCATTGGTGTCATCGAACATGTCGTCGGAACGTCGTCTACCGGGAGGGGATAACACCGGCAAACAAGAAAGAACACAATCAATGCAATGCAACAATATGATGCATGAATGTGACATGGAATATGCTGTGGTTTGAGCTAATGCAACTAGCAACGATTAAATGAAGTTGGTTTGAATACAAGATTCAAATTCAAACTCCATATGTGATTATTCAAATGCCAGTAAATTGATTTGACCTGATCAGTAGGTATAAGTTGTTTAAACATGCATGAAAATGGTACAGATGGATAGATTGGATTTTTCTGATCGTTTTTCATATATAAATTATTTCATTTGGAGTTACGGTTGAATTTCTATGATTTTTAGAAGTTTATACTATTTTCTAGAATTTCAGTAAAAAAAATCCAGAAAAATCTACATCAAGCGTCGGCATTGCGTCATCTTGACTCTCGGCGAGGTCAACAGAGACCGGTCCAGGTCAAACACGGCCCAGCGTGGGTCCTGCATGTCGATGACTAACTAAACTAACCTAGTTTAATTAGCACTAACCTGAAGTTAAGCTAATTTAGTTTAAACCTAAACTAGATTAGTTAGCGGTAGAACCCAAGATGTCATGAACCCGAGGGGAGTCAACCCCACTGGTGTTGAGGCTAACTCACGGGCGGCTCGGCCGTGGCGACTATCGTCTTGTGGAGGGGTCGAGTTAGCGCTATGAGGCACCGTTTTGCTCGTGGTTTCGCGGCTCTGAGTTCTTTGGGCTTAGCGCATCAGAAGTGGCAACAGCTGAAGTAGGGTGGCGGAACTCACCGGGCAGAGGTCGCGGTGGCGCGGAAGTTCAGAACAGCGATGGCTACTGAGCTGCGTGTGCACGGCAAAAGCGAAGCTAAGCGGCTGAGTTGGTCTGGGAGCAACCCGAGCACGATGGCGCAGCTCCAGGTCGAGCCACGGTGTGATAACCCGCAGCGGCGACGAAAGCATGGCGCCGGCGAGCTTCGAGCTTCGTGGGGATGGCATCTCTGGCAGAAGCAGACCCACGGGCTGGGGGAAGCGGTGGAGGAGCTCACCGTGGAACTCGAGGAGGGGCTCGGCTTGCTCGTGGGACGCACTCAGGGCAGAGCCAATCGGCGGCATCCGGATGCACGAGGTTGAAAGAAGGCGGCAGCGACAATGGAGCAGGGCTCTCCGGCGGCTTGAGGCGGTGAGGAGGAAAGAGTAGGCCGAGGCGGAGCTTTGGGACGCGTCGGGGAGGTGAGGCGGTGGTCTGTGGCAGCGGTGGTACTTCATCATGCATGACAGTTGCGCTCGGTGGGAGAAGGAGAGAAAGCAGGAGGAGGAGAGGCACGGGAGAGAGTGAGAGAGGCGGGGAGGTGCGTGGCACCACCGTGAGAAATCGAGGCGTCGAGGAGCGGCAAGCGGGAGGTGGTCGAGGCGTGTGCTGGCCTGCAGCCTGCACGCCCTCCTGCCCACTCAGCAGGTGAGGTGGAAGGCAGCGGGGAGGAGCCCTGGTGGCTGGGCTGGTTTTGCCTCGCTAACTGCACTCTGATGCGGGCCGTGTGGGCTTTGCTGAGTAAGTGCAGGTAAGTTCTCTCTCTTCCTCTTTTTAATTCCTGTTTTTATTTTCTCTCGCAGCTTTGTGGCTTTATTAAAAATACTAAATCAATCCCAAAAATCATGCAGCTGCTCATGACCCTTTGTTGGAAATATATCCCACATTAAACATTTCAGTTTGGGATTATTTGAGCATTTAAATTATTTTATAGTATTTAAATGCCCAAATGCAAATAAGTAATGATTTAATTCAAAATCCCGAATGGCCTAGGAAAATGTGCCATCATTTTTGGGAGAGGTTCTAGACCAATCCAAAATAATGAACTTTTACTCAAGAGCATTTTGTGTTCATTGAGAATATTTTTATTTGAACCTAGTTGATTTGATGCAGTGCTAGGGTTTGAGCAATCCCCATTTCAAATTTCCATGAAAGTTAAACATGATGCAAGCAAGATGCAAACACTAAGCAGCACCGGAAGCTAGGGATGTGACCTTGCATCATCCCAAAGCCGCTCGGGCAGTCGGCTGCATGTATCTTTCATCGTTTTCCTTAGGATTATGCTCCACCATGCTCGTTATTTGGTGCCTTCTCTGGGTGGCGAAATCTTACCCGTTAAAGGGGGTGCACCGAGCATCACGACTCGGGGCTCCTACCGGCCTCTCGGCCCTCATCCTCTGGTCTTGTCCATGGCATCGCGACTGGCTTGCCCGGCCGATTTGTAGAGACCAGCTTGAGAGCGCGGGACCCGAGCGTAGAGTTTAGTCATCCAATCCAGCTTATGCGTTAGAAAGGGGGTGCACGAGCATCGCGACTCGGGGCTCCTACCGGATCTCGCCCTCACCCTCTGGTCTTGTCCATGGCATCGCGACTGGCTTGCGGCGGGTAAGACCAGCCCGAGCCGGGACCGAAGACGTAGAGTTGTTGCCTCCACCCAGCTTGCGCTGTTAAAGGGGGGTGCACGAGCATCGCGACTCAGTGGCTCCCTACCGGCTCGGCCCTCACCTCTCCGTCTTGTCCATGGCATCGCGACTGGCTTCGCCAAACTGGTAGAGACCAGCCCGAGAGCTGGGACTCGGGGACGTAGAGGTGTGTCGTCTAATCCAGCGGCGTGCTAAAGGGGTTACGAGCATCAGCATGACTCGGGGCTCCTACGGCTCTCGGCCCTCACCCTCTAGTCTTGTCCATGGCATGCGACACAGCTTGCCAGCGGATGAAGACCAGCCCGAGCGCCGGACCGAAGGCGTAGAGCACCCAGCATCTAGCCATTTTGCGAGGACACACTCGAAGATAAGGCCCGAGCCAGCGCAACTCCGCCTTTGAGGTAGGGCCTCGTGAGTCCCGCTGGCTCACTGGTGCCCAGATACCTCGTCTATCCTACCGTGCCAGCCACGTGTCGTGTGGGGCTCATATCGCCCGGGGCTCCTCCCGAGGGGAGCCTCCCGCGTTCCAGTGGAAGCACCATGCTCGCCGTGCTACGACGACTTGCCGAGGAGCGGCTATGCCCATCGCATGTAAGGCGCTATGCTCCGCTGGTGATAAACAACCGAGGGTGGCCTCGGGGTCGCATCAACCTCGGGAGCCCAGGCTGGTGTAATAGCCTCGTCGCCGCGCCTCCTCTCGGGAGTGCCAGCGAGACAGGCAAAACGCAGTGCGCTGGAGTCACGCCGGATGCACGCCACCCAGCCAGGCCCCTCGGCCTGGTTCGTCTCTGCACCGCCACTCCCGGCGGAGCCAAGAATGCATGCCGTTTCAGCGTCGAGGGACTCCACGAGCATCGCGACTCGGGAGCCCTAATAACTGGTCACGTAGCCCCTCACCCCTTAGTCCCAAAAGGCTAGCGGCGGTTGGGGTGTCGTGGGCAGACCCCTGCAGACGTAGAGCGATGGATCCGCCAGCGCCTCACCTCCCTACTTGTTGTTACGTGCGCCAAGGGGGACTCCTGAGCATCGCGACTCGAGAGCCTAACTTGTCATGTAGCCCCTCACCCCTTGGTCCCGTCCACGGTTTCCGGTCGGGGCTAGCAGGCGGTTGAGGTATCTTGTGAGGCAGACTCTGCGGCGTAGAACATAAGCAAGTAGGAAGCACAAATTTCAAGGAATTCAAAAGCAAATATTACAGTCCACACTGTTATCGCATGTACCAAGCGCAGTTTAAGCGCCTCCCGAGGCATGATACATGTCTTGAGGAATTACAAGCAAGGCGGGGGCAGCCGTAGCTGAGTCACTGCCGGGCGGTGGGCGGCCCGGGTCAGGCGCGCCTCGTGAAACAGCGGGGCGGGCAGCGCCACGCCCGGCTTGGTGCTGAAGGCTGGAACTTCCCATCAGCAGCCTCCGCGCGACCCCTCACCAGCCTCGGCGGCGGCAGCTGCGTGCTGCGCCTTCGCCGGCTCAAAGAGCTGTCCATGTCGGCCAGGAGTCACGAAAATAGATGTGGGTGAGGATCCGTGTCAGTGCCGCAGAAGACAAGACCCGCGCCTCGACCTCAGCCATGGGGCCAAGACCAAGGGAGACATCTTCAAGAGCGCGGATCAGGAAGGGAAGCAGCTTGGCGGGGCCGTCCTCCGCGCCGGCCAGTGGGCTCTCCGGCGGCGTGGCTCAAAGGAGGCCCAGGACGGCCCATCTTCATCAGCACAAGCTCAAGACCCTCGCGAGAGCCAAGCCTGTGAGGCGGGCGACCAAGTTTCCTCGAGGCGGCCTCGTCGGGCTGGCTCATGAGGCGGCGGAAACTCAAAGGCGGGGTACCTCGCGAGGTGCCGTGGCATAAAGCCATGACGGCCAGGCGCCCGATCCGGGCGCCAGCCCGTGCTGCGTCCTCCTTTCCTCTTTGGTGCAAAGTGGGCAAGCGCGAGCAAGAGCATCAAGCAAAGGCATCCGTTTGATTGCAACAAGACCAAGACCAGCCCCAGCGGCTGGAATGCGATCATCGTGGAGCCCAAGCGAGGCGTCATCACGAGCCTTTTGCGGCGAGGACCAAATTTAGTCGGGATAAGTGTACCCGCTGTTCCCCTTCAAAATGGCCAATTGTTGGCGCCCTTCCGCTCAATATTTGGGGAAGAGGCCGGGCCTTCGCCTATAAATAAGGGGTAGCCACACTCGAGAGAGAAAGGACAAAGGAGGGAGGAAAAGGGCGAAGGGCGAAGGGCGACCGGATCGAGCATCCGGAATCGAGAGAGAGAGAGAAACCTGTTCCTCAAGCTAGAGCGGCAGGGCACCACTTAGCAGTTCATCACACCCACCAAGCAGACCCTCGCGAGGCTGTTCTTCCTGTGTGTTCTTCGTCAGCCCGAGGCAAACCACACACCACAAACTAGAGTAGGCTATTACACCACAGCGGTGGCCGAACTAGTATAAATCTTGCGTCTCTTATGTTGTTCTTGTTAGTAGTTTAGGTCCCTGCGATTGGCGAGTGCGAGGCGGTGGAGGAATTGGATCTCGTCGCACCCCTGTAGTTGAACCTTAGGGTCTACGGAACCGTGATCCGACATCCTCCTCAACACTTTGCTGGATCAAAAGTTCAAGGGACGTCATCGAGCTGAACATGCACAGAACTCGGAGGTGTCGTACATTCGGTGCTTGATTGGTCGTAATGAGAAGAAGTTCGACTACATCAACCGCGTTGTCAAATGCTTCCTCTTTTGGTCTATGAGGGTACGTGGACACACTCTCCCCCTCTCGTTGTTATGCATCTCCTAGATAGATCTTGCCTGAGCGTAGGATTTTTTTTGAAATTGCATGCTACATTCCCCAACAGTTCTTCTGTCCGAAGAAGGTGAGATTCACAATCACGATGTAGGATCTATCGTCCTTGATCGATGCGAGCGACATTACTATATCAAAATGCAGACAATTGTTCTCATGTCATAATTCGCTAGAATCTGAACTATTGGCGATCAAGGAAGGACTACATGTAAGTGCTAGTTTGGAGTGAGTTGTCGATCATTGTTGAAACTTATAGTTTGGAAGTAGTATCCCTTATCCAAAGAGCAAGAGAGATGCATGCCATTTTGCATTATGGGCGTGTAATTTGTATTACCCATACCATAGTGTCGGTGTCAAAACCGGCGGATCTTGGGTAGGGGTCCCAGTACCCAAGCGTCTAAAGGCGGATGGTAGCAGGAGGCGAGGACACAATGTTTACCCGGAGTTCGGGCCCTCTCGATGGAGGTAATACCCTACTTCCTGCTTGATTGATCTTGATGATATGAGTATTACAAGAGTTGATCTACCACGAGATCGTAGAGGCCAAACCCTAGAAGCTAGCCGATGATTATGATTGTTGTTGTCCTACGGACTAAACCCTCCGGTTTATATAGACACCAGAGGGGGCTAGGGTTACACAGTGTCGGTTACAAGGGAGGAGATCTACACATCCGAATTGCCAAGCTTGCCTTCCACGCCAAGGAGAGTCCAATCCAGACACGGGGCGAAGTCTTCAATCTTGTATCTTCATAGTCCAACAGTCCGGCCAAAGGATATAGTCCGGCTGTCCGAGGACCCCCTAATCCAGGACTCCCTCAGTAGCCCCTAAACCAGGCTTCAAATGAGTCCGGCATGCAGATTGTCTTCGGCATTGCAAGGCGGGTTCTTCCTCCGAATACTCCATAGAAAATTTCGAACACAAGGATAGTGTCCGTCTCTGCAAAACAAATTCCACATAGCACCGTAGAGAGTATAATATTTCCACAAATCTAATCTGCTGACAACTTTTCATAACGTGACATCACACCACGGCCCGGTCATTATTCGAACCGTTTTTCTCAACCAGCTACTACACATATCGCGGTTTTCTTGCACGTCTTGTCGAGCGAGATCGTGTCCCTTATCCGGATTCTCATCAATACGGGTGTGAGTAACCAAGCGCGCATCAATTCTGGCGCTTGGGGAATAAGCGAGTTTACGGGTAGGTGAGGAGGCACACAGTTTACTCCGCCCTTATAAAGGACAAGGACTCCTCCTTTTTACCCATGCCTTCTTCTTCCTTACATCCATTCTCGCGCTTTTCGAGCTCCAGCACCCAAGTTCGCATTTTCTCCATAAAACCACTCCAAGCATGTCCGGGCGGGAGGCAGTGGATGGTCTCCTCCGTTCGGAGGAGAACATTATAAACTCGAGGAAGCGGATACACGGCGCGAGATATCGCGCACGGCTCCCAGTCAGGGGCAGATCGTCCCCACCCCCGAGCCTCACGAAGGTCGTGTTCCTTACCCATTTCATCCGCGGACTGGGGTTTCCCCTCCAACTATTTGTCCGCGGGCTCATGTTCCATTACGGGCTGGACTTCCATGATCTGGCCCCCAATTTTGTCCTCAACATCTCGGCGTTTATCATTGTGTGCGAGGCCTTCCTCCGCATCAAGCCCTACTTCAGCCTGTGGCTGAAGACCTTCAATGTTAAACCGAAGGTGGTGGTCGGCCAACAAGCGGAGTGCGGAGGCGCCATGGTGGGCCAAATGCCCAACGTCACCTGGCTTGAAGCCTCCTATGTGGAGACCATAAAGGGGTGGCAATTGGGGTGGTTCTACATCAGCGAGCATGTGACACCAAGCGGGTGGCGGCCCCAATTCGACCGGAATCCCCATGCGGCTCACCTCCTGGAAAGAGAAGGGCCTATCCTGGGGTTCATCAGTGGAGCTGACCGGACTCCAGACCTGCGTCAAAAATATGATAAGCAAGAAAATCAAGCTTGTCAACGTGGTCCAAGTCATGCTCTTCCGCTGGATCCTCCCGTGTCAAAGATGGGCATTCAATTTGTGGGAGTTCGACCCGACTAAGCACCGGGCAGCTGCGAGAGCTCTTGACCTGACGCTGGGGCGTGTAGAAGGTGTTGTTCAAAGAGGCCGAGGTACCTCCTCTCCTTACTGAGGATCGTGGACTCAGCGCAAAGCGCCCTGCCAATCCGGTAAGTCTTTTATATCTCATAAGATGTTCTTTTCCCCAGTATATCCGTGTGAGGTATCTGAGCCTCCACGCTTTTAATAGGACTGGGTAGTGACAGCGGAGCAGATCGATTGTCCAGCCCCCCTGCCCGAAGATCCAGCAGATGCTCTTCTAACGGAGATGCTGGTTCCGGCGCTATAGTCTTGGGAGAAGAAAACCCGGGACCGGGGAAAGGTCTCTGGCGTAAGGTTATATCGGACTCATTGTCCGAAAACACCGTGGCGCACTCCTCCCATGAAAATGAGGAGGAGGAAGAGGAAAGTTCTCCCCAACCCGGGCAGACAAGAAAAGGAAGGCCACCCCGTCTGGCGAGGCCGAAGGGTCCAAGAAGGGAAGGACTCTCCTTCCGGGCTGTTCCACGGCGGCCGCTTTTAGCGACGAGGATTGGTTACCCAGGAACAAGCCCCTGGCGAAGTCGTAAGTATACGAATACCATAATATATTCGGTATGTTTTATTTTATTGCTTCTTATCACGCCGAACATGATTATCCAGTCCATCCCGAGCCCATACCGACGTATCTTCTTCGGATGATTCTTTGGGCCCGTCGGATATGAACATCAATTCACTCCGACCGCCTCCTCCCCGCCCTATGGGCGGCGCGAGGTGTTGTCTCAAAAGACACTGAATCAGGGAGACAGTTCGGGCGCCCCAGGTGACATTCGGTATTTGGGTGCATGAGGGCAAGACTCCTGGGCCCTAACACGGGGCAGCAAGTCTAGCCCCGGCCGAATCTTCTTGAGGAACCTGCGGTGGTTCGGATTCATCGAGCAACCCCTCGCTAAGAGGGCAAGCCGTCGTGCCGATGGCCTCTGTCCATCGGAGGATCGGACAACTTCTGGGCGCTTAGCGCTTCCATCGACGAAAACACCGCACTATCATGAGTGTGGTGGTCGAGAAAGTTCGATCCGTAAGCGGTGGTAGGCTGTGCCGACCTCCTAACGAGGCTTTGAGGTAAATAATCAAATTATGAGAAAATGTCATAGCATAGATAGTAGCCACGATGCTACATTACGGTGTTCACAAGGAAGGCCGAGCAGAGGATCAAATCTTTACAATCACAGTCTAATCAAAATATGTCTATGTGAATAAGCGAGCTTCACTTTGCTGGCGGCTGCCGCTTCGTCTGCGGAGTCGCCCCCTGAAGCGGACCTTGAGCGGTCAAGGAAGAGCTTGTCCTTACCAAGAGGCAGCTCGAAGAGAACAAAGGTAAGTGATATCCCGTCTGTATATTGACAAAGAAAAATGTGGTTTTTGAGTAATAGGATCGTCATGAATTTTGCTAGGGGCCACGACCGAAGTGGCGGCCCTGAAGAAGGCACTGTCCAAGGCCGAAGACAAAGTGGCCAAGGAGAGCATCGAACGAGAGAAGCAAGAGGCCTAAGTCGGTGAGGTGCAGCAAGAGCTCCAGGCTCTCGTCAAGAAACACGAGTCCTTGGAGCGTGACTCTAAGATGCAAGGGTCCGAGCTTGCGAAGGCCCTCGAAAACGCACAACATGCCAAGGCCGAAGCCCAAAAGGCGCTCCAGGAGATTCAGGCGGTTAAGAAGATAGAGGCGGGTAAGGCATTCATTATGCAAAGCAAGCATGTGAAGGAAATTTTCCTTTTACTTACCCGAGTTGAGCTCTCTAGGAGCATTCGCGAGATCTTCCCTTGATGTGCCGGATGCGCGGAGTTCTACCGGGCGAGGAGGGCTCGGCGGAGAAGTTGTTACGGTCTCGATATCTGGGACCGAACATCCGATGCCCATGAGCGACCAGTTGAAACAATGGTCGATCTTCACAAAGCGGACGAACAGGCCATGAGGGGTCTTATAGTCCGGATGTGGCTGGCGAGCCCACACTGGTAGGTACTTGATGCAGTAAAGGCGGCTTGTGAATGCCTTACGGTTTGAAGTCATAAAGCGGTGCATGCGCATTGAAGGTGCTGTTGGGCTTTGCGAGACGAAAGTGCTTTAGGCGAAGTTGGACACGAAAAGCTGGTGAAGGAAGGGCGCCGGAGGGCAGAACATCGCCACCCGAAAAGTATTATGACGGTGTCTGAAGGGTGCTTCGCCTTGTGGCGGAGGAATGTGCTAAGGATGTAATATTTGAATGAATTTACTCATGTGATCTGTAATATGAAACGAGTTCATCTGCGCTATGCAGCAGCTTGTTAATTTAAAATATTACCTTACATGCGGCCGTTTATAAAACACGAGAGTTGGCGGTCGTGGCTTCTACCCCATGTAACTAATCTTGAGGTGTTGGGATAAACCTAATTACTCTTTATCCCAATTTTGGGTCCTTGAAGGAGGTGTTCAGACTGTGAACCGAGCAATCGGACTATAAAGCTTTATCACTCTCACTTAGCCATAGAAGTCTACAATTTTAAATTTTGGCGAAGCCCCTAGTATTCGGAAGGCCGAATTCGGGGCGCTATATACGCTGAAGTCGGACAAAGCCGACTCTTCGCCCGGAGCGGAAGAATTTTTTAAGGACTTGAGACCTCTCGAACAGCGACCAGCTCTCGCCGCATCATGATAGTCAGTTTTCGGCTTTCTCTACTGAGGTGTTCGTCCAGAAGAACCGGGATACAATCGCAGTAGTTCTCCCACCGCTACCTTAGCCGATATAGCGGAACGTAAGGTACCAAAACATGGGAGCCGGGCAAACCCAACTATTGACCCAAGACATGATTTGGAGCTGATGCATATAATGTTGTAAGTTCGGGGTGTCGCACTGTCGAAAGTGTTCGGACTTTTCATGTCGTGTTATGGGGTACACCGAAGCCCCTGGCACACTGGTCGTAACAGAATGTACGGGTGAAATTTGTCGTAAATAGGCAGGCAGGGAAAAAGGAAATGCAATAATAGGCTAACACTATGCATTGTTATTTAAATAATGTGTCAAAGCGTACGGATTCAAGTAGTGCAATAAGCAAAAAATAGGACTATTTGACATGTCCTATCCAAGGGCAAGCTGCATAGGCGTATGTAAAATAGGCATATCGATCGTTATCAGAGACCACCTGGGGATTCCCTTGTTGTATGTCAGAGCGTCTTGCTTCCTTGGTATTTCCTTCCCATGATGGGTCCGACAATCAGACTGTCGGAAAGGGCTTCCAGAGAGTAAGGTCCTGAAAGAGAAAAATGATAAGGGTATATTGCCCCTGGGGCGGTTGAGCCGCATTGTGGGACGTGTCGTAGCCGTGCCTCCGCCTATGCCCATGGTATCTTGAGTGCGAAGTTATGTATGCGCGGCACAAATTTCGCCGCTTGACTGGGACTAGGACGGAGGCCGGATTGCTAAGCGAGCTCTAAGCGTGCTGGCGATCCTCTGCGGGTACTCGGACTCGCTTGAAGGTATCCGGGGTCTTTTTTGCCGAATTGGCGGTTTGCCTCATAAGGCTGCTTTGCGCTTCTGCTGCGAGGGCCGCAGTGTGCTGCTCCATGCGGAGCGAGCGTTCTGTGTTTCATTGACCGTTATAACCCCACAAGGTCCTGGCATTTTGAGCTTGAGGTATGCATAATGCGGTACCGCATTGAATCTAGCAAATGTGGTTCGTCCAAGCAGTGCGTGATAGCCACTGCGGAATGGGACGATATCGAAGATTAACTCCTCGCTTCGGAAGTTGTCCGGAGATCCGAAGACCACTTCCAGTGTGATTGAGCCCGTGCAACAGGCTTCTACACCTGGGATGACACCTTTAAAGGTGGTTTTAGTGGGTTTGATCCTCGAGGGGTCTATACCCATTTCGAGCACTGTATCCTGATAAAGCAGGTTCAGGCTGCTGCCACCGTCCATAAGGACTCGGGTGAGGTGGAATCCGTCGATGATGGGATCAAGGACCAATGCGGCGGAACCGCCATGACGGATACTAGTGGGATGGTCCATGCGATCGAAAGTGATCGGGCAAGAGGACCATGGGTTGAACTTTGGGGCAACTGGCTCCATCGCATAGACGTACCTTAGTGCACGCTTCCGTTCTCACTTGGGAATATGGGTTGCGTATATCATGTTCACCATTTTCACTTGTGGAGGAAACTTCTTTTGTCCTCCTGTGTTTGGCGGCCGGGGCTCCTCCTCCTCGTCACAATGCAGCCCCTTTTCCTTGTTTTCGGCATTCAACTTGCCGGCCTGCTTGAACACCCAGTATTCTCTGTTGGTGTGATTGGCTGGCTTATCGCGGGTGTCGTGAATTTGACACGAGCGATCGAGTATGCGGTCCAAATTGGACGGGCCCGGATTGCTTCTTTTGAACGGATTTTTCCGCTGACCAGATTTAGAGCCACTGAATCCGGCATTGACTATCGTGTCTTTGGCATTGTCGCCGTTGTTGCAACACTTGTGTCTGTTGCGACGTGGTCTGCCGTTACTATCTTTGGCATCTGAATTGCCAGGATTTCTTGACGTGTTGTTGCTACGAGCCAGCCAACTGTCCTCGCCCGCACAAAAGCGGGTTATGAGTGTCGTGAGGGCTGCCATGGACTTCGGCTTCTCTTGGCCAAGGTGTCGGGCGAGCCACTCGTCGCGGATGTTATGCTTAAATTCGCTAAGGCCTCGGCATCCGGACAGTTGACAATTTGGTTCTCTTTAGTTAGGAACCGAGTCCAGAATTTCCTGGCAGGTTCCCCTGGCTGCTGGCTTATGTGACTCAAGTCATCAGCATCCGGTGGTCGCACATAAGTGCCCTGGAAGTTTTCAAGGAATGCATTCTCCAGATTCTCCCAACTGCCAATGGAGTTTGATGGCAAGCTATTCAGCCAATGCCGAGCTGGTCCTTTGAGTTTTAGTGGGAGATATTTGATGGCATGTAGATCGTCACCGCAGGCCATGTGGATGTGGAGGAGGAAATCTTCAATCCATACCGTGGGGTCTGTTGTACCATCATATGATTCAATGTTCACGGGTTTAAATCCTTCTGGGAATTCGTGATCCATTACTTCATCAGTGAAGCATAGGGGGTGTGCGGCGCCTCTGTGTCGGGCTATGTCACGACATAGTTCATACGAATCTTGTCTGCTGTATTCGGCCCGGCCGGATTTGCTTTTAGTGTATCCGGCGTGACGATCATCGTCACACGTTGGGGCGCGCCCCCGTGATCCATAGATCAATCTTGCATGTCTTGCTTTGTTTTCCAATACATCTCGTAGGTCATGCGTGTTACCCTGGGCTTTGGTATTTTTATTCGACTGGCGACGGGGTGCGGGCTGGACTTCGACTTGATATGCCGTTTTGTCCCGGCCACGAGGTGGCCGGTCAGCCTCATCATACGCTGGAGGCGTAGGCTTTAATGCTTCCTCCTCGAGTTGGGGTAGCAACCTGCGCTTTGGTAACTTTTGGTTGGGTGCTCGAGTTCGTATTCCTCGGCCGCCAGGACCTCGGTCCATCTATACGCTAGCAGATCTTGATCAGCTCGAAGCTGTTGTTGCTTTTTCTTCAGGCTTTTTGTTGTGGTTGTAAGCCGGCGCTTGAAGCGCTCCTGCTCGACGGGATCCTCAGGCACGATAAATTCTTCGTCGCCGAGGCTCACCTCTTCTTCAAAGAGAGGCATGTAATAGTCATCCTCTGATTCTTCGGCTGCTGCCTGTTCCTGAGGGCTAGCTTGCTCATCTCCCGCTCGAGGCCTGGATGGGAGGGATTGTCTTCGTCTTCGGCACTATCCGGAGCATTATTGTCTCTTGTGCCGGTATCGCTGCTTTTGCTATGGCGGGACTTAGAGCGGCACCGCTGACGCCGGTGCTTGGATTGCTTCTTGGAGGGATTATCCTCCGTTGCCTTACCGCCATTGCCTTCTTTGCGGGTGTCCACCATGTATATATCATATGATGAGGTGGCAGTCCAGTGCCCTGTGGGCGATGGTTCCTGTTCGTCTCTTGCATCGTCGTCCATACCGTCGATGTCGTCGGAGCCAAAGTCGAGCATGTCGGTTAAGTCATCGACAATGGATATTAAGTGGGAGGTGGGTGGGGAACGAATTTCTTCGTCGTCCGCTTCCCACTCGAGCCGGACATAGTTCGGCCCAGGGTCTCCAGACAAGGAGAGAGACCTTAATGAATTTAACACGTTGCCCAGGGGCGAGTGCTGAAAGATATCCGCGGAGGAAAACTCCATGATCGATGCCCAATCAGATTCGATAGGCACGGACGCAGGCGGTTCGGAGCCCGTGGCCGGGGACGAATCCAAGTGTCCGGCAACACAGGTCTCATAGGTGGTGAAGTCAGCTTTCGGCTCTATCGCCGCTAAGTGTGCAGCCTCCGTGGCGGGGTCTATCCAACCGTCCTCGGACGGCACGATCTGCTCCGGATTGAGGGCCAGAGTAGCTGCAGGTGTGATCTCCTGGACACTGTCCGACGGCAGAGCTATGTCATGCTCGTCGTGACTGTGCGGCGCACTTGACATGGGCTTGAATCCGTCAAAGATCAAGTCTCCGCGGATGTCAGTAGTATAATTCAAGCTTCCAAACCTGACCTGATAGCCAGGGGCGTAGCTTTCGATCTGCTCCAGATGGCCAAGCAAGTTGGCCCGCAGTGCGAAGCCGCCGAATACGAAGATCTGTCCGGGGGGAAAACCTCACCCTGGATCGCATTGTTGCTAATGATCAAAGGAGCCATCAAGCCTTGCGTTGACGGCACAGTGGAACTCTCAATGAAAGCACCAATGTCGGTGTCAAAACTGGCGGATCTCGGGTATGGGGTCCCGAACTATGCGTCTAAGGCAGATGGTAACAGGAGGTGGGGGACACAATATTTACCCAGGTTCGGGCCCTCTCGATGGAGGTAATACCCTACTTCTTGCTTGATTGATCTTGATGATATGAGTATTACAAGAGTTGATCTAACACGAGATCGTAGAGGCCAAACCCTAGAAGCTAGCCTATGATTATGATTGTTGTTGTCCTACGGACTAAACCCTCCGATTTATGTAGACACTGGAGGGGGCTAGGGTTACACAGAGTCGGTTACAAGGGAGGAGATCTACACATCCGAATTGCCAACCTTGCCTTCCACGCCAAGGAGAGTCCCATCCGGACACGGGACGGAGTCTTCAATCTTGTATCTTCATAGTCCAACAGTCCGGCCAAAGGATATAGTCCGGCTGTCCGAGGACCCCCTAATCCAGGACTCACTCGCATATATAGCTAGAGGAGATCCTGCAAATAGCGGAAAACACCTAAGAGTTCAACAATTATGCATAGATCTAAAAATTCCTCTCGTATCAAATGGCCCATGGGAGCCCATGAGGCTCAGGAGCAACTGCTATGAAATCCTAGTCCTGATTGAGTACTACAATTATAATTTTGCAAAAATTAAAACTTTAGGCCATAAAAATCAAGTAATACGAACAAATTATAACATCAAATTTTGTTTTCATGTACAACCTCCGCCGGCAATTAACTGTTGCTGAAATGAGTGTATTTAGAAGGATTGGAACAACATTCCTGAGAAAATGCACACATGCGTCAAAACAGAGCCCCCGCGTCGCTCCTAGTGGGCGACTCAGGCGGCGAGGCTCCTAGCAGGCGACTCGAGCGACGATGCTCCCCTCGCTGCCACCATCCCTCCCCCGTCCCTTTCCCCTCGCCGTGAGTCTATGGGAATTTCTGCGGTGCTTCCGAGGAAGGCGACGACGAGGCCTTTCTTCTTGCACGCTGCGTGCTGTGCTGGACATACCGCGGTAAACACGTGCAGATATGGCACAGGCTGCCTGGTGGTGGCTGGTGGTGGTCTGCTGGTTGGGCAGCGGCATATGGCATCTTGGTGTTATGGTGCGCGGCACTGTTGTGCCTGGGGCTGGGGCATGCCGCATCAGCGACAGCATGCTGGATCTGACGGGGACTTCTTCCCCCGATTTGAAGCCCTGATGGTGAGATGAGTCGAGTGGGGGATGGTGAGCTTGTCGGCACGCACAAAGCTCCGGCGTGTTGCAGGTGTGACCCTGGCTACCCGGATCTGGAGGCTCTGTTCGTGCACAGGCTATGGATGCTTCGCCTGCGTGTTGGTGGCTGGCATCCTGGTGGTTAGCAGACTGCAGGTTGGGCAGGCCGTGGGTAATCTGCTCCTGCTGGATGGGGTCTGGGCGGGCCGTCGGTGATCTCCGTGCGGTGCGGCTGGCTATGGTGGCTGCTCTGCCTCGTCGTTTGAGGAGTGAGGGAGGTGATGTGGTGTGGTGCTTGCTTAGATTGCTCGGATCTGGCAGGACTGACGTGTGTGGGTCGGATCCGACCGGATCTGACCTGCAGTGGTCCGAATCGGGTCCATTGCGGCGGTGCTCTCGGAGAAATCCCTGCTCACCCATTGTGTGAGCCGACCACAACGACGTCACTCTGGCGTCGTATACCTTCCTGGAGGCATGGTCTTCGAGTTGTTCTGCGCGGATCTGCTTCTACATGGTACAAGTTGTATTTGTCGATGTCAGTGCCAACGGCGTCTATGGATGTGGTTTTCCTCACAGGAGGTGCTGTTGTGGAGCTCCAGCACCTACAGTACATTGTTTTGTGGTCTCCGAGTGAAAACCTAAGATCGGGCTCGCCGGATCGGATGACGGTGTTGTGTCCTCGACAACACTACCTCATTGGAGGCGCCATCTTGGAGGCCCAAACGACAGCTTTTGTTGCTACGTGTGCTAGAGGGCGGTGTGTTTGGTGGTGGTGGTGCGGACAACTTGGGGCCGACGTTGGTGTGTTTTCTTCTTCATGTATTTCTCTTTGGTTGTCCTTCGCATGGTCTCCTCCTGTTGTTGTGCATGCTCAAGATCCTCTCATGGTTGCCATTGTGCTACGACGAACTACAGGCTCTTGGTGTTGTCTCAGTTCACCTTTGCTCAATGACGACGCAATGATGCCTCCCGAACCTGCTAATCGTTTCGACCGCCTGTGGCGGATCTCCCGGTCAAGGTTCGTGTTAGTTTGGCACTCGTTGATTATGGATGATCCTCTGTTGTGCTATGGGGCTCGGTTCACACACTGGTCCGGTGCGTTAAGTTGTTTGCAGAGTCTTGGTATTATGATCTCTTGACAGCACCGCACATCTACTTATGTTTCTCGTGGTGTTGGTCTTTCTGCCTGCTAGCTAGGTCGTGCCTGCTCCTGGGCATCTTTTTCTCATCTTCTGTAACCTTGTTACTTGTACAGTTTTCGGCCCGGTTTCCTTCATAAACAGGGTCAACTTGTTTAGGTTTTCGATCCGGTTTCCCTTATAAACTGGATAAGCCAAAGCTTAAGGGGTGACTCTTCGCTTTGGCGGCTTTTTGAGCAATATATTAAGGTGGGGAACCCCTCCCCCCGGTGACCGTTCAAAAAAAGTGTATTTAGATTCACTCATTTCGGTGACAGTTAATTCCGGACGGAAGGAGTATGTAATTATGTATGTATGACGCATTTAAACATCCAAAGAGAAATTTGGTGCACCTCTTTATATAAATAGTTTTGCTAAAGCACATCTAGATGTGCCATAAGTATTGCACATCTAAGTCATATATCATTGATCTTAAGTGAAGATTATTTTCTTTTTCCTTTTTATTTTCCTTTCTATGCTTGCTTGTGTCACTTAGATGTGCAATAACTAAGGCACATCTAGACGTGCCCGAGACAAACACTTATATAAAGGACGCCGATAACTGCCACACGTGTGGCATATAGAGGGTTATGTACTTGCATACTGTGTGTACGGAGACAAAGTCACCCGCGACGACGGCGTCCGGTGTGGCAGAACACAACCCGCGACGTCCGTGTGTGTGGCATTCGCCCTACGTCCGGGCGATCGACCGCGCTGCCCGCACGACCCAACGCGTCCGTCGTCCCAGCCTGCTTATGAACCCAAGTGCGACCTACGTCGTCGTCTCCTACCTCTCGATCCCAAACCTCCATCGTCTTCCTTCTACAGTTGACATGGCAACTAGACCAGATCTCTAGCGCCTCCCCACCCCCCACCCCCACCCCCACCCCGCCCCCAACGACGACGAGCTAACAGGTCGATCTCCGATCTCCTCCCGTTTCTCGTCCTTCTTGTATCCAGAAAATTGAAATTCAAGGTTGCCCACGAAGATGGCGACTAGATCCACACTTTCATGGCAAACACACCATGGATTTGTGCGTATTCCCCTCTGCCCACCAACATACGCCAGATCTGTCATGTTCTATCCTAAATTTCAACTAAGATTATGGGTTGGGATCTTGCGAGTAGTTGATTCAGAAGGATGTGTAGAATTCACTAAAATTAGGGGAAGAAGGGACGAATTTGGGTGGTGGCTAGGGAGGGAGAAAATTAATTGCCACCTATATCTGATGGTAGTTGCCACCTATCTTTGTCGTTAGTTGCCACCATGTTATGTTGTTGCTTGCCATCATATTGTGTTGGTTGTTGCCATCGGTTCAAAATGATAGCTGGCATCCAGATTTTAGAAAAGAGAATGAATGTGCATGTCCTACTTGCCATGATGTGTTGGTTGCCTACGCAAGAAATGTGATAAGATTGCCATGTTATCTTGTATGTGCAAACAACAAGAATGCATTTTACGGATTATTGATGCATTCTTGTTCATGCAGTGACTGAAAACACAGTGGCAGAAAAAGCGGAAAATGAATCATGAAGACGGCACTGATCCTTGGTTTTCTCAAAGGCCGGCAACGCCCCCTTGGGATGCAGCAGAGTACAATCAACTCATTTCTGCAGGGCCGTTGCTGCCACTACTAGAGCAGTACGCGAGCATCAGTACAATGCATGATCAAAAAAGGGACAGTTGCCATGTTTGTGACGAGGAAGATGGCATTCTACTTATGCCCTACAATGTCATTTTTCACAGGTTCTTATGACCCAACCACACACATGGGGATACCATGGCAAGTTCAGGCACAGGGTGCTAATGCTGATAGATGTACGGGCGACCAACTTCAAGTAGCCAATGTGGCAAATCAAGGTAACTCATACGAAAAAGAAACATACGGGTGTGGCCATGAAATTAAACTTGCAAGGATGGCAAAGACTTACGAGTTATATGAAAAAAATGCAGGACCTTCATGCAGCACGTGTCATCGGGTGACAACCATGTACCTGCCATCAACGTCGTACACAGGTGAGTCTACAAAGTGAAGTTGTGGACAGTGAAGTAGGAGAAGGAACATAGGTGACATTGGGGTTTTCATGGTGACTTGACAGCTGCAGTTGCCATGCCTGGATAGCTGCAGTTGCCATGCCTGGACAGCTGCAGTTGCCATGTGTAATAAAAATGTGATTGCAATGTCTAAACAACTGTGTATGTCAAGTGTAAACTAATCTATGTGGCATGGTTGGACCACTACATGTGCCATGTTGTACAAACTACAGTTTCCATGCATTGACCTACTGCTAAAATGATCACAGGTTGTTGTGGTGGAACCACATCGGCAAACATCTCATGGCAAGCTTCACAGTTGTAGGCCAACGCTATTGCAGATAAAGCACATGAAATTGGAATGACAAACCAGATATGATCAGCACATGCGTCCCAACAAGGTAAAAAAATGTAAACCAGAAAAACAGTAGTGCATTTGCTTTTGTGGAAAAAGCATGGGGGAAAAGTGGATATGTCACAGTAGTGGTGGAAAAAATGAACAAAAATGCTACCAAGTGGATGCGTGCAAAAAGTCATCTATTGTCTTCAGGATTTGTCGATTGTTGTATGACTGTGTGCAACATTCATGATCGATTCCATTTGCCTAGTGAGCTCGTACCTAGAATCCAAGTTTTGATGCTAAAAGATGTTGGTTGCCATGTCTCGGCAACAATAGTTGCCATGTTTGTTGGACTGTAGCAGCCATGGCTGAAAAACTACAGTTGCCATGCATGGCCATATGCAGATGCCACGGCTTGTTGTATGAATGATGTCATGCCAAATCACATGCAGTTGCTGTATTCCGTTACGATAAACATGCCATTCAAGAAATCTTACACGCGTACCTGTTTTTTTATTGCAGGACCTTCAAATACAATCAACAGCGGCGCGGGGACATCTACTGCGGGAACCTCTGAGCACATGGAAGAAGCATTCCACCAGCCAGTCAACAATTCTGCCACAAACAATGCAGAATCAGTGTCGGAAATGGCAATCGTTCCAGCATTGCCGACAAGCACACCTTTTCACACCAGCACAAGCAACACTCAAGCAGATGAAACAGCAGCCGATACTGAAGTGAATGATGAAACTAATGATGAAGCACAAGGGGATGAAGAAGATGAGCAATCAGAAATCATGGTACCTCAGCCACCAGATGTTGGGCAGAGATTTGATTCGTTTGAAGATTCCAAGAAATTCTACCAGAGATATGCAATGTTCCATGGGTTTGCGGTCAACACCGAATACCATAGGAAAATTAAAAAAACTAACGAGTACAGTAGAGGTGAGATGAGGTGCTACAAGGCACGAAGGAAAAAGAAGGGTAAAGGTGTTGCGCATGTCGTGTCGGAACGAAAGAGAGGTATCACTGTCAAGACAGAATGCCCTGTCTGGTGTAAGCTAAACATAGATGGAGCACGGTGGGTGGTCACTGAATATTTTGACGAGCACAACCACGAACTCATCAAGAAGTTTGACCTGGTAAAATTTCTGAGCGCCCACAGAGGATTCAGACCCCTCGAGAAGAAATTCATAAAGCTGCTACATGATTGTAACGTCGGTCCATCAAGAATGGTCCAGATACTGTCCATGATCCACACAAAAATGGAACTCTTAGTAGCATGCCCTACATACCAGCAGACATCACAAACCTAAAGGAAAAGTACCATAGAGGAGAGCAGGTTGGCTGACATAGAAGACACGATAGCCTACTTTGACGAGAAAGCAAAAGCAGATCCTGATTTCTTCTACAGGATAAGATTGGACGATGAAGACTGTGTCAGGAACATGTATTGGGTGGATGGTGCTGCAAGAAGAGCCTACAAACATTTCTGAGATTGCATTTTGTTTGACGCGATTCATAGGAATAAATAACCATAATTAGTCATTGCAGTTCGGTTGCGGGCTTGTTCGGAACGAAGATACCGATGGGTACACTTGGCTGTTCGAAACCTTCTTGGAGTGCATGGGTGGACTTGCTCCGATGAACATAATAACAAACTAGGATTTTAGCATGCGTGTAGGCATAGAGGAGGTCTTTCCGTTGGCAGTGCACAGGCACTGCAGGTGGCATATTATAAAGAAGGTTGAGGAAACGCTAGGACCGTTCTTTGATGACCGTCTAGAGCTGCACAAGGCATTCGAGTTGTGCGTGGACCACAACTTGACGGTGGAGGAGTTTGAACGGAGCTGGGCAGCTATGTTTGAAACATATCAAGTCCAAGACAACAAGACGCTTGCTAGCCTATGGGAGAAGCGAATGTACTGGGTGCCGGCCTACTTCATGCAGTGCTTCTTCCCATTTCTACAGACTATGAAGCGCAGCGATGGGTTCAATGTTGTTCTTAAGATGTACGTGAGCCCTGGCAACTCATTGTTGCAGTTTGCCAAGCAATACACAGCTTTGCAACAGAAAATACTGGGATCTGAGCTACAGCAAGAAGCAAACACCGTGCTCAAGTAGCCTAAATTGCTAACATATTTACCAATGGAGAGGCAGATGAGCAAGACATATGCCAACAAGATTTTTAACAAGTAAGTCAATTGTGTTACTGTCTTATTTGCACAAGCATGAAGGTAGTAGGTGCCACATGGAAATGCAATGCAGTTGCCAGCTTTTTTGAATTGCTGATATATTGAAAAGTAGCCATTGAGTACAGTGTAATCATGATATGTAGTTGCCATGTGAAATCAACTATAGTTGCCACGTGGGTTGAACTGTAGTTGCCATGTTTAATGAACTGTAGTTGCCATGCTTAATGAACCATAGTTGCCATGTGAAAATGATATGCAGTTGACATGTGACACAAAACTGCATTTGCCATGTTTTATGAACTGCAGTTGCCATGTTAAATGTAATGCACTTTCCGATTAAAATGTTATGCATTTGCCATGTGAAAAAATATCATACAGTTGGCATATGGAAACAAACAACAAAATAACAGATGTGGGGGGGGCAATCAGGATTTCCATGCCATCATGCATTTTAGATGCCTTTGCTACGTTACGGCCTACATCAGCACAAGGTGCCAGCATGTACACGGCTTACCAGGTGGATGAACATACATTCAAGGTGTGTTCTCTCTTGGGCATGTCGTATTCAGAACCTCAAGACCCAGACAAAGGAAGGAACTACTTTGTGAAGGCCTCGATAAATGAAGGAGAATACTACTGCCAATGCTGCAAATTCGAACGGGACGAGATTGTGTGTTGTCACATACTAAAAGTAATGGACATGAACGCGGTCCCGCGAATGCCCCACCATTTCATACGGTGGCGATGGACTTGGGACGCTAACGACACGTTGGAGCCACAAACATCAAATGCAGTTTTGGCTGTTGATACGTCTCCAACGTATCTATAATTTTTGATTGCTCCATGCTACTTTATCTACTGTTTTAGGCTTTATTGGGCTTTATTTTCCACTTTTATATCATTTTTGGGACTAACCTATTAACCGGAGGCCCAACCCATATTGATGTTTTTTTCCTATTTCAGTATTTCGAAGAAAAGGAATATCAAACAGAGTCCAAACGGAATGAAACCTTCGAGAACGTGATTTTCTCACCGAACGTGATCCAGAGAACTTGGAGTGCAAGTCAAGAAGCAACGGAGCCTCCACGAGATAGGAGGCGCCCCCTATAGGCGCACCCCACCCTCGTGGGCCCCTCAGCGACCACCGACTTACTTCTTCTTCCTATATATACCTCGCACTCGAAAACATCCAGGGGCACCACGAAACACAATTTCCATCACCGTAACCTTCTGTATCCGCGAGATCCCATCTTGGAGCCTTCGCCGGCACTCTGCCGGAGGGGGAATCAAGCACGGAGGGCCTCTACATCAACATCCTTGCCCCTCCGATGAGTTGTGAGTAGTTTACCACAGACCTACGGGTCCATAGTTATTAGCTAGATGGCTTCTTCTCTCTTTTTGGATCTCAATACAATGTTCTCTACCTCTCTTATGGAGATCTATTCGATGTAATCTCTTTTTGCGGTGTGTTTGTCGAGATCAGATGAATTGTGGGTTTATGATCAAGTTTATCTATGAATAATATTTGAATCTTCTCTGAATTATTTTATGTATGATTAAGTTATCTTTGCAAGTCTCTTCGAATTATCAGTTTGGTTTGGCCTACTAGATTGATCTTTCTTGCCATGGGAGAAGTGCTTAGCTTTGGGTTCAATCTTGCAGTGTCCTTACCCAGTGACAGAAAGGGTTGCAAGGCACGTATTGTATTGTTTCCATCGAGGATAACAAGATGGGGTTTATATCATATTGCATGAGTTTATCCCTCTACATCATGTCATCTTGCTTAATGTGTTACTCTGTTCTTATGAACTTAATACTCTAGATGCATGCTGGATAGCGGTCGATGTGTGGAGTAATAGTAGTATATGCAGGCAGGAGTCGGTCTACTTGTTATGGAAATGATGCCTATATACATATCATGCCTAGATAATCTCAGAACTATGCGCTTTTCTATCAATTGCTCGACAGTAATTTGTTCATCCACCGTAATACTTATGCTATCTTGAGAGAAGCCACTAGTGAAACCTATGGCCCCCAGGTCTATCTCTTATCATATTTGCTTTCAATCTACTTTTACTTGC
Organism: Aegilops longissima; assembly: GCA_021605205.1. NCBI lineage: Eukaryota > Viridiplantae > Streptophyta > Magnoliopsida > Poales > Poaceae > Aegilops > Aegilops longissima. Next base: position 155,234,948 of record CM038680.1, read on the forward strand.
ATCTTTACTTTTTGCATCTATATTATAAAATACCAAAAATATATTTATCTTATCATACTATCTTTATTATATCTCACTTTCGCAAGTGGCCGTGAAGGGATTGACAACCCCTTCATTGCGTTGGTTCTGAGTTCTCGCTTGTTTGTGTAGGTGCGTGGGACTTTTGAGGAGCCTCCTCACTGGATTGATACCTTGGTTCTCAAAACTGAGGGAAATACTTATGCTACACTTTGCTACATCACCCTCTCCTCTTCGAGGAAAACCAACGCAAGCTCAAGACGTAGCAAGAAGGATTTCTGGTGCCGTTGCCGGGGAGGTCTTCGCTCAAGTCAAGACATACCAAGTACCCATCACAAACCTATCTCCCTCGCATTTACATTATTTGCCTTTTGCCTCTCGTTTTCCTCTCCCCCACTTCACCCTTGCCGTTTTATTCGCCCTTTCTTTCCCATTCTCTTCTCTCTTTTTTGTTTGCCTTCCCGTTGCCACGGCCGAATCAAAAAGAACTACGGGTTTTCTCCCTAGTTCTAGTACCTTGGATAATCCCTCTATCCTCTCTAAGCTCATAAATAATGATGCTATAGAAAGACCCACCGGGGTCTCCAATGAGAGCTTGAATAATTTTGATGATGATGACTCTGGAATTTTTCGCTATTTACTTGATGAGTCTTTAAAGGATGCTTGGGATAGGTTACTTAGGATTCGGGCTAGCTATGTGCCACAATATCAAATTGAAATTTACTTAAAAAGTTTTTATGTTAGCTTGCCCGATTCCTTCAAACAAGTTTCAGAATCTATCTTTGAAGAAGGTTTTCTTGAAGGGGATGCCATAGATACATATGAAAAAATGAAAACCATATTTGGGCATCCTATGAATGATAAGGTTGAATCAACCACTCTCTTGTGCTTTTATCAGAATGAAATTATTAAAGAGATGAAATCTAGTTTAGAAGTAAACTTCCGTAACGTGCTTAATCTTGCTTCTTCCATTAATGGACATGTGCTTAACTTAAATAGAAGAATAAATGCCATAGAAAGGAGATCCTCCTCTTCGAGTGCCAAAAATGGCACTACTTAGATCTATCCTCGCTTTTATGCCTAGCTAGGGGCGTTAAACGATAGCGCTAGTTGGGAGGCAACCCAATTTTCTTTATGTTTTTTGTTTTTGTTTCTGTTTAGGAATAAATAATCCATCTAGCTTCTGTTTAGATGTGGTTTTATCTTTTAATTAGTGTTTGTGCCAAGTTAAACCTATTGGATCCTCTTGGATGATAGTTATTTGCTTGCTGTAATTTCTAGAAACTTTGCGCTCAGTGCCCGAATTGTTAAAAATCACCAGAACGTGATAAAATAGTGATTCAAATTGCTGCTGATCAATAAATAAATTTTCTAGGCCTACTAATTTTGGCAGATTTTTTAGAGTTCCAGAAGTTTGCGTTAGTTACAGATTACTACAGACTGATCTGTTTTTGACAGATTCTGTTTTTCGTGTGTTGTTTGCTTATTTTGATGAATCTATGGCTAGTAGAATAGTTTATAATCCATATAGAAGTTGGAATACAGTAGGTTTAACACCAATATAAATAAAAAATGAGTTCATTACAGTACCTTAAAGTAGTCTTTTGTTTTCTTTCTCTAACGGAGCTCACGAGATTTCTATTGAGTTTTGTGTTGTGAAGTTTTCAAGTTTTGGGTAAAGCTTTTATGGACTATGGAATAAAGGGTGGCAAGAGCCTAAGCTTGGGGATGCCCATGGCATCCCAAGATATTCAAGAATAGCCAAAAGCCTAAGCTTGGGGATGCCCCGGGAAGGCATCCCCTCTTTCGTCTTCGTTCATTGGTAACTTTACTTGGGGCTATATTTTTATTCACCACATGATAAGTGTTTTGCTTGGAGCGTCGTGTGATATATTAGTTCTTGCTTTTTAGTTTACCACAATCATACTTGATGTACACACCTTTTGAGATAGCCATACATAAATTGGAATTTGATAGAATACTCTATCTGCTTCACTTATATCTTTTGAGCTTGATAGTTTTGCTCATAGTGCTTCACTTATATCTTTTGAGTGTGATAATTTTTGCTCTAGTGCTTCACTTAGATCTTTTAGAGCATGGTGGTATATTTGTTTTTAAGAAACTATTGATCTCTCATGCTTCACTTAGATTATTTTGGGAGTCGTTAATAGCATGGTAATTTGCTTAAATATTAATATACTTGGTATTCAAGATATGTGAAACTTTCTTTTGAGTGCGTTGAATACTAAGAAAAGTTTGATGCTTGATAATTGTTTTGAGATATGAAGATGGTGATATTAGAGTCATGCTAGTTGAGTAGTTGTGAATTTAAAGAATACTTGTGTTGACGTTTGTGATTCCCGTAGCATGCACGTATGGTGAACCGTTATGTGATGAACTCGGAGCATGATTTATTTATTGATTGTCTTCCTTATGAGTGGCGGTCGGGGACGAGCGATGGTCTTTTCCTACCAATCTATCCCCCTAGGAGCATGTGCGTAATACTTTGCTTTGATAACTTCTAGATTTTTGCAATAAGTATATGAGTTCTTTATGACTAATGTTGAGTCCATGGATTATACGCACTTTTTCCCATCCTTCCACCATTGCTAGCCTCTCTAATACCGCGCACTTTTCGCCGGTATCATACACCCACCATATATCTTCCTCAAAAAATCCACCATACCTACCTATTATGGCATCTCCATGGCCATTCCGAGATATATTTCCATGCAACTTTCCACTGTTCCGTTTATTATGACACGCTCCATCATTGTCATATTGCTAGCATGATCATGTAGTTGACATCGTATTTGTGGCAAGGCCACCGTTCATAATTCTTTCATACATGTCACTCTTGATTCATTGCATATCCCCGTACACCGCTGGAGGCATTCATATAGAGTCATATTTTGTTCTAAGTATCGAGTTGTAATTCTTGAGTTGTAAGTAAATAAAAGTGTGATGATCATCATTATTAAAGCATTGTCCCAGTGAGGAAAGGATGATGGAGACTATAATTCCCCCACAATTCGGGATGAGACTCCGGACGAAAAATAAAAAAAAGAAAGAAAAAAAAGAGGCCATAAAAAAAAGAGAAAAGGCCCAAAGAAAAAAAAAGAGAATAAGAGAGAAGGGGCAATGTTACTATCCTTTTACCACACTTGTGCTTCAAAGTAGTACCAAGATCTTCCTGATAGAGAGTCTCTCATTTTGTCACTTTCATATACTAGTGGCAATTTTTCATTATAGAACTTGGCTTGTATATTCCAATGATGGGCTTCCTCAAATGCCCTAGGTCTTCGTGAGCAAGCGAGTTGGATGCACACCCACTTAGTTTCTTTTGTTGAGCTTTCATATACTTATAGCTCTAGTGCATCGTTGCATGGCAATCCCTACTCACTCACATTGATATCTATTGATGGGCATCTCCATAGCCCGTTGATACGCCTAGTTGATGTGAGACTATCTTCTCCCTTTTTTGTCTTCTCCACAACCACCATTCTATTCCACATATAGTGCTATATCCATGGCTCACGCTCATGTATTGCGTGAAGATTGAATTTTTTTGAAAATGTTAAAGTATGAAACAATTACTTGGCTTGTCATCGGGGTTGTGCATGATTTAAATATTTTGTGTGGGGAAGATGGAGCATAGCCAGACTATATGATTTTGTAGGGATAACTTTCTTTGGCCATGTTATTTTGAGAAGACATAATTGCTTAGTTAGTATACTTGAAGTATTATTATTTTTATGTCAATATGAACTTTTGTCTTGAATCTTTCGGATCTGAATATTCATACCATAATTAAGAATATTTACATTGAAATTATGCCAAAGTATCACTCCGCATCAAAAATTCTCTTTTTATCATTTACCTACTCGAGGACGAGCAGGAATTAAGCTTGGGGATGCCTGATACGTCTCCAACGTATCTATAATTTTTTATTGCTCCATGCTACTTTTATCTACTATTTTAGGCTTTATTGGGCTTTATTTTCCACTTTTATATCATTTTTGGGACTAACCTATTAACCGGAGGCCCAGCCCATATTGTTGTTTTTTGCCTATTTCAGTATTTCGAAGAAAAGGAATATCAAACAGAGTCCAAACGGAATGAAACCTTCGGGAACGTGATTTTCTCACCGAACGTGATCCAAAGAACTTGGAGTGCAAGTCAAGAAGCAACCGGAGCCTCCACGAGATAGGAGGGCGCCCCCCTCCCTATAGGGCGCGCCCCCTGTCTCGTGGGCCCCTCGGGCGGCCACCGACGTACTTCTTCTTCCTATATATACCTACGTACCCCGAAAACATCCAGGGGCACCACGAAACACAATTTCCACCACCGTATCCTTCTGTATCCGCGAGATCCCATCTTGGAGCCTTCGCCGGCACTCTACTGGAGGGGGAAGCAAGCACGGAGAGCCTACATCAACATCCTTGCCCCTCCGATGAGTTGTGAGTAGTTTACCACAGACCTACGGGTCCATAGTTATTAGCTAGATGGATTCTTCTCTCTTTTTGGATCTCAATACAATGTTCTCCCCCTCTATTGTGGAGATCTATTCGATGTAATCTCTTTTTGCGGTGTGTTTGTCGAGATCCGATGAATTGTGGGCTTATGATCAAGTTTATCTATGAATGATATTTGAATCTTCTCTGAATTATTTTATGTATGATTAAGTTATCTTTGCAAGTCTCTTCGAATTATCAGTTTGGTTTGGCCTACTAGATTGATCTTTCTTGCCATGGGAGAAGTGCTTAGGTTTGGATTCAATCTTGCGTGTCCTTACCCGAAGGATGAAAGGGTTGCAAGGCACGTATTGTATTTTGCCATCAAGGATAACAAGATGGGGTTTATATCATATTGCATGAGTTTATCCCTCTACATCATGTCATCTTGCTTAATCGTTACTCTGTTCTTATGAACTTAATACTCTAGATGCATGCTTGGATAGCGGTCGATGTGTGGAGTAATAGTAGTAGATGCAGGCAGAGTCGGTCTACTTGTTATGGACATGATGCCTATATACATGATCATGCCTAGATAATCTCATAACTATGCGCTTTTCTATCAATTGCTCGACATTAATTTGTTCACCCACCGTAATACTTATGCTATCTTGAGAGAAGCCACTAGTGAAACCTATGGCCCCCGGGTCTATCTCTTATCATATTTGCTTTCAATCTACTTTTACTTGCATCTTTACTTTTTGCATCTATATTATAAAATACCAAAATATATTTATCTTATCATACTATCTTTATTAGATCTCACTTTACAAGTGGCCGTGAAGGATTGACAACCCTTTATTGCATTGGTTGCGAGTTCTCGCTTGTTTGTGTAGGTGCGTGGGACTTTTGAGGAGCCTCCTACTGGATTGATACCTTGGTTCTCAAAACTGAGGGAAATACTTACGCTACACTTTGCTGCATCACCCTCTCCTCTTCGAGGAAAACCAATGCAAGCTCAAGACGTAGTAGCTGTGCATGATGAGAGACCAGAGGCAACCATGGAAGCCGTGAGGCACGTTGTGCTGACCAAGAACTATGCTGAACTAATAGATGAAGCATCCAAGAGTGATGAGACAGCGAGGGTGGCAGAAAAACACATGAAGGCCCTGAAAAGAGAGCTTGATGAGATCAAAAAGAGGAAAGCTAAAGAAGCCTTACACAGGTTCCCCTGCACCTCAAGTGTGCCTTCGACCAGAGGGCCATCATCTAAAAACTCGGAGGTAGGGTCTGGAACAGCAAGCACACAAACCCAGGTCAGGAACCCGCCCCGTTCCATCACAAAAGGGCGTACAAAAGAGGTGAGGTACAAATCGGGGTTGGAGATTCAAGCAAAACACAAGAAAACAAAGAAAGGGACGGGCAATCCGTAAGCAACATTGGAGGACTCTAACTTGGTTTTTGGTCACATTTTTGTAAGGTAGATGTTCTAAATTTCAAAAAATGGGAGAATGACTGTTGATGGGCATCTGAATTTGGAAGAAAATGACATGAATGACTACAATTGCCCTGTGTGTGGTAATGAATGACTACGGGGAGATGCAGTCATAACATAGTACATGGACCATAGTTTTAAAAGAACAAGTCGATACCTTACATTCCTCAGGCACAGAATGTAAGGTAGGCATGCTGTATGCAGCACCGCGTGATCACTTGTACTTCTTGTTGGCTTTCTTGGTAGCTTCCTCTATGAACTCTCGTGTGTTGGCCCGCGTGTTGAAATCTTCATTCATCAACCAGTTCCATGTGTATATTTTGCGGAGCTCGACGACCATTGCAGCTGTGACGACAAGGACCCGTCGACCTTCCCACTTTGCAAGGTATTCCAACGTGTGAAAGCCACAGTCGTGCCTATAAAAGAAAAGAATCAGGTGAACTCAACATAATAGAAAAAAATCATAAACTTCAATGCAGAGGTGTCAAAAGGTTTAGGATTAGTGTAGAGGACACATGAAAAAAAAACATAGTAATTACCGGTTTCCTTGCTTCATAGTCGCGACGCACTCGATTGGAAAATGTCTGATCTGGACCTTTGTGTTTTCGTAGTGACGGTTCCATGTCTCTTTGAGGTTTTTGATGAAGTATTCAGCATGCGTAGTAAGGTCTTCATCAGCTTCTCAACGCATTGAATCAAGCACCTCAAATCGTTGGTTCTTTAGGTCAAGGCAAATCGCGTAGTGGTGACCAGACTTGTCATCTGGGTTGTCTGGTGCAAGCTCCTGGAACATGGGGAACAGGACCTGCAAGTAAAAAAGGAAACAAAAAAGCAGAGTTCACATCAAAAATAGAAATGATGTAGTTGGAAAAATGATGTGTAAAGATATCGCCGGATGCACTACAAGGTACATGAATGACAAAAGCAGCAAGTATCCAAAAGTACACCCACAGAGAATGTTTAGTTGCCATGTGTAATTAAAAGAAGTTGCCATCCATGTATGAACAAAGTTGCCCAATATTTTAGTTAAAGTTGCCACATAAGTTGCATTAAGAAAGCAGTCAAACTCATTTTACATGGCAGTTGTTGCCACATGAAACATCTGTCACAAAACAGTGTGTGGCCTGCATGTGAAACATAGCTACTGATAAAACAAAGCATGGGAGGAAAATGTGCAAAAAAGGAAGGAACACTCACACATTTCTTTAGTGTGAGCTTGAATTCACCATGCGCCGCAAAATGCTTCCTCAGGATTTTATGGTGGAAGTCACCATCACATATTTTGTAGGTCACACTGTACTGCATGATCGTTTTGTCGGGACAAATATCCATATGCCTGTTGATGAAGTCAATCCCACACGCAACTACATTCTTCAACATTTTATCGAGTGGCCTCACAGACTCGGCAAGATCACCCAGGTCAACGTACGTCGCATCACATTGTATGATCTTGGTTATGTCCAAACATGAGCTGTATGAAAATGATATAACATGAAAGAATCATGTCTACTAAGTAATAAAATAGAAGTAAAACGTAAACAAAGCATCTCTAGAATAACAAAAGGAAAAAAAATAAGAGGAAAGCAAGTGAGGGGTTATGTGGTGTGGGCATTACGCTTTCAGCTCCTGCATGTGCTTGCTGTTGGACCTCTCATTTCCAAAACGCTTGACAATATCGTACAGCTAGTTCTGCTCCTTTTTGGCCTTGACTTTGGGCTCATAGTCATCCGCGGGTGGTGCGTGAACTAACATATGCTGCCTCACAGAACGAGGGGTGGCACTTCTATCGGTATCCTCGGATACCGACTCAGCAGGCACGTTAGAACATGATTGCCCCTAACCTCGTGAGGACCTCCTCTACAATGTTGCCTCCTCAATCCTGCGGTAAGCTTTATCAAGTGATGGCGTAATCTCCTCAGGGGTGGCTGCAAGGATCAAACAGTGGGTTAGGATACCTGGAAACAAAACAAGTTTATTGTGAAAAGAAAGGGTACAGAATATGAAATGTAGGTGCAAAAAAATAGGGAGTTGCCATGTGGAGGCAACTCCAGTTGCCAGGTATAGTGCACTGTGGTTGCCATGTGGCAACAACTACAGTTGCCACGTGGGTTGAACTGTAGTTGCCATTTTGCAGCGACTCCAGTTGCCATGTGCTTGGCGACTGGAATTGCAACATGGCAACAAACTGTAGGTGACATGGTGCAGCAAATCTAGTTGCCATGTGCATCGAATGAGATTTGCCATCATAGTGAGAAACCAAAAAGAGCATGTGACAAACGTCAGACTAAAAAAATGTAGAAAACAAAATGATAAACACACACAAAATGTACCTTGCACTATCGGCTATGCAAACTTCATAGCCTTCCTGCCATCAGCCATTGGCTGCGCCATCATTGGTGCCATGCCTGCCGGGAAAGCAAAGGCAACTGGCATAGGATCTTGCACAACTAGTTCATCTTGATTGCGGTCGATGCCAAGGCTAAAGCTCAGTGGGGTGAAAGCCATTGGGTGCCTCTCCTGCCTACTAGCCGGACCGCCAACAACTTGCTTGGCAGAATCCAACAAACATTTCTGCCTCATCTGCTGCAGAATCATCAGGCTTATTAGTGGGGCGGGGCGTGTTATCAGCGGTATCAATCGCAACTTTCTTGTCAATCTTCTTGTTTGGGCTGTAGGGGACACCAATGTTGACTAGGAGCTTAGAAGTGCGCAGATTTAAGTTGGGGTTCTCCACGACGGGTAAAGACGCAGTCTACTCCGGACGTTCACCTCCGTCAGCCGTGCCCGGCTTGCCACCTGCGTCAGTTGCACTCCGGACTGCCGTTTTCTCCATAACATTGCTTTTGGCGGGTGGTGGGAACAGTGTGGACGCAGGCACATAAACAGAGTCATCTCTGCTACTCCTAGCTACATCTGGTGCGTTGGGTATGTCTGCAGATTTCTTGCGGGGGCTACGCCGCCTAGGTGGATGACTAGCTCGCGCAACAATCGCCGTAGCAACCTCTGCACCACTAGAAGCTGGAGCTATTGTGCCAAGAGTCTCACCTGTGGATGGCATCTCATTCTGAATTGTTGCTGCAACCCCTTCTTTTGTGGACGCAGAAGTGCCACCAGCAACACGCTTGGAATCCGTATCAGATGAGCGGGAATCTTCCTTGCTTTGGTTGATATCGAGAGCGTCCACTTCAACACTTGCTGATCGGGTGGCATGGTTCACAGCAACATCCTTCATTGCCAGCAGAGTGGGCAATATCTCAGCAGTCCTGGCAGATACTGACTCATCACTCCCAGATGTACGGATGCCTGTTGTTGTAGCCTGCACATCTGCAACCGACGGAGATGGTCGGACGCTTGCATCAGAGCTAGTGGGAACAGTGGATGGTGTAGCAGCAGTTTTGTCGACTGGCGCCTCATGAACATTTGCGTTTCCACCTGTCGACAACTTCGAATGAATGCGTTCGAGTGGCTCTCTAGTGTTCTGCTTGGTCATGCGTGTAGTAGTCTACTTCACCCTGCAAGAAAATCACATGAAGAGTATAAAAATTTGTATAAAATAGTTGCCATGGTAGCCATCTTAAAAGTGAAAAAATGTGTGATGTGCCAGAGCTGCCATTAGAGAACTAGGTATGGATGAGCACACAAGACAATGTAGGGGGGTGGAAGCCAGTGGAAAGCTGGTAGTCGCCATACAAGTGGAATAAGAATTGCCATGTGGCCTAGTTAGCAGTTGCCATGCAGAACAAGAAGGAGTTGCCATGCAGCAAATAAATAGATCATGAGAAAACACCAGTTGCCATGTGGGACTAATGGCAGTAGCCCATGTGGCAAGCTGGACAGCTACATTGAAAAGCAGACGGGTAGTTGCCGCATAAATGTATAAACTAAAAAGGTTGTATATGATCTAGAATGCATCAAGCAAAAATGTAGCACTATGATAATGAAAAAAACAGGGATAACCTACTTCTTGACTGTCTTCCTCAAGTCTACCAACACGACAGGATCCCCGGTGTTGGACGTCGACGTACGAGGAGACGACCTAGTGGAAGGGGTATCACCAGCAACGGAGGCACCCTTGTTCAATCGGGCAGAAACACAGGTTGGCGTTGGTGCTTGTTTCTTCATAACTGCTCGTCCACCAGCTGTCGCCTCACTGCACGTATAAAAAATGGCAAAAAAGGCACCAAGTGTGAGACACGAAAATCATGCCACGCTTAGCAAACAATGAAAAAAAGGGGTCGGTCTGTTAAAAAGGAGAGACAAAAAACACTAAATAGATGTCGAATCTCCTCCTAGCAGCGAAGGGATCGGTCCTAGACCTCTTGCCAACAGAGCCCTGCCCAACATCCTCTGGAGCCCTGCCCCTCTGTCGGTGTCAAAACCGGCGGATCTCGGGTAGGAGGTCCCGAACTGTGCGTCTAGGCGGATGGTAACAGGAGACAAGGGACACGATGTTTTTACCCAGGTTCGGGCCCTCTCGATGGAGGTAAAACCCTACTCCTGCTTGATTAATACTGATGATATGGGTAGTACAAGAGTAGATCTACCACGACATCAGAGAGGCTAAAACCCTAGAAGCTAGCCTATGGTATGATTGTTGTTCGTCCTACGAACTAAAACCCTCCGGTTTATATAGACACTGGAGAGGGCTAGGGTTACACAGAGTCGATTACAATGGGAGGAGATCTACATATCCGTATCGCCAAGCTTGCCTTCCACGCCAAGGAAAGTCCCATCCGGACACGGGAAGAAGTCTTCGATCTTGTATCTTCATAGTCCAGGAGTCCGGCCAAAGGTTATAGTCCGGCTATCCGGACACCCCCTAATCCAGGACTCCCTCACCCTCTTTGAGGGAGACACCCCCTTGTCTCTCGCAACTGTCTGTTCAATGACTTTCTCTGGTGGGGGGACATCTGGTGTAGCCTTGTCCTTCTTACCACCTGCACGAACTTCAACATGTTCATCGCCGTCGGTTTCATGTTGCACATTCTCCATGTCATCATCATCGTCCTTGTCAAGACCAGCATCTCCATCTAGTTCATCTTGCGTGTCAGGAAGCTCCTGGGAGCTGTTGTAGTCGTACCAGCCACGACAACCAGTTGGCCGATGTGTCCGTTCTGCAACAAATGGTGTGAACTTCCTCGCAACCGCGTTGCTGTCAGATCCATTAAGTGCCGTCCAACCCTCAACCAACTTCCCGAGCAAGCTGGTCATGCCGGAAGCAAACTGTCCAACTAGATGCTCAACAGGTGCCCTCGCCTGTGCACGAAACAGAAAGAAACAGTAACCAACCATATTAGAGTCACGTGCGCAAGAACAAAAAAACCAAAACAACCATAGAGATATATCAAAAAAAGAAGAAGAGAAAAAAAATTAAAAAAACAAAAAATAAACATCCTTGATTTCCTCAGCAGGACAAGACGGAGCTGAGTGCACGTCCATCCACTTGCCAAAGTTTTGAGGCCCACCAAACACCTGTGGTCTATAGCATGCTTGGCCATCAGCTGGAAATCATCCAAAACAACTAGGATGTAAGAGAGAAAATAAGGAACAGTGACTAACAATTCATGTATTGCAAAAGAAGAGGGAGACATTAGAAGTTTCAACACGGATGTCGGAGTTGTCGTGTGGTGTCAGACATGGGTGCCATGCGCAGACAGCCATGGCTAACAAGGTATTCACCTCTTGTTAGCCACAGACAGTTGTCGTATGGGGATTTTTGCATATGTTATGCAACATCAAAACTGAAGAATGTCGTGCAAGAAAGGAGGCAGAACTAACCTGCAGTTTCCCATATTTCGTATCAATTATCCTGTCTGCGGCAAGCACAGCCTTGACAGCATCGTACGTCCATGCAGAGACAGCAAACTTATGTGGAGGCGGCGGGCCTCCTATCCTAGTAAAGTCGACGGTGAACAGATCAAGACGATCAACGTACATAAGCTGGTATGCATGCTACCTCTTGAGCACTGCGTTGGATTTCCCCGAAGAGGAGAGGATGATGCAGCAAAGTAGCGTAAGTATTTCCCTCAGTTTTTGAGAACCAAGGTATCTATCCAGTAGGAGGCTACGCGCGAGTCCCTCGTACCTACACAAAACAAATAGCTCAACGCAATCAACGCGATTAGGGGTTGTCAATCCCTTCACGGTCACTTACGAGAGTGAGATCTGATAGAGGTGATAGATAATATTTTTGGTATTTTTGATATAAAGATGCAAAGTAAAATAAAAGGCAAAGTAGAAAGCAAAGCAATAATAAAGTGATTGGAGATAGTTATGATGAGAATAGACCTGGGGGCCATAGGTTTCACTAGTGGCTTCTCTCGAGAGCATAATTATTTCTACGGTGTGTGAACAAATTACTGTTGAGCAATTGATAGAATTGAGCATAGTTATGAGAATATCTAGGTATGATCATGTATATAGGCATCACATCCGAGACAAGTATACCGACTCCTGCCTGAATCTACTACTATTACTCCACTCTTCGACTGCTATCCAGCATGCATCTAGAGTATTAAGTTCAAGAAAACAGAGTAACGCCTTAAGCAAGATGACATGATGTAGAGGAATAAATTCATGCAATATGATAAATACCCCATCTTGTTATCCTCGATGGAAACAATACAATACGTGCCTTGCTGCCCCTACTGTCACTGGGAAAGGACACCGCAAGATTGAACCCAAAGCTAAAGCTAAACACTTCTCCCATTGCAAGAAAAACAAATCTAGTAGGCCAAACCAAACTGATAATTCGAAGGGATTTCCAAAGATAACCAATCATACATAAAAGAATTCAGAGAAGATTCAAATATTGTTCATAGATAAACTTGATCATAAACCCACAATTCATCGGTCTCAACAAACACACCGCAAAAAGAAGATTACATCGAATAGATCTCCACGAGAGAGGGGGAGAACATTGTATTGAGATCCAAAAAGAGAGAAGAAGCCATCTAGCTACTAAGTATGGACCCGAAGGTCTGAGGTAAACTACTCGCACTTCATCGGAGGGGCTATGGTGATGATGTAGAAGCCCTCCATGGTGGATTCCCCTTTCGGCGGAGCTCCGGAACAGGCCCCAAGATGGGATCTCGTGGGTACAGAAGGTTGCGGCAGTGGAATTAGGTTTTTGGCTCTCTTCTGATCATTTGGGGGTACGTAGGTATATATAGGAGGAAGGAGTATGTCGGTGGAGCTTCGAGGGGCCCACGAGGCAGGGGGCGCGCCCTAGGGGGGAGCGCGCCCTCCACCCTCGTGACCGCCTAATTCTTTCTTGACGGAGGGTCCGAGTCTCCTGGATCATATCTGATGAGAAAATCACGTTCCCGAAGGTTTCATTCCGTCTGGACTCCGTTTGATATGCCGTTTCTTCGAAACACTGAAATAGGCAAAAAAAACAGCAATTCTGGGCTGGGCCTCCGGTTAATAGGTTAGTCCCAAAAGTAATATAAAAGTGGAAAATAAAGCCCAATATAGTCCAATACAGTAGATAATATAGCATGGAGCAATCAAAAAATTATAGATACGTTGGAGACGTATCAATGCAAAATAAAAAAGAAAATATGTCAGTTGCCATCATGCTATGTTGAAAAAGAAGCTAATGTAGATTCCTTCAGTCATCAAGTTGAAGGGAATGAAGAAAAAAGATTTTTCATCTATCTGTGTTAGTTGCCATCATGCTGTGCTGGCAGTTGCCATCTTGTTATGATGATAGTTGCCACAAGCTCAACAACATGGTTGCCATGCATATTGTATAAACAGAGAGTCGATGTATGAAATGAACATTTTTTTTGTGTTGTTGAAAAATGCTATTGCCTTGTAGGCAGCAACCACAGATGCCATGGATCAAATAGAAGTCACTTTCACATGTAAACAATTCACATGAACAATGAAAAACAAAAGGGTTGCCATGCATGATCTTGTACGGTTCACACTTATCAACAGCTGACATGTTGATTTGGGAAAATATTCAACCGTGGTAAGAGTATTTGCATAAGAGTAGGGAAAAAATACCATTAAGTGCAGGTGACAGCCCTTCTGGTACTTCTTGTTTGAGAATGCATCATGTAGAAAGTCCGCGATGAATTTACACCAATTCATGTTCTTCACATCTTTCAGCTTCGCCTGCACAACACAAATTTCAGGACAAGAAGTTGTTGCATCAGCATTGAAATCAAAAAGCATCAAAAACTGGCAGTGACTAGCTTCCAGATGACATCAGAATCAAAAGATTGAAGGAAAAAAGAAGTAGAGATAGAGCATTCACCAGGATGGGGAAGCACTTGTTGCTTGGGCGAAGAGATGTGGTAGCCGCAAAAACAGCTGAGATCAGGTACATGAGGAGCTTCATCTTAAAACCTCGCCATGGGTTTTCATGCTCTCCAGCGAATTTGTCAGCAAAGTCATGTTCGGCATGGATGCCATCCCGTGAAACAAACGGGCAAACATTTTTTCCTCGATCTTATTATTGACCTCATATGGGACTTTGATTTCTCCACGGGGCACACCCAAAGTGCAGAACACGGATTCTTCGTCCAACGGCAGTCCTCCATGTCCCGAAATCACAAATTCCCTGGAGGCAGGATCATAAATTTCACCGAGCCAGTCTCATACAGGGTTCACTAGGTTCTTGCACAGAACATCCATCAGAGCCTCCATCCCCATCTCACCAGTAGCTCCCTTCTGCTCGTCAGTAAATCCCTCGGTCAATATAGTCAGGCGTTCTTGTGAAGCCCTATTGTGATAACGTTTCTTCTTCTGCATAACAGACAAATGATCATTTGTTGCCATGTTTGAGTGTCGTGAAAATTTGGTTTCTAACAGAAGATTACAAATTCAATGTGACATTAAAACATATGGGGGTGGAAAGTGACCTCATCGCCATCTTTTGTACGACCAGTTGTGCGATTATGTTGCGGTAACTCCATGAAGTCATCATCATCGTCTTGATGGTCGTTGCCGGTGTCAAGACCGGCGGATCTCGGGTAGGGGGTCCCGAACTATGCGTCTAAGGTCGATGGTAACAGGAGACAAGGGACACAATGTTGACCCAGGTTCGGGCCCTCTCTCTGGAGGTAATACCCTACTTCCTGCTTGATTGATCTTGATGAATATGAGTATTACAAGAGTTGATCTACCAAGAGATCGTATGGCTAAACCCTAGAGGTCTAGCTTGTATGACTATGATAATGAGTATCTCTCCCTCCGGATTAAGTCCTCCGGTTTATATAAGCACCGAGAGGATCTAGGGTTACACAAGGTCGGTTAGAAGGAAGGAAATCTATATATTTGGCCGCCAAGCTTGCCTTCCACGCCAAGGAGAGTCCTATCCGGACATGGGTGCAGTCTTCGGTCTTCGTATCTTCACAGCCCATCAGTCCAGCCTATGGCTAATAGGTCGGACGCCCGAGGACCCCTTAGTCCAGGACTCCCTCAGTAGCCCCTGAACCCGACTTCAATGACGAGGAGTCCGGCGTGCAGATTTGTCTTCGGCATTGCAAGGCGGGTTCCCCCCTTTCCGGATACTTCACAATGGTCTTCAGATGATCGAGTTCGGTCTGCAACACAAATAGCATATACTCCCACAGAGGGCATAATAATTTATTAGTCCAATCCTCTGGCAACTTTTTACAACATGACATCACGTCCGTCCGGTCATTATTTTGAACCATTTTTTGCCTGCTGCCCCACGTTCCGAGACGCGGTTGTCATTGGCACGTCTTATCCAAGCAGAGATTGTGTCCCCTTATTAAGGGATTCTTTATCGACACGGACGTGGGTAACCCAACTGTCTTTGGGGTACAACTCCTTGGGAATAGGTAAGCTTTAAGGCCCGGGAGGAGGCGTTCGATAGTCACGGTCTTTATAAAGGGGTACAGACCCGTCTTTCTTCTCCATGCTTGCTTCTTCCTCAACCCTTACTACCTCGAGTTCCAACACCCAGGTTTCAATCGCCGCAAGCTTCAGTCATGTCCGGATCCGGCCGTCGAGGCCGGTGGGTGGCTTCTTCTGTCACAGAGGAGGGTATCGCGAAGCTTCGGGCGGCAAGATATCTGACCGCAGAAATCCTCCAATGGGTTCCCACGGAAGGGCAGGTTATCCCCACCCCCAGATCCGGCGAGAGGGTCGTGTTCGTTTCCCACTTCCTTCGAGGATTAGGGTCTGCCCTTAATCCCTTCGTCCGGGGGCTCATGTTCTATTACGGACTAGATTTTCACGATCTCGCCCCGAACTCTGTTCTTCTCATCTCGGCGTTTATTGTCACATGCGAAGCCTTCCTCCGAACTCCTCCACACTTCGGCTTGTGGCTCAAGACCTTCAATGTGAAGCCGCAAGTGATAGAGGAGGAGCAGGCGGAGTGCGGTGGAGCCTCAGTGAGCAAGCTTACTAGCGCTGTCTGGCTAAAAGGATCCTTCACAGAATCTTCTGACTTATGGCAGCAGGAGTGGTTCTATATCACCGAGCCCCGTGGCTCCGAGTGGGCACCTGCGCCTGCGTTCCGATCCAGCCCGCCAATTCAGCTTGCATCATGGATTAATAAGGGGCTGGACTGGGGATCAGTTGACGAAGTGCGGACTCTGCAGAGCCGCATCCGAAGCCTCATTGAGAAGAATATCGATCTTGTCAACGTTATCCAGGTAATGTTGGTCCGCCGGACCCTGCCGTGCCAGCGACGGCCTCTCCGCATGTGGGAGTTTAACCCAGAAGGGCCACAGACTCTTCAACACTTCTTTGGTACTACACACGAAGGAATGTGGAAATTATTTTTCGGGAAACGAAAATAGTGGCCAGATACCACCGAAGACATCGGCCTTGACAGTAACCATCCGGACACCCCGGTAAGTATCTGTCCACCGAACACCTCCTAATCAGGTATCCTGTGGTAAGACACTATGCACACATCTTTTTCCAGGGCTGGATAAAGAAAGCGGAACGGATTAGGTGTCCGGCCCCTCTTCCCGAAGACTCAGCAGACCCCGTGTTAACAAGGATGCTGGTACCGGCACCGTACCAGGCGCCGGTAGAGGAGGATAAGGTGGAAAGTGGGAAGATCCGGGATGACCTTCATTCCGGAGGTAAATCAGATACCGCGTCCGGAGAAATCGACATTTATTCGCCCGAAGACAAAGGCGAAGGAGAAGCGAGTATCCCTTCTCCATTCAGGAAGAAAAGGGCCGCCCCCGAAGGTTGGGAGGGGCGGTCTCCCAAGAGGGGCAAGATGCCACCGTCGGTGGCTCGGGATTGGAAGGCGACGCCGTTGAACAGCTCCTCGTGAGGACAAGCCCTCGACCAAATCGTAAGTGAATCCGGGGTGCTTTGATCGCATCCCGTTCCTTTCCTGTTACCGAAGAGACATGTAACGTGCGTGTGTATTTTTACAGTTCGGCACAGAGTTTTCCTGGGCAATCCTCTTCTTCGGGAGATCTCCTCCCAGAGATGATGGAAAGCGAGACGCCTCCCCCGACCTCCTCGCCCAATAAGCCGGACGACTCCGAAGTGTCATCTCGGAGGGTTTTTCTTGATTAACAAGCGGTGCGGGGGATGAAAGAGGCAGTACCCGAAGGTGGACCTCCGGTCGTCCGGGATTCGGGAGCCAACAATGAAGGCCCCGGACTATCCGGTTTTCAGCCAACGATGATTCAAGAGATGGGTGAACGGGTTCCTTCAAAGGATGGTTGTGTTCATATAGCGGCTTCCGGAGACCCGGCGGCGCCGGATATGTTGAGGGATATGCTGCGAAAAGCATCTGTCTCAGAGGAACATCGTACCTTGATGGGTACGGTGGTCGAGAAGATTCTGTCCGCGAAGAGCGGATTGAATGAAGCCTTCATGAGCCTACTAAGAGGCTTTGAGGTTTGTGATGTAATATTTTCAACTATATTTTATTTGCAGAAATGCACCTGTGTATAGGTAGTAGCCCTTGAGACTCAGGTTGGCTTCCCATGGGAGGCGAACGGAGGATCAAGAAGAAATACTCAAGGACTAATCTGGTTAAGTGGAACACAGGCTGCTTCTCCTCTGGCAACTTCCCGGACTTGGGATATTGCCGAGATGCAGCAGAAGCTTGATGTGGCAGGGGATGACATTGCGTTAATCAATATGCGTCTTGACGAGTCGCAAGATATGTATTCGGAGCAATCCGTACACATACATGTTTGTAATATAAGCATGACGCTGAAAGTTGCATACTGGGATATGCATGGCTGCAGATGGTGCCGCCGCCATTGAGATTCTTTGGGCGGAGCTGGCCCGGGCCAAGGAGCAGGCCCAGTTTAGTAATGCGGCTGCCGAAAAGGCATCGGCTGAGTTAAAGGCCGAACAAGCTGCTCGGCGCCAAGACGAGGAGAAAATATCCACGATGGCGCTCGAACTAAAAAAATGCTACTAGCCGCTGTGAATTCATTGAGAAGGATAATGAAGCCAAAACGGCTGAACTTGACAAGGCCTTACGAGAGGCGAGAGAAGCGCGGTATGAAACCAGAGCAGCCCGTGAGGAGATCCGTCAAGCTGGGGAGATAGCGGCCGGTAAGCCCTTTTTGCTACAGACTAAGTTCGGCGATCCGAACTATGCTCAGCTGTACCAAGTGTGGAGTTCTCCGGATGAGTTTTTAGACTTGCCGAAGAGTTCTTTTGATGCGGCGTAGTTTTACCAAGCGCGAGAGGGGTATGCAATGCAACGGAGAAGCTTTTCTGGTCACAATTTGGCGCGTCAAAGCACCCTCTGTAGCTGAATGAACATATGTCCCAATGGGCCGAGCTTCATAAGATATCCGGCGCTGCCATGAAGAACGTCATAATCCGGCTCTGGCCGACTGAGCCTGTTCTGAATAGCTACTTCGGCTTGGTGCAGCGGCTTGTTGATGCGGTGCCACGTATCGACGCTATGAAGCGGTCGGCGTGCATTGAGGGTGCACGGATGGCCTTTGCCCGTGTCAAGACATACTGGGGGAAGATGAAGGCCATTGATGTTGCAGTGAAGAGTCCACCCAAGGGCAAGGACCATCACGCACCGGAGCATTATTTTGAAGACGTCTTAGAGGCTGCCTACTTGATAGAGGGTCAATGCTCGAAAGACATAGTATTCGAGTGAGGTGTAAGGGAATTGTAAAAGACAATTTTATATTTAATCTATTTTTATGTTTTGCTTGAAATCTTTTGTTCCTCCTATGCGGCCGTCTTTATATAATCTGAAAGTTCTCTAGTCGTCGGCTTCAGCCCCCTCATAGGAAGTACGGGGGTGTTCGGAAAAGCATTTGATCACTCTTGACCCAACGTCTTGGTCCATGAAGGAGGTGACCATGCGGCGAACCAGGCAATCAGACTATAGGGCGTTAACACTTTCACTTAGCCATAGGAGTTTTATGGTGGGTCTATGATATAGCCCCTGGTATGTACGCGGCTTATTTTTAATACGATGCGTTGTACAGATGATCTGAAAATGTTCCTTCGTATAACATGGAGAGAATCGCTAAAGATTTCGATAAGTCGTCGAGTGGTTGACCAGCTCTCGCCGCATCATGATAGTCAGTTTTCGGCTTTCTCTACTGAGGTGCTTGACCAGATGAACTGGAAGCACAATCGCAGTAGTTCTCCCTTTACTACCCTAGCCGATAGAGCGGAACGTAGGGTAGCGAGCACAGGAGCCGGGCAACCCAAGTATTGACCCAAGACATGATTCGGAGCTGATGCATATAAGGCCAAACTCGAGATGCTGAAGTACGCTATAAAGCTGTTCGGACTTGCCGACAACTCATTTGTTCCCATACCGAGCCCTTGGCGAGTTATGCCGAGGTGTGTGTGTGTGTAAAACAACCACGGGAGCAAAAATTCGGATCGACTAGGAAAAAGTCAATACTGGACACTAGTTACGTTTACTGGGAGCTGAGTGATATGCCAATTATTATATAGATAGCAAATCCGCAACCCTGGCTATTTGACATGCCAGGGGTCGAAGGCTGAGGAAAAAGCATCTTTTAAGTTTTCCCCTTGCCTTTGCTTGAAGTGAAGAACTTCAAACTCGGGAGACATAGGAGCGGATAAGGAATTAGACATAACGACAAGCAAGCGAA
Organism: Aegilops longissima; assembly: GCA_021605205.1. NCBI lineage: Eukaryota > Viridiplantae > Streptophyta > Magnoliopsida > Poales > Poaceae > Aegilops > Aegilops longissima. The sequence continues at coordinate 155,254,984 of CM038680.1, forward strand.
CTAACACACGAGCAAAAGGCAACGGGAAAGAGAGGAGGAGATTGGGAAAGAGAGGGCGAATAAAACGGCAAGGGTGAAGTGGGGGAGAGGAAAACGAGAGGCAAATGGCAAATAATGTAATGCGAGAGATAGGGATTGTGATGGGTACTTGGTATGTTGACTTTTGCGTAGACTCCCCGGCAACGGCGCCAGAAATCCTTCTTGCTACGTCTTGAGCTTGTGTTGGTTTTCCCCGAAGAGGAGAGGATGATGCAGCATAGTAGCGTAAGTATTTCCCTCAGTTTTTGAGAACCAAGGTATCAATCCAAGAGGAGGCCACGCACAAGTCCCTCATACCTGCACAAAGCGATAGCTAATCGCAACCAACGCGATTAGGGGTTGTCAATCCTTCACGGTCACTTACGAGTGAGATCTGATAGAGATAATATTTTGGTATTTTTGGTATAAAGATGCAAAGTGAAAAGTAAAAGGCAAAGTAAAGCAAAGCAAGTATAAAAGTGATGGAGATTGATATGATGAGAATAGACCCGGGGGCCATAGGTTTCACTAGTGGCTTATCTCAAGAGCATAAGTATTCTACGGTGGGTGAACAAATTACTGTTGAGCAATTGATGAATTGAGCATAGTTATGAGTATATCTAGGTATGATCATGTATATAGGCATCACGTCCGAGACAAGTAGACCAAACGATTCTCATCTACTACTATTACTCCACTCATCGACCGCTATCCAAATGCATCTAGAGTATTAAGTTAAAAACGAGTAATGTCTTAAGCAAGATGACATGATGTAGAGGAATAAATTCATGCAATATGATAAATACCCCATCTTGTTATCCTCGATGGCAACAATACAATACGTGCCTTGCAACTCTTTACATCACTAGGTAAGGACACCGCAAGATTGAACCCAAAGCCATGCACTTCTCCCATTGCAAGAACTACCAATCTAGTTGGCCAAACCAAACGGATAATTCGAAGAGACTTGCAAAGATAACTCAATCATACATAAAAGAATTCAGAGAAGATTCAAATATTATTCATAGATAAGCTGGATCATAAACCCACAATTCATCGGTCTCAACAAACACACCGCAAAAAGAAGATTACATCGAATAGATCTCCACGAGAGAGGGGGAGAACATTGTATTGAGATCCAAAAAGAGAGAAGAAGCCATCTAGCTACTAGCTATGGACCCGAAGGTCTGAAGTAAACTACTCACACTTCATCGGAGAGGCTATGGTGTTGATGTAGAAGCCCTCCATGGTGGATGCCCCCTCCGGCGGAGCTCCGGAATAGGCCCCAAGATGGGATCTCGTGGATACAGGAAGTTGCGGCGGTGGAATTAGGTTTTTGGCTCCTGTTCTGATCGTTTGGGGGTACGTAGGTATATATAGGAGGAACGAGTACGTCGGTGGAGCAACAGGGGGCCCACGAGGCAGGGGGCGCGCCCTAGGGGGGGCGCGCCCACCACCCTCGTGACCGCCTCTCTGGTTCCTTGGAGTAGGGTCCAAGTCTCCTGGATCACATTCGGTGAGAAAATCACGTTTCCGAAGGTTTCATTTGGTTTGGACTCCGTTTGATATTCTGTTTCTTCCAAACACTGAAAAAAGGCAAAAAACAGCAATTCTGGGCTAGGCCTCCGGTTAATAGGTTAGTCCCAAAAATAATATAAAAGTGGAAAATAAAGCCCATAATAGTCCAAAACAATAGATAAAGTAGCATGGAGCAATCAAAAATTATAGATACGTTGGAGACGTATCAGGCATCCCCAAGCTTAATTCCTGCTCGTCCTCGAGTAGGTAAATGATAAAAGAGAATTTTTGATGCGGAGTGATACTTTGGCATAATTTCAATGTAAATCTTCTTAATTGTGGTATGAATATTCAGATCCGAAAGATTCAAGACAAAAGTTCATATTGACATAAAAATAATAATACTTCAAGCATACTAACTAAGCAATTATGTCTTCTCAAAATAGCATGGCAAAAGAAAGTTCATCCCTACAAAATCATATAGTTAGGCTATGCTTCATTTTCGTCACACAAAGATGTTCCCAACTTCTATACCCCCGATGACAAGCCAAGCAATTGTTTCATACTTAAATAATCTCAAACTTTTTCAACCTTCACGCAATACATGAGCGTGAGCCATGGATATAGCACTATGGGTGGAATAGAATATGATGATGGGGATTGTGTGGAGAAGACAAAAAAGGAGAAAGTCGCACATTGACGAGGATAATCAACGGGCTATGAAGATGCCCATCAATTGATGTCAACATGAGGAGTAGGGGATTGCCATGCAACGGATGCACTAGAGCTATGAATGCTCAACAAAACAAAACTAGTGGATGTGTATCCAACTTGCTTGCTCATGAAGACCTAGGGCATTTGAGTAAGCCCATCGTAGGAATATACAAGCCAAGTTCTATAATGAAAAATTCCCACTAGTATAAAAAGACAACTTATGAGACTCACTATATGAAAAACATGGTGCTACTTTGAAGCACAATATATGAGACTCACTACATGAATAACAAGGTGCTACTTTGAAGCACAAGTGTGGAAAAAGAGATAGTAGCATTGCCCTTTTTATTTATTTTCTTTTTTTTCTTTTTGGCCTTTTTTTGGGCAATGCTCTAATAATGATGATCATCACACTTCTATTTATTACAACATAAGGATTACAACTCGAAACTAGAACAAGGTATGACTCTATATGAATGCCTCCGGCGGTGTACCGGGATGGTGCAATGATGACATGTATGAAAAATAATGCATGGTGGCTTTGCCACAAATACGATGTCAACTACATGATCATGCAATGGCAATATGACAAAAGTAAAGTATGTCATGATGATGATGAACAGAACGGTGGAAGGTTGCATGGCAATATATCTTGGAATGGCTATGGAAATGCCATAATAGGTAGGTATGGTGGCTGTTTTGAGGAAGATATAAGGAGGTTTATGTGTGATAGAGCGTATCATATCACGGGGTTTGGATGCACCGGCGAAGTTTGCACCAACTCTCAAGGTGAGAAAGGGCAATGCACGATACCGAAGAGGCTAGCAAAGGCGGAAAGGTAAAAGTGTGTATAATCCATGGACTCAACATTAGTCAAAAGAACTCATATACTTATTGCAAAAATTTAGAAGTCATCAAAAATCAAGTACTACGCGCATGCTCCTAGGGGGATAGATTGGTAGGAAAAGACCATCGCTCGTCCCCGACCGCCACTCATAAGGATGCACAAGCCAGGTACACTTCATGTTTCAAATTTGTTACACAACTTAAACCATACGTGCATGCTACAGGATTTGCAAACTTCAACACAAGCATTTCTCAAATTCACAACTACTCAACTAGCACGACTTTAATATTATCACCTCCATATCTCAAAAAAAAATATCAAGCATCAAAACTTATCTTAGTATTCAACGCACTCAAAAGAAAGTTTCACATATCTTGAATACCAAGTATATTAATATTAAGCAAATTACCATGCTATTAACGACTCTCAAAATAATCTAAGTGAAGCATGAGAGATCAATAGTTTCTTTAAAACAAATCCACCACCGTGCTCTAAAAGATCTAAGTGAAGTACTAGAGAAAAAATTATCACGCTCAAAAGATATAAGTGAAGCACTATGATCAAAACTATCAAGCTCAAAAGATATAAGTGAAGCACATAGAGTATTCTATCAAATTCCAATTCATGTATGGATCTCTCAAAAGGTGTGTACAGCAAGGATGATTGTGGTAAACTAACAAGCAAAGACACAAATAATACAAGACGCTCCAAGCAAAACACTTATCATGTGGTGAATAAAATATAGCTCCAAGTAAATTACCGATGGAAGTGGATTTAAAGAGGGATGCCTTCCGGGGCATCCCCAAGCTTTGACTTTTTGGTGTCCTTGGATTATCTTGGGGGTGCCATGGGCATCCCCAAGCTTAGGCTCTTGCCACTCCTTGTTCCATAATCCATCAAAAGAATTCACCCAAAACTTGAAAACTTCACAACACAAAACTCAATAGAAATCTCGTGAGCTCCGTTAGAGAAATAAAACAAAAGACTACTTTAAGGTACTGTAATGAACTCATTCTTTATTTATATTGGTGTTAAACCTACTGTATTCCAACTTCTCTATGGATCATAAACTATTTTACTAGCCATAGATTCATCAAAATAAGCAAACAACACACGCAAAACAGAATCTGTGAAAAACAGAACAGTCTGTAGTAATCTGTAACTAACACAAACTTCTGGAACTCAAAAAATTCTACCAAAATTAAAAGACCTGGACAATTTTTTTATTGATCAGCAGCAATTGGAATCAATATTTTATCACGTTCTGGTGATTTTTAACAATTCGGTCACTGAGCGCAAAGTTTCTGGAAATTACAGCAAGATCAAATAACTATCATCCAAGAAGATCCAATAGGTTTAACTTGGCACAAACACTAATTAAAAGATAAAACCACATCTAAGCAGAGTCTAGATGGATTATTTATTCCTAAACAGAAGCAAAAACAAAAACTAAAAATAAAATTGGGTTGCCTCCCAACAAGCGCTATCGTTTAACGCCCCTAGCTAGGCATAAAAGCAAGGATAGATCTAGGTGTTGCCATCTTTAATTTTCTGTTTTTTAGCGGAGTCATGCTCGAATCCGGGGGGTTCTTTCCGCTTCCCTTCATACTTGGAAATTTTTAGATCTAAAGAATCCAACCTCTTATTACAAAGAGTAATCAACATATTCATGCGGTGAAGATTTCCACTAACACTTTTAAGAGGCTCAAGAGACTTTTGTAAAAAAAATTGTTACTTCGCAAATCTTCTCAAACACTTGGGTTTCTTCCTGGGTAGGATGAGATCCTCCCTTTTGGGGTAGTGTTCCCACTATTCCCTCTATAATTTCATGCGCAATACTGGGATCAATCTCAATGAAATTTCCCTTGGCAATGCAATCCAAGAGTTGTCTATGTGTCATATTTAACCCAACATAAAAATTGCGAAGAAGAATTCTAAAGTTCGCCTCTAGGGTGCACTTACGATAAGATTCCATCATCCTATACCAAGCATCTTTTAAGTATTCTCCTTGCCTTTGCTTGAAGTGAAGAACTTCAAACTCGGGAGACATAGGAGCGGATAAGGAATTAGACATAACGACAAGCAAGCGAACTAACACACGAGCAAAAGGCAACGGGAAAAAGAGGAGGAGATTGGGAAAGAGAGGGGCGAATAAGACGGCAAGGGTGAAGTGGGGGAGAGGAAAACGAGAGGCAAATGGCAAATAATGTAATGCGAGAGATAGGGATTGTGATGGGTACTTGGTATGTTGACTTTTGCGTAGACTCCCCGACAACGGCACCAGAAATCCTTCTTGCTACGTCTTGAGCTTGCGTTGGTTTTCCCCGAAGAGGAGAGGATGACGCAGCACAGTAGCGTAAGTATTTCCCTCAGTTTTTGAGAACCAAGGTATCAATCCAGTAGGAGGCCACGCACAAGTCCCTCGTACCTGCACAAAACGATAGCTACTCGCAACCAACGCGATTAGGGGTTGTCAATCCCTTCACGGTCACTTACGAGAGTGAGATCTGATAGAGATAATATTTTTGGTATTTTTGGTATAAAGATGCAAAGTGAAAAGTAAAAGGCAAAGTAAAACAAAGCAAGTATAAAAGTGATGGAGATTGATATGATGAGAATAGACCCGGGGGCCATAGGTTTCACTAGTGGCTTCTCTCAAGAGCATAAGTATTCTACGGTGGGTGAACAAATTACTGTTGAGCAATTGATGAATTGAGCATAGTTATGAGTATATCTAGGTATGATCATGTATATAGGCATCACGTCCGAGACAAGTAGACCAAACGATTATGCATCTACTACTATTACTCCACTCATCGACCGCTATCCAAAGATGCATCTAGAGTATTAAGTTAAAAACAGAGTAATGCCGTAAGCAAGATGACATGATGTAGAGGAATAAATTCATGCAATATGATAAATACCCCATCTTGTTATCCTCGATGGCAACAATACAATACGTGCCTTGCAACCCTTTACATCCTTTGGTAAGGACACCGCAAGATTGAACCCAAAGCCATGCACTTCTCCCATTGCAAGAACTACCAATCTAGTTGGCCAAACCAAACGGATAATTCGAAGAGACTTGCAAAGATAACTCAATCATACATAAAAGAATTCAGAGAAGATTCAAATATTATTCATAGATAAGCTGGATCATAAACCCACAATTCATCGGTCTCAACAAACACACCGCAAAAAGAAGATTACATCGAATAGATCTCCACGAGAGAGGGGGAGAACATTGTATTGAGATCCAAAAAGAGAGAAGAAGCCATCTAGCTACTAGCTATGGACCCGAAGGTCTGAAGTAAACTACTCACACTTCATCGGAGAGGCTATGGTGTTGATGTAGAAGCCCTCCATGGTGGATGCCCCCTCCGGCGGAGCTCCAGAACAGGCCCCAAGATGGGATCTCGTGGATATAGGAAGTTGCAGCGGTGGAATTAGGTTTTTGGCTCCTGTTCTGATCGTTTGGGGGTACGTAGGTATATATAGGAGGAAGGAGTACGTCGGTGGAGCAACTGGGGGCCCACGAGGCAGGGGGCGTGCCCTAGGGGGGGCGACCCCCACCCTCGTGACCGCCTCTCTGGTTCCTTGGCGTAGGGTCCAAGCCTCCTGGATCACGTTCGGTGAGAAAATCAGGTTTCCGAAAGTTTCATTCCATTTGGACTCCGTTTGATATTCTGTTTCTTCGAAACACTGAAAAAGGCAAAAAACAGCAATTCTGGGCTGGGCCTCCGGTTAATAGGTTAGTCCCAAAAATAATATAAAAGTGGAAAATAAAGCCCATAATAGTCCAAAACAATAGATAAAGTAGCATGGAGCAATCAAAAATTATAGATACGTTGGAGACGTATCAATAAGGCCGCTGTGTAGTTTGGCTGAGGTAGCCGTTGTATGATCTCCTGTATGGAGGGAGTGTTTCGTGCGCTCACCTCTAGGGTTGTGTGTCACGTATACCATGTTTACTGTTTTTGCTTGGGGGGGATTTCTTCTGACCCCGGTATTTGGTTGGTGAATCTCTTCGTCGTCCCTATCGCTGGGCGGCCTCCTCCCCTTGTGTTCGGTGTTGAGCTTGCCGGCCTGCTTGAAGACCCAATAGCTTATGTTGGTATGATTAGCTGGTTTATCGGGGTGGCCGTGAATTTGGCAGGGTCGATCCAATATCCTGTCTAGATTGGATGGTCCGTCTCTATTCACCTTGAATGGCTTTTTTCCGCTGACCGGATTTGGGACTGCTGAATCCGGCGTTGACCGCTGTGTCGCATGATCTTTCATTATCATTGCGACTTTTGTGTTTGCTGCGTCGTGGATTGCCATTGCCGTCTCGGATTTCGGAAGTGCCCGGGTCGCTGACGTTGTTGCTTCTACGAGCGAGCCAGCTGTCTTCTCCCGCGCGAAAGCGGGTCATTAGAGCGGTAAGGGCTGTCATGGACTTAGGTCTTTCTTGAGCGAGGTGGCGGGCAAGCCATTCATCCCGGACGCTGTGTTTGAAGGCCGCAAGGGCTTCCGCGTCCGGACAGTCGACGATTTGGTTCTTTTTAACTAAGAACCTAGTCCAGAGCTTCCTGGCTTACTCTCCGGGCAGCTGGACAATGTGGCTTAAGTCATCGGCATCCGGTGGCCAGACATATGTTCCTTGGAAGTTGTCGCGAAAGGCATCTTCCAAATCTTCCCAGCTGCCAATAGAATTTTTCGGCAGACTATTTAACCAGTACCGAGCTGGTCCTTTGAGTTTTAGTGGTAGGTATTTGATGGCATGAAGGTCATCTCCGCGGGCCATGTGGATATGGAGGAGGAAGTCCTCGATCCATACCGCGGGATCCGTTGTTCCGTCGTATGATTCAATATTCATGGGTTTGAACTCGTCTGGGAATTCATGCTCCATTACTTCGTCTGTGAAGCAAAGAGGGTGTGTGACGCCTCTATATTGGGCCACACTGCGACATACCTCCGATGGAGTCCGCTTGCGGTTTTCGGCCCGGGCATGGCTAGGTTTGTCACGTCTGAATAGGTAGTCGTCGTCGCGTATCAAGGCACGTCCTCGCGATCCGTAGATCGATCTTGTGTGTCCTGCTTTACTGTCCAAGTCCTGCCGAAGGTCGTATGTACAACCCTGAGCTATTTCATTCTTGCCTTTACAGCGAGGCGGGGCGGTCTGGTGTTCGGCTTGACTTGCCGCTTTATCCTGACCGCATGGCGGTCGGTCGGCCGCGTTGTGCGATGATGGTACGGGCTCCAGCGCGTCGTCATCAAACTGAGGTAGCAATCTGCGCTTCGGGTAATTTTTGGCTGGGCCACTAAGGCCGTATTCTTCGGCGGCCAGGACTTTGGTCCATCTATCATTGAGCAGGTCTTGGTCAGCTTGAAGCTGCAGCTGCTTCTTTTTCAGGCTCCTTGCAGTGGCTATTAGCTGGCGTTTAAAGCGCTCCTGCTCGAGAGGTTCCTCAGGCACGATGAAATCCTCATTGCCGAGGCTCTCCTCTTCCTCGGAGAGCAGAAGATAATTATTGTCCTCCGAGTCTTCGTGTATGGCCTGTTCATCAGGGCTAACTTTCCCATCTTCCCGTTCATCCTGTTCGGAGATTGTCCCAACAGGGTCTTCATTGTTTTCGGCATCGTTCGGAGTATTATTTTCTCCGATGCCAGTATTGCTATCTTTGGAACGACGTGACTTAGAGCGGCGCCGAGGACGCCGGCGTTTTTGCTGTGTCTCAGGAGGTTTATTCTCAACTGGATTTTCTTTGTCATCGTCGTTGGTTTTCTTGGGTGTATCCACCATGTACACATCGTGTGAAGGAGTGGCCGTCCAGCGCCCGGTAAGCGGCGTGTTTTGGCCCTGTTCCTCATCGACATCGTTGTCCGTACTGACGATGTCTTCGGGGCCGTAATCAAGCATGTCGGTTAAGTCCTCGACAGTGGCTATGAATTGTGTCGGGGATATACCCCGCGGTGTAAACCGGCCGGAAGTTAACCCGGCCGGACTTGGCGGTTTATTTGAGGTCCCGCTGGCACTTGGCGATATTCATCGGTGAACCGCCCGGACACGGCAATTACCGAAGAACCCGCCAGACGTTGTAACTCACTTGGTGACCCGGCGGACGGGTCGAGGAGCGACAAGACCACATGGCCCATCTGGCGGTTCATGAAGGCCGGTTCAACTATTGTGGGCCGGTTTAAGAGGAAAGGCATGATGGATATTTACCTTACAAGGAGTTAAGACCAGGACTTGTATCCGGTTTGCATTAGAGATAGACTAGTCCTAATCCTAATAGGACTCCACATGTAACCCGCCCCTTCAACATATATAAGGAGGGGCAGGGCTCCCCAAAGGGGGAGAAGGGACAAGCAAGAAACAATCTTTAGGGCTAGACACAACTAGAGGAGAGCCGGTTTACGATGACTCCCTCGTGATGATAATGAGATCTAGCCTCAAACAGCATGTAGGGTTTTTACCGGATGATGTTTCCCGGGGCCCGAAGCTGTCTAAACCCTTGTCTTGTGTTGTGTCTCTCGATTCCGCTCAACCCCTCTCAAGCTACCACATAGATGCGTTGGCCTCACGACTAAGTCCTAACACTAAGGACATCTGACGTGACAATTCCACGACAGTTGGCGCCCACCGTGGGGCTCGCGCAAGGTGGTGATGAGTTTTTGGAGGGATCTCTTCTAGGATCGAGAAGCTCGTGATTCACTGAATGGAGAAGATCTGGTGCGGAAGAATTGACAAACGTCTCGATGGCGAACAGTCAGAGCGACAGATACAAGATTTGTCCAAGTTCACAAGAAGTTAGGGTTACACCGCACTACAACAATCGCCCGAAGCCATCGAGATTTGCGAATCGGTGGCCAGTCCGATTACTATACATCAAGCTTACATCCGATCCACCGTGTTGTCTGCTATCCATATGCGTATGAGTCCCGAGGGCATCAGCAGTTGATCAATTATTATGGAAGGCTACAAGTCTTTGCTAGTCCTTGGGTAACTCAGCCCGATGAAGACGAGCGGATCAGATCTTATAAAGAAAAGAAAGAAAGGAAACAAAGCAGCGATCGGATGTGGATTGGTCAAATCGACCACGACACTGGATTCTTCTATCGCTGCTTGCGCGCGCCTGGCCTCTGTGCCACTCCATGGCTTCCGCCGAGTCGCCGCGGACCCGTTTCTGCCTCACGACGCATTTGGGAGCTTGCCTCTGTCGGTTCAAGACCGCCGTGGTTCACCTCCGCAGCTGTAGCCCACGTCTACCGCTGCTGAGTCGCCTCGTTTCCCGTTGCCTCCTCTGAAAGAAAGAACCTAGTTTTCGCAAAGACAAGTCTGAAAAAGCTGTGCATGAAGTCTGTTGACTATTACAATATTTGGAAGGATTAACCATCGTTGTTGCATGCTACTTCCACGTCGAAACAATCAAAAGGAAAAAAGCAATCTGCCGATTGGAGTACTATTTAACAAGGAATTACTATGTACGTGATTTGGAAAGTACTACTTGAGTACGACATCACATGAGCAACCACGAGATGGTTTTAAGCCACCGTGATTCGAAGACTTGAATGTGGATCACCAAACTAAGCTACCCGGAGAAAGACGCGGACCTGTGCTGCGTTTTTGCCTTTGCCGTGTTTTGCCTCCGAGCTAGCTGCCCTGGCTGTGAGCCGCCGGTGCGCCTTCTCATCGTCACACCATCGCCAAGCCGCTGTTTGCCTTGGCCTCGAGCCGCCGTTCCTACCGCCGGCCGCTGCCACCGCGGCCTTGTCCTCTTGCTCCCTTGACTTGCTGCTACGGACCGAGCCGCCTGTTGCCGGGTCGCCTCTGCCACCGTGGTCAAGCGCCCCGCCTTCGCCAATCCTCCGTGGCCGACGAGCCACCCGGATCGCCTTTGCTGTGGACCCTCTGGTGCCCGCTAGCGGCTGTACTCCGACGTCCGCCCACTCGCGATCCCGGGCTGGTCTCTGCTTCACCGCTCCACCCGCCTCTGCCAAGTCGCCTGACCCTGCCGCCGGATTACCTTTTCCGGATTCGCTTCAAGCACGGCCCCGCGCCGAGTCTTCTCTCCCACACCTGAGTCACCTCCGCTTCCGTGAGTCGCAGTTCCGGTGTTGAACCGCCGCCGGATCAAGTCGACCTGGCCTTATCGCAGCCCCTGCGGCCGTCCGGGTTATAATTGCCAAGTGACCCGCCTTGGCCTTGATGTCTCTTCACCTGAGACCGCACCACGCCGCCAGGGCTAAGTCGCCATCCGCTCGGACGTACCTGCTCTGACCCATCCGCGCACCGGTTGCTCTGATCGCGCTGCTCAAACCGCCATGCCCGTGAGTCGCCTCCGCCTTGAGATGCCCCGTACAGCTACTCCTGCTGAGGACGCCTTGGACCGGCCCCTGAGCCGCCATCACCGCCTTGCCAAATTACTGCACACCTCCGCTGATGTGATCAGTTACAAACCGCCTTGTTGACCTCTGACTCGGACTTGCCACCGGGTTGTCGCGCCGTTGAGCGCTCCGACCATAGTCACCGCCTGTGAGTCACCGTTTTGTTGAGAGCCGCCGTCTCTGAGCTGCCGTATTCACCTCGGATGGACTCCGTTGAACCGGTGTAACTGCTTCAAAATCGTCGCGCCAAAACCGCCACCTCGCTTTGAAGTTGCCAATAAACCGCCGTTGACGCGGCCTGTCCCTGCTGACACGGATATGAGCTTCTGTTGGGCTGTCAAGTTGCTTTCACGCTTTCACGCGCCGAGTCACCGTCTGCCTTCACGCGCCGTTATGGACCGGCTTCCCCTGCTGTTGAAACCACAAAAGTTTGAGCCGATCGAAATCCGCTGCCCTCGCGCACACGCAGCATCGCTGGTGCGTGAGCTGCTGCTGCTGGTGCATCAATCGAGCCGTCTCTGGCTGTTCCGCCGAGTTGCAGTTGTTGGTTGCTTCAAGTCCCGAGGTAAATAGCTATCAGCTCCACTTGAAGATCGGAGCAATCATCAACTACTACTACTCCAGTACTACTTCTCACGGGAAGACCCAAGCCAATACAAGGTAGTACTGACAAAGCTAGTACCCATTGATGAATGGGGCGAATATGCATATGATATTGCACGATAAGGCATTTGCAAACCGGAACAGCATACTGGAAATAAGCAACTAAGAGAGGTTGAAGCCCACGTGCCGTTCTTTTTGCAGACCATGATTGAATATTTTAAGAGCAAGCTGGGCCTAGAGACAGGGTCTGTGTACAGAGCCGTCGCCCAAATAAATCAGGTGATATTGATTCTATACTTTGTTTGTTAAGTGCATGTTGATTTCTTTTCACAAACAACTACCACATCTTGTTGTATTTTTTATATGCAGGACAATTATGTTTATACGGTGGGTATAAAGCACGCACTGGCAACGTTCTACAACAGCGTTTTCCTCCGTGTCACATTACCTGATGAACAGACGGCCAGTTCATGCGTCCGCACCAGTTTACAACGTGGAGGACAACTTGCCCGTCCGCACCGGTTTGTAATGTCGCGGCCGACTCATCTGTCTGCTCCCACGGTCGACCCGCCCGTGATTGATTTCAACTTCACCGTGGTGATCATCAACTCCATGGTAGATAACCCCTGGCATGATATATCAGGTGAAATCCATCCAATATATTTTATATTACATATTGCCTTCTTTAAAAGAGTAATTACTCCGGCTTCCAAAGTTGTCTAATGCAGGACCCTAAACCGTTATATTGGTACAAAGTTAAAGGCCGTCAGAAAATTTCCGGCTTAAAAAGAAGGATTCTGGTTTAATATCCGGTTTAAGGGAAAGTTATCTCCCACAAAGCTGTGAAGCTTTCAATATCCGGTTTAATGTCCGGTTCAAGAAGGATTTATCTCTTACAATAAGTTAAAAGGTGCCAAAGAGGACCTGCTGCCATGATGCGCGGTTCAAACATGGGTATCATGCCTTATTGGCTTATCATATTACTGATCACTTGGGGGCTTGGTCATGTCTGAACCATAGTCACACCTCTTGATCGGCTCAATGCCACAACATCACTTGGGGGCTTGGTCGTATCCGAACCATAGCCACGCCTCTTGATCGGCCTAGTGCCACAATATCACTTGGGGGCTTGGTGGTGTCCAACCAATGCAACACCTTTTGATAGGTGAAAGCCACCGAGATCACTTGGGGACATGGTCAAGTCTGAACCATCCACGCCTCTTGATCGGCCTAAGGCCATAGAGTCACTTGGGGCTTGGTGAACCCGAACCATTGCCACGCCACTTGATCGGCATAATGCCACGGTTTCAGTTGGGGACCTGGCTGACTTGAACCATAGCTACACCTTATTGGGAGCTTGTACGTGTCCGACCATGGTAACACCATCTGATCGGCTCAGTAAAGCCTCATTTGCAATGGTTTTATTTTGTTTTTGCTTGAATTCTGTTCTTTTTTGCTAAAGAACTTTTACTTCTGTTGCATTTTTAAACCGACATTGTTAATCCGGTTCAAACTGTCAATTACAAATTGGCGGAACACGGCCAAATCCTAATCCGGAGACTATCTGTCCTGTTTGATTTTATGTTACCATCTTATTATGGAGTAAACCGGTGTTCATTAACCCGGCTTGACTTTCAATTACAAGTTGTCAGTACATGATCAAATCATAATCCGGAGACTATCCGCCCGGTCTGGTTTGACTACGAGTCGCCAGTATTATATATGGTTAAACCAGTGTTTATCACAACCCGGTACGGTTTTATCATAAACCGGCACATTATGAAAGGAGTTATCATTACTCAAGATTGGGGTTATCACCCTTACTACAAAAAGTTGGTAAACCAATGATGGGATTCAGTGTCACAGGTATGATATATTTCATTGATTATTCTTAAGTGCAGCCTTGGTTATAAACCTGGGTTATATGTTACAAGATGACCGTCTGGTCGGTAAACCGCCAGGACACTTTAAACTTGTTGTATGCAGAGACAGGTTGAATAAAGCATGATGATAAATTATCCAGTGTTTATTAAACTGGTCTGGCTTTAAGACAATAAGTCGCTAGTATGTGATGAGAAATTATCCGGTGTTTGTTAACCCGGCCTGGCTTTGGACTATAAGTCGCCAGTACATATTTGGATTGCGCCATTGGAATCATGCGCTTATAAATCATTGAGTTATATTATTCAAATAGCCAAACTTGGCTGAATTTTCATTATGATATTGAATGAATAAGGTTTTTCATACCAGATTATGTTATCTTTAATAGCCAACACGGCTGGATTTTTATTATGGTTATCAATAACCAATATTATAATTGAGGTTTTCAAAGTCGCTTTTAGCGCAATGGTTATCATATTATTAATGGATATGATTTATTCTACAATTGAAGGAATAGTCCCGTCGTCGCGCAGCTTACGACCCGACACTTGGGGGCTACATTATTCAAATTGAGATTACATCAAATATGCAAGTCTCATGTCGCCGCAAGCATGCACGATAACACTTGGGGGCTAATGCAAAGTCATTTTATTGGCCTTATTGAAGACCCGACTCATTACATCATAATGAGATGGCCCTTGGGGGCTACCAATTGCTCATCAACAGCTTGAAGGTACAAAGTTTTTATTCATTATATTGAAGGGTCCACTGCTCAGTTGGTAAAGCACAAGACTCTTAACCTTGTGGACGTGGATTCAAGTTCCATGATGGGGGTTACATCATATGATGTTATTTTCATTGAAGTATATATTAAGTCCCACTCAATATTATCTTCTTGAGCCGCCCTTGGGGGCTACACATCATTGCTCAAAGTTTTTATGAGTATAAGACAATTACAAGTCCCGTGTTCTTTGCAAGCATGACAACCCGCACTTGGGGGCTACATAGTATGGAGTATTCAGTTTTTACTAGTCACTGGGATGAACAACATGGATTTATTTGAAAGTGGCAGTATTTATATTGAAGCAAAGTCTTAAGCCACCACTTTGTTCTGCTCAAAGACTTGGGGGCTACATGTATTATATTATTATCAAAGAAATATTTTCAAATTCTCGATTGAGCAAACTAGGTTGACCGGCGTCACCAATCATTATGACCACAATGGCTGCAACCCGGCGTCATTAATAATCATGAACGGCGTTGGCAACAATCATGAACCGTGTCTGCAACAATCATGACTCGAAATTATCAAGTTTTATAACCCGACAGCCTTTGACAATGATAAAATAGGCAAGTTCTCGCATCTTCAAACCGGTTGAATATCGATGAGTATTTCAAGACCAATATTTCTTAAACCGCGCTTTGGAAGCCGACTCAAGTGGATTATTCTTCACAATATTTTTCTATAAGAAGCCAACATCAGCAATTTGAATATGAAGTTGGTTATTGACCCGGATTTTCTAGAAGAAGGAAATGACAAAGGACTTAAGGACGATCGGTGCGGTCTACAAGAATTCTTAACCCGAGCACAACCCGCCAAATTTGTTACGGTGTTTATTTTGCAAATAAGTTTACCATGGATGAATCCAAGCTAAACTTGGGGCTAATGTCGGGATATACCCACAGGTGTAAACCGCCGGAAGTTAACCCGCGGACTTGGCGATTTATTTGAGGTCCTACGGCACTTGGCGATATTCATCGGTGACCCGCCCGCACGGCAATTTACCAAAAACCGCCCGCCAGACGTTGTAACTCACTGGTGACCAGCGGACGGGTCGAGGAGCGACAAGACCGGTGGCCCGTATGGCGGTTCATGAAGGCGGTTCAATTATTGTGGGCCGGTTTAAGAGGAAAGGCATGAGGAATATTTACCTTACAAGGAGTTAAGACCAGGACTTGTATTCGGTTTGCATTAGAGATAGATTAGTCCTAATCCTAATAGGACTCCACATGTAACCCGCCCCTTCAACATATATAAGGAGAGGCAGGGCTCCCCAAAGGGGGAGAAGGGACAAGCCTCTCTAGGGCTAGACACAACTAGAGGAGAGCCGGTTTACGACGACTCCCTCATGATGATAATGAGATCTAGCCTCAAACAACATGTAGGGTTTTTACCGGATGATGTTTCCCGGGGCCCGAAGCTGTCTAAACCCTTGTCTTGTGTTGCGTCTCTCGATTCCGCTCAACCCCTCTCAAGCTACCACATAGATGCGTTGGCCTCACGACTAAGTCCTGACACTAAGGACATCTGACGTGACAATTCCACGACAAATTGGGTGGCGGGTGGGAAACAAGATTCTCCATCATCAGCCCCTAGTTCGAACCGGACATAATTCGGCTGCGAGTCCCCCGCCAGGGACAGGTTCTTTAATGAGTTTAGCACATCGCCGAAGGGCGAGTGTTGGAAGATGTCTGTGGCGCTAAACTCAAAGATCGATAAGCGATCTAGTTCGGTGTCCGCGGATGCACATGGCTCGGAATTTATAACCAGAGACGAGTCCGGAGTTCCGGTGGCAAAGACGTTGTGTGACTTTAGGTATATGTTCGGCTCCAATGCCATGGAATCTGAGGCCTCCGTGGTGGGGTTGAGCCTCCCGTCCTTGGATGGCGCGATCTGCTCCGGATCTAAGGCTAGAGTGGTTACCAGAGCTGTCGCCTGGATGCGATCCGATGACAGATTTAGGTCATGTTCATCGGGGTGACCAGGAGTGGTTGCCGCGGTCTCGAATTCAGCGAAGATCAAATCTCCGCGGATGTCTGCAACGTAGTTCAAGCTCCCAAATCTGACCTGGTGGCCAGGGGCGTAGCTATCGATCTGCTCCATATGGCCAAGCGAGTTGGCCCGCAGTGCGAAGCCGCCGAACACGAAGATCTATCCGGGGAGGAAGGTGTCGCCTTGGATGGCATCGTTGTTGACGATTGAAGGGGCCATCGAACCTTTTGGAGACGGCATAGTGGAACTCTCAATGAAAGCACCAATGTCGGTGTCAAAACCGGCGGATCTCGGGTAGGGGGTCCCGAATTGTGCGTCTAAGGTCGACGGTAACAGGAGACAGGGGACACAATGTTTACCCAGGTTCGAGCCCTCTCTATGGAGGTAATACCCTACTTCCTTCTTGATTGATCTTTATGAATATGAGTATTACAAGAGTTGATCTACCATGAGATCGTATGGCTAGACCCTAGAGGTCTAGCTTGTATGACTATGATAATGAGTATCTCTCCCTCCGGACTAAGTCCTCCGATTTATATAAACACCGGGAGGATCTAGGATTACACAGGGTCGGTTACAAGGAAGGGAATCTATATATTTGGCCGCCAAGATTGCCTTCCACGCCAAGGAGAGTCCTATCCAGGCGCGGGTGCAGTCTTCGGTCTTCGTATCTTCACAACCCATCAGTCCGGCCTATGGCTAATAGGCCGGACGCCCGAGGACCCCTTAGTCGAGGACTCCCTCAGTCGCCGCGAGCCCTTGTGCTGAGGTAAGAACAAAACACATGTCAGGGTGAAATGAAAATACAGCCGACAGATACAGAAAGAACTGCATAAAGTAAGTATTCACTTGGTATCATCAATGAACAAAAAATTAAAACTCTAATGGTTGCCCCAAAGTTTAAGCATCTGAAAGAGGACAGTAATTGCCATGTGCTGATCATGCACAAAAAGTCAGAAAAAATAAATCAAAATGGAAAAGCAATTGCAGAAGCATGGCAAACTGGACGTGTATGAACTTATGAAGGAAGTAGTTGCCAGCTAGCAGAATCTACTTGCCATATTGGCTCAATTGAAAGTGGCAAAATGAGGCAAGATCATAGGAACACCCACACCCACCTAGGATTGTCCAACAAGAAATGTGGCAACTAAACACATTGGCTTCATAAAAATGTACAGATCGTAAGGCACTTTAACAATGTTCAAGTTGCCATGTTAGCACAAGACACTACAAAGAAAGGCACACATCTTCCACTGCACAAACATATAATGTGGCAACTCACACCTTGGCCTCATATAAAAATGAGTTTCCATGTGTTCATAAACAACTGTACTAGGTTCAAGTTGCCATGTTAAATGCAAGACACTTCAAAAAGGGACAGACAACTTCCACTACACAGCATGTAATGTGGCAATTCACGCCCTGGCCTCATATAAAAAAATGAGTTGGCATGTAATACAACCAAATATGTTCAGAAATCACAAGTCAGCATGGCAAAATGCAAACTGAGTGTATAGTACATTGAATTTGCCCATTATCCTGCCTACAGCATGGCAACAGCCATAGTGTGTTCACAAGATTAGTTGCCACATGAAAAGCATATTTGTGGCAACTGACACGGTTGATCAGGAAATTAGTTGCCGTCAGTGAAGATAGTTGCTGAAAATGCCATGGCTGCCATTATCCTACACTTTGAAATGCACCTAACTAGATCTAGGGTTCATTCGCAACTATCATACCCTGAAATTCAACAACAAAAAACTCCCTACATGATGGCCATGGCATTTTGAGGCAAATCATAACTAACATCTATAAAATCGCCCGCTCAATCACAAGGCAGAACCCGGATGTGGCTGCGGACAGGCTGATCCACACCGGCATGATTGCCACCACGGCGGCGACGAAACTGCGCAATGCCGCCCTAAACGGCAAGCATCGGACTCCACCGCCGACGGGGACGCCGGAGCACCATGAAACCATCAGAATCTCGAG
This sequence comes from Aegilops longissima, assembly GCA_021605205.1. Taxonomy (NCBI): domain Eukaryota; kingdom Viridiplantae; phylum Streptophyta; class Magnoliopsida; order Poales; family Poaceae; genus Aegilops; species Aegilops longissima. The sequence goes on from CM038680.1 coordinate 155,273,700, forward strand.
GAATCTCGAGCGAAAATTGACCACATAGGGGGGGGGAATGAAGGCAGGAATGTGAGCGTGGGATGGAGCATTACCTTCAATCTGTGGCTTCTCCGGCGACGATGCTCCGGTCCGGCGAGCCCCACCAACGGCCGCGAATGTCGTCGACTCTTCCGCCTCCGCCGCCGCCTTCTCCTCTCGGCTTCTCCTCTAATCGAATGAACTGGTATGGATGGTGGGTTGGGGGAGTAATGAAGTGGAGGGGAGTAATGGAACCGCGAGGGGAGGGGGGCGAAGTGGTGAGACGTGGTAGACGGCAAACGCAGTCAGGCGTGGCGTGCGGGCGCGACGGCAGTTCCACCGCATGCACCGACTGGCAACCGTTGATCGCGGAGAGAAAACCGGCGTGCGGACGAACTCCCTCATACGCCACACACACGAGTTGTCCTACGTGGCACACAAAATCGGCCTTTTTGTGCCAAGATTCGTGCAAAAGGCACTGAACGACGATCAATGCGTGTGGGCAAGTTGGCTAACGCCCACACATGTGGGCGTTAGTGTTTCTGTATATAAATCATTATTTACCAAATCCATCACCTTCCCGATTTAACGTATTTTGATCAATTCGATTTACAGATGACAAGGAATATCCTAAAAGGTTTTGGAGGTGTCCAATAGTTGCCGGATCCAAGTGCAACACAATGAAGGGCTGACGACATATTAATACTACTCCCTCCGTCCGGAAATACTTGTCATCAAAATGAATAAAAGGGGATGTATCTAGAGGGCTTTTCACTGTTCTGACCCGTATCTGAAAGTTAGGCACGATTTGACCCATGTTTGAAACTTTTTCCGGATCTGACCCAAATCGAGACGCCAACATCCCTGGCGTCCTGCTTGCACCGAAGACGCCACGAACTCCGGCGTTTTGGATGGCCCACTTCTCTGTTCAGCTAAGTTGACCGTCCGATGTGTCAAAATCTTGCCCCTGACCCTAGACGCCAAGGACCTTGGCGTCTACACCTTGACTTTGTGTGGGTAAACTGATCAACTGAATGGCTCGTACATTTCTTGATCTGGTCGCTTGTCTTGTTGCTGCTGTCCCACTGATAGTGCTAGTGCATGCATGATCACTCACGCACACACCACACACCAGAGTCAATGTGTGGCTTGATTGATTGACTAGTGATTGGGGCGCCCCCTTACGGCGCCTCCTGAATGAAAGCTCGGCGGTGCCAGGTAGGTAAGTGCCCCTTTCACTTTCTTGTCTGTGCTATGCGATGTTATTTTGTCAGATTTAGAGTACGAGTACAATCAATATGAAGCACTGGTACGTGCAATTTCATAATACTGTTGTGGTTTAGTAATAAGGAATGACATTAAACTGAAAAATACTTAGTATCTTGTATGGCACTTGAGTAAAAGGAAACAATACAAGTACAAAGGAGTGACTTGGCTGCTTGCCACATTTTCTGAACTCCCAATGAACATATTTCAAACTAACATTTCTTACCAAGTAAAAGGAACTTCCTGGGAAGCTAGCAACAACTCAATCCAAAAGGGAGGATTGAAAAAAGCAAAAATAGATGCACCTTCCTTCTCCCAACCAGGTCACCCACAAAATCCAATCAAACCACAGCCCCACCTAGAGATCAAAGGAAGGATGAGGTGGAGAGAGAGACCAGTGCATGATGGATGACGACGCTAAGCTCTTTGTAAAGTTCAGCTAGCAAAAGCATGTTCACTACAGAGCATAAATAAGAACATTGTCATGTTGTCATGTTTCAAAATTGATACTAAAATACATCACAAAAGGATGATGGTGCGTCCTCCCAACCCTAGCCACCTCCTCCTCCCAACCCTAGCCGCCCCTCCTCCTCAGCCCCTACCCTCCTCCCTCCCTCGCCGCCGCCTGAGGCAGCCGTCGGGCAAGCCCGGGGCGCCAAGGATGGTGGCGGCGGGGCCTCGGTTGCCCTGCTCATGTGTGGGGAACCCTGGATCTGGAGCGGCGGCTCCATTGGCAACGCACGGCCGGCTAACAGCCGTGCGGGTGGTGGATCCGCTGTCCCGGCCGCGCGGGCGGCCGGATCCGGTGGTCGTTGGCGTCCGGCGGCGGCTTCTGCGGCGGTCGGTGTGTGCGATCTGGCGCGTCCCTTCCGCCCCTGTTCGGCGTGCGGGCGGCCGGATCCGATGGTCGTTGGCATCCGGCAGCGGCTTCTGCGGCGGTCGGTGTGCGCGATCTGGCGCGTCCCTTCCTCCCCTGTTCGGCGTGCGGGTCAGCCTGGTCGGGCCGCGCTTCCTCTTGGTCGCCGGTTCTTTACAGGAGGTGCTGCTGGTGGCGGAGATCTAGTTCGGGCGAAATCCCTGGCCGGCCATGACCGCCCGCGCCGACGGCGATGCCTCAGGGCACCATTTCCCTCCTTGGAGGCGTCGGTATGGACTAATCTCCTCACTTCACCTTCCCCTAGGTTTCCCGGGCGAAAGCCCTAACTCTGTTGGGTGGCGGCGGTGCTCACGACGCCGTTCCCTTCTTGAAGGCGCCGCTTTGGAAACCTTGGGGTTGGGTGGCGCTTGTGGGTGGCGGGCGACAGCGGTGGTGCGGCCCTTTCCTAGCATGGATTTATGTCCGTTTCTTGGAGTTGGAGTCGCATAGGTGGAGGTTGTTGGCTGGCGTCGTGGTGGCGTCAATGGCGGAGGACCTGCCAAGGCTCGCGTAGGTGGAGGTCGTTGTTTGGCGTCGTGGTGGCGTCGATGGCGGAGGACCTGCCAAGGTTGTCACCTCAATCTGCTCTAAACATGGAACAGTGGAAGATGGCGGCAATGACACATGTGAGTGCGTCAGACCGGTTTGAGCCCCGGACCCGGCAGATGGCTCGGTCGGGGCCTCCGGCTTTAGATGTTAGGCTTAGGTGAGAGGTATGGGTATGTGGCCCAGCTTGCACCCCTTCATCATTTGGATAGGAGTAACGGCAGATGCTGCCAAGATGGCGGATTCAGACATATTGTTGTTATACTTGGTAATGTCCTCAAGAATAATCAATAAAATCGCCCTATGCATCTCCCAGATGCAGAGGCCGGGGGTCATCCTCCTTTTCAAAAAAAAGCACAAAAGGATGATAACCTCATGAAACTCAAGTAGTATTCATTAATCTAGGTTAGTCAACTATATTGCACAACGTTTTGGCATTTAAGTGGCATTACCTTCACAAAAATGAGACAGGATAGCTTCAAAAGCAGGTTCAGTACACATGGATTAGCCAAATTCGAATTTTCAAAATGATGTTATATCCATGGTACTCTCCAACCTGCCAGAGAAATGACAAGTATTTACCGGAAAAGGCTTCCGCCCCACTTTATATATAAAGCAAAGATCATCAACAATCTGGTACAACGCAGGCCACCAGAACACACGCGCACACACCCAAGGCAAGATACATAGGCATTGAGCGCAACACCACCCCTAGCACTACATGAGCAACCGGGGGCCTCAACCGTGAACACGCCACTGCGAAGAGAAGAAGCTACATACGACGAACCGTGGGCTCCAAGGCGATGCCTACAGGAAGGTTACAACACCGAAGCGCCGCCACCGCCCGACCCAAGGATCAGAGTTTCCCCTGGAGCAACACGACGGGCAGTGAGAGCCACGGCAACACCTTCAAGAAGGGAACGAGCTTCGTCCCCGCCGGTCCGTCCAAAGATAGAACAGGTTTTCACCCCGACTAATATTCACCGCCACCGAACATAACACCCTGACTACCACGCCGCCCACACGGCCATGGCTACCAGGCAGCACCAAGCCACGGGCTTTGCCCAGGAGCACAGCGACACCACCACTAGGGCCGCCGCCCCGGCATCCAGAACCTTGATGCCACCTCACCCGCTACTCACCGCTACCCCAACCAAAGAGACGAGTGGAAAGGAACCGCCTTTCGCACCCCTGAGCTGTCCCCAGCGTCGAGACCCGATAGGCCGGCCAAAACTAGCCACCATTGACCCGTCCTGCCGCCGGGCGCGAAACGAGCTCGGTCTTGCCGCCGGGAGCAAGACGAGTCAGGTCCTGCTGCCGGGCGTGAGACAAGCTTGGTCCTGCTGCCGGGCGCGAGACGAGTCCGGCCCTACTGCCGGGCGCGAGACAAGCTCGGTCCTGCTGCCGGGCACAAGACGAGCGATGGGCCACAGCTGGGAGAGGGCCAACCCTCCGATGAAGGTAGTGCCCGAGCGACGGGGAGAGGAATCGAAGGACGTCAAGGGCGCTCACCGACAGGCTGACGCCGAAGAAGTCCAGCCGCCGCCAAGAAACGACCCAGACCACCACCATGGACCACCACCACACCGTGGCAGCCCACATCCACATCGGGACCCCAAGGGGTAGCCCCGAGCCAGCGCTGCCACCCTCGCTGCCAATGGCCACCGCATGTAAGGTCGTCCGAAGCTCACACCACCGCCAGCGCCACCACCACCACCGTGCCGCGGCCACCACCTACCACTGCAGGGCGGCCACCCACGGCCCAAGCCGCCCACGGCCTGCACCGTCACAGGGCCGAGCAAGCAAAGCCCGCGGCCACCCGCCTGCCTGGACACGCACCAACCGCCGTTGCCGCCACGCCTCCAACTCCATCAGACGCTAGCCATGGCGGAGCCAGACGCCTGTGACCCAAGCAGCACGCTGCCCCCGCCGCGCGTTAGGCCACCGGAGCCAAATCCGCCAGATCTGGATGGGGCCGTCGCGCGCGTCACCGCCAGAGAAGCCACGCCGCGGCCGCCGCGCGTCGTAGGGGCCCCAAGCCACTGCTGCACCGCCACCACCCAGCATGCCCGCCGCCGTGCTGCTGGGCCCCGCACAGCCCAGCGCCGTCCCACGCCGGACGCCAACGCGAGGAGAGGGAAAAGATCCCCGCCGCCACCAACGTCGGCCGGACTTTGCCCGGCGGTGCCGTGCGATGGCGGCGGGAGGAGAGGCCGACGAGGGAGGACGAGAGGCGGCGCGCTAGGGTTTCCAGTGCTTTCAGGGAGCGGCTCGAAGTCGAGGTCGTCTGCAAATTCTGACAAGTATTTAGAGGGCACAAATGAAGGAAAGAAAAATATATTACGTACTTGTTTTCCTTCTCCAAACACCCCCCCCTTCATTTAACTTCTGTCACGAGATCAAATTATGAAAAAAAGAAAAATAAATGACTTCATTTAACTGGTAGGTCCACAGCATCACTGTCCTGAGCCACCTTTGAAATTGAATTTGCAAAATGGAAAATAAATTAAACTATGCATAAAGAATGCAGGAAGCAAAAAAGAGAACCTTTCTGTTGTTTGGGAACAAATGATTTGAATAAACTTCAAGGAAGGCAAACAAGACATCACCTTTCCAAGGGTACTCACCATCTTCCTGCTAATCAGACTGCTGCAGCTATGTCCTCCTACGTAGTATTACACTCTCCAAGAGCGAAGGGCTGGGCGAGCAAGGAGCGATGCCATGTCGTGATTTTTACTGTGGTCGCGAGGAACTGTTTCTGGCGAGACAAAAAAAACATGGGCTTTATCAATTGTGTTCTATTTTGCGATATGGCGTTGGACGAAAGAATCAAATTATTGGTTGCAAGAAATCCCATAAGATCATCTCCAGCAGGATAGATCATTGCAACATACCAGTGATTTCCTGCCAAAATCAAGCTTCTTTTCTATGTCCCCCATTTCGTAGCAAATGACATAACCACCGTCCCCTAATTTGAGAGTGAACTTGAGCAAATCACAAGAATTTAAGCTACAACAACAGGACCACTTTGCAACAACAAACAACAGTAAATAGCAGACATCTAAAATTTTGTTATAATTATAATAAAACATCATAAACCAACAGTTATCAGCCAATTAGCTGTACCTATGAAGACTCCTCTGTAAACTGTCCTTGATCCTAAAAGAAAAGCATCTGAATCTGATGTAAAACAGCCTTCCTGAAATAACATAACAATAAATAAGTAACAGACATGACATTCAGGTTGTTAGGAGAAGTATTGTACTTACGCACAATGAGTTTAAATCAAGCAATGCACACTGTGCTTCTGCTTCCTCGACGCTGTTAAATAACACAATGGCATATAGTTACGGGCATTTGTCAATAATGTCAGGTCGTATTATCAATAAACAGTTTGATTGGAGCAGAGAAAACCTACCCATCCAAGCAAGGCATGCCGGCCAAGCCAAGATGCTTCGCCTCTTTAATCATGCGCGAGAATTCCGATCCCTTGTTCCGTTGAAGGGAGGTCAATGGTTGCGAACTCGTGTCATCACAATCAGCCTAAAGTGAATGAAGCAACTGGGCTTAAACAAATAGAATTGGCTGCATCATATTCCAAGAAGTGTCCATTGTGTGTAAAAGAAATGACCACATAATTGGAACCTAGATGACGTCTATAAGTAGCCAGCTTGATTGAAGGTGTTGCCCTATCTGAAGATAAACAAGAAAACATACAAAGCACTATACATTGACCACATTACATCGAACACCTTGCAGGCACAGAAACAAATATGAGAAAATCTAGAAAAAGAGAGATATAGAGAGATGGTGGCCTGTAAAGCAGGTCGGGGGCAGGTGCGGCGTCTCTTGCGTTGCCATGGCCGCTTGAGCCATTGGTCGGCCTCCCTTCTTGGCCTCTTCCTGCTAGCCTTGGGCATGGTGGATGACTGGCAGATGAGGAGGACGATGCATACCGACGAAGATGGAGATGGAGATTACGAGCAGCACGAGGGAGAAGAGATGAAGAGGAGGTAGGTAGCGAGGTTGTGAGGGGCCAGGGTCGAACTTCTCCCCTCGCTGAGCTCCGACACCACGGCGACCAGATCCATCCCACCACCCATCTTCCTTCGCCTTGATGTCGCCCATGAAGCTCTCAACTTCGGCGCCACCGAGCTAATCAACGAGAGCCGCCGACACTGAAACAACAAACCGAGAGGAAGGAGGCAAGAGAGGATGGGGATAGCGCGTGTGGTGAATCTGGGGATGGGGACGTTTCCCTCTCTCTTCCTCTCTTAGCGAGAAGAAAACGAGCAGCGTACAGTGCCCGTCTAACGCTGCCAAGTGGACCAACTGGAACTTATATAAAGCAGAAAGCCTTGCCCAATCGATGAGCATAGTGAAATCCACGTAGCATGCCCCAGCGATCGCCCTTCCCCCGCACCTTATTGTGTGTGATTCTGACTTTTCCAGAGAGACAGATTGATTCTGACTTGTGAGTTCTAGAGTCGAATCTTGTAGTGGTTGCTTTATAGATTAGGGCAACTCCAATGCACAGACCCAAACGGACACGCGGTTTGGATCGACCAGCGGATGTATGTGTCTGATTTTTCGTTTGGATCAGCGCATGCACCCAACGCTGCCCGGACGCATATTTTTGCGCGTGGACTTTAAATAATACCGCACAAACAAGTCCAAACTAACATAATTAACATTAAAACGCCGGTCAAACACCGGCCAAAGTCCACTTAAACTTAATACAAACGTGCGGCTAGGCCGGCCTCATGCACTTCCCCCGTCCACATCTAGCCTAGCTTGCCCCCTTGTCGGCGACAAGCAAACCCTAGGGCAGCGCCATGGGTTTCTTCAGTGGCAAGGGCAAGGGCAAGCTCGTCCCGCGCGCCTTCTCCTCCGTCGTCGTCGCCGCCAGCTCATCAACGCGGCGGGCCGCCATGGGTGCGCGAGAAGCTGCACATCCCAGTCCTCCAGGCGCGGTGGCACTGGCGGTATCGGCAGCCACTCCCGTACCCAGAAGTTAGCCTGCCGCACGGCCGGCATCTAGACCCGCAGCGCATCCCCATTCCGGCGGTGCCTCGGTCAGCGTGGGCGCACGCCAAGGAGGTGCGCAGGCGGCGCGAGCTGCTCATGCCGGAGCAGCGGCAGATGGCGGCGTACGCGGCCGACTCTCCCAATTGGGAGGTCTGGTTTGCATTGGAGCACGAGGAAGACCGCCGCCGCAGCGTGCAGGCCAACCCCATGTACCCCCCGCCGCCCCCAGAGGTGATGCCGGAGGAGGAGGAGGAGGCTGCGTACCAGGACCGCACTCGAGGCGGCCTTGCAGTTCGCGCTGGAGGAAAGCCGGCGCGAGGAGGACGCCAGCCTGGGGATGGCACAGGCACGCCTCGCCCTCTCGGCGGCGGGGGACTCCGTCCACTCTTCGATCTACGCCCCGCCGCCACTGCTGGTCCTCGAGCCCAAGGCCGAGCCAGAGCCCACACACACGCCCACGCCGCCCATGTGGCCGGAGGAGCGGTACCGCTGGATAGGCGAGCTCCGCGAGTGGGTGAGCACGCCAACCGTGTGGCTCAGCGCGACGCCGGAGCAGGAGGCCGCGTAGCTCCAGCAATGGAAGGCACGTGTGCTGGCGGAGGAGCGCGAGGACGGCGAGCGGCAGATAGCGTGGGCACGAGACGAGGAGGAGGAGCATCGGGAGAGGAAGAAGGAGGAGCGCGCCCGCCAACCGCCGCCGCCCTTGGCAGGCGGCCGGCGCAGATGTCGCCGGGCTCAGGAGGTGGCGTTCCCATGGGCTGGCCCGGCGCCGGAGCTCATCGACCTCACCGGCCCGGGGGAAGGACGATGACGCCTAGGGCAGCGCGCAGGGGGAGGCACAATCTTTTTTATGTTTAATTAAGTTTAAGTGGACTTTGGCTGGCGTTTGACCGGCATTTTAATGTCTAATTATGTTAGTTTGGACTTGTTTGTACCTTTTTTTAAGTCCCTGCACAAAAATATACGTCTGACCAGTGTTGGGTACATGCGTAAACCTAAACAAAAAACCGACACATACATACGCTCGGCCGATCCAAACGAATAAAAACGGACAAATACCGCGTGTCCGTTTTGATCTGCACCGTTGAAGTTGCCCTAACCTCTGAAGCAACCACTACAAGATTCGACTCTGGAACTCAAGTCAGAATCAATCTCTCTCTATGAAAAAGTTAGAATCAATCAATCAAGCCACTCATTGACTCTGGTGTGTGGTGTGTGGTGTGTGCGAGTGTGATCATGCATGCACTAGCACTAGCAGTGGGACAACACACAACAGCAACAAAACAAGCGACCAGATCAAGAAACGTAAGAGGCATTCAGTTGATCAGTTTACCCTCCCAAGTCAATGTGTAGACGCCAAGGCCCTTGGCGTCTAGGTCGGAGGCAAGATTTGCCACGTCGGACTGTCAACATAGCTGACCAGGGAGGTGGGCCAGGGCCAGACGCCAGGGTTCGTGGCGTCTTCAATGCAAGCAGGACGTCGAGGATGTTGGCAGATCAGATTCGAAAAAAGTTTCAAACACGGGTCAAATCATGCTAAATTTCAGTAAATAGGCCAGAACAGTGAAAAAGCCTTATCTAGATGTATAAGAGTGCTTTGATGTATCCGGAAATACAAAAAAATATTTTAGTTCTAGATACACCCTTTATCTATTTTGATGACAAGTTTTTTCGGACGGAGGGAGTACGTGCTCCCTCCATAAAGAAATTTATAAGAGTGCTTACATCACTAATCTTATATTGCTTTACATAGGCAGTAATAAAGACATCAGTATCAGTACATGGATGGCCTCATCGCCCTGTAGGAAAACTCTGTCAAATCGATCTCGAACGTACGAATACGAACCGTTGGCGTAAAAATATTCGATTTTGTTTTCAAATGCTGAGTTCTGCGTACACGCTCCAACGGCTGGAATGACAGTCAACTCGGCCTGCCAACGAAGTCACATTCGGAGCATATACGCAAGGGATACCGACGGCAGGGCCCAGCTTCTGAAAATAGCGATTCAGCTCCGGCACTACCAATCGACGGCTAAAGTAAACGATTGCTTGCTCATTTTTTTTCCTTTTAGAGAGAGAAGTGTATCTTTTTTTGTTTTGAGGTAGAGAAGTACTATATCTCTTGTTTTTTCTTTAAAACAACACAGCACTTCCGCTGCCTCTCGGAGCATCTCCAGCACGTCTCCTTTCGCAAAAAAAAAATGTGGTATAGGACGAGTTGGAAAAGAAATGTGCTCCAGTAAATCTTCTTTCTCCAATATTTGGTTAAGAAAATTATATAGGTTGAGTTGAACCAAAATATGTGGTCCCGCAGATCCCCTTTTCACAAAAAAAAAAGTTTGACGATCACAAGAAAACACCTCAATTCACCCTGTAGAAGAGTTGCTACCCACCCTGTAATCGCCATGGCATCGAGCCACTGTCGAATACCACCATGCTGCCACCATCGTCCATCCCGCGGTCGCCTTTATCGCCGCTTCGGCTGTCAGCACATGCCTCCCCTCCGCCGCCCCATGCCAACTGTCGTTGCCGCCAGCGCCTGCCTACCACGATCACCGCTAGCATGCTTGTTGGTTGGATCTTCGGCGTCACCAACGTGCCTCTCCGCGGCCCAACCGTCCGCTTCACCACTCTAACGCCACCACCCTGCCATGAGAGAGAATGTGGAACGGAGAAAGGAAAGATAATAATAATAATAATAATAATAATAATAATAATAATAATAATAATAATAATAATAATAATAATTTGGCTCACCGGCATGTTGACCCGACACATCGAGAGTATGTCTGAGGTGAGTTTATTGATGACTTGCTATGGTAGTACACCTGTGATTGCCAACAAATTTGTTGGTAGACCGCCTATAGGCTGTAGCTAGTTGTAGGGGAAGTTTTTGGGTGATACGTCTGAAACCCTCAATGTCCCAATCCATCATTACTTCTACATTCACAAATATTTGTCTTTCTAGAGATTTGAATGATTCTACATACGGATGAATATAGATATTTTAGAGTGTAGATTCATTCATTTCTTTCCGTATGTAGTCGTTTGTTGAAGCTCTAAAAGATAAATAATTAAAACGGAGAAATATAATTATGGATTCTATGATTAAACAAATTCTAAAGTGGTTAGATAACAAATTTCTTCATTTACTCTGTTTTAAACACCCAACATATTAATTAATAATAATTTTCTTAAAGTGGTCCATTACAGTAGCCACCACGTAGGTTGGAAGACTAATCACTAGTAAACCATCTGAACGATTATCAACGCAAATTTTCAAACGGTGGAAAATTATTCATGCGCCTTCGGCAGTCGGGCGGCCGTTGCTTTGGCTGTCGCATCTGCCATAGGCTCGTGCTCCGACTATTCGACAGCGAGCCAGAGGGCTTTGGCATTTTTGCAGCGGAGCCGCCGCACGTTGGTCTATGGCATGTGGGGGGAGCAACAGAGGACCGTCGCGAGGAGCTGGTCCTCCGGATCCGCACGCGTGCCCGCAAGCCCGGCGGCAGCCATCGCCTGTCGCTCGCGCCTCGGATTCGGGAATCCGCGTCCTCGCTGACGCCAGCAACGGAGCTATGCGGACACGACGGAGAAGGGCGCATGGGGGCCGAATTTCGTGTTTTGACCCTTTTTAGAAAGGATTTCAGGATCTGACCCTGGTTTAATTTTTTTTTGAGATTTGATCCTTTTTCCTACCATCAGGGCATCTAGCGGTAGGGTTAGATAGCCTGCCGCCAGGTCCCATGGCGGTAGGAAACTTATCCACGTCAGCGCGCGGAGACGGCGCCGTCCCTCCTCCGTCGCACCGTCATGCCATGGGCCTGGCGGTAGGTTGTCTAACCTTCTGCTTGAGGCCTGGCGGTAGGGTCCGACGATTATTGCCCGAAACCCCGCCCTGCCCATCTCCCCACCCTTCCCCCCCACGCGGCGGTTCTTTCTTTCTCCCCAAGTCGCCCTCTCTTCCTCTCTCATCTCCTCCACTCCCCCCCTTGGATCTTCACCGATTCTTCACCGTTTTGGCGGATCGAGATGGCCCCGAGGAGAGAACCGTAAGCTCCTCCGATCCCTCCAATTAGTTTTTGCAAACTTGCTACCGATTCGACGCATTATTTGCTTGAAATCCCTCATGTTTTTGAACTTAGATTGATTTTTTTTCACCTAAGATTGATTGTAGTTGTAGTGCTTAGTTCTTTAGTAAGTAGTGCTTTTGGATATGTACTCTAATCAATAGTTCATATGTTAGTGTGAAGATGAACCCTAGTTCATAATTTTTTTTGTTAAAAAAATTATGATGTATTGTTGATAAAGGGATGAACCCTAGTTTGATGATGCATGTTGATATGATGATATGCTCTAGTGTGAAGATGAACCCTAGTTTGATGATGCATGTTGATATGATGATATGAAGATATTGTTTGGAAAATTTTGTTTAAAAATATGAAGCTATGATGTATGTTGGAGGTTTTTTGATATGATGCATGTTGATATGATTTGATCCATCATGTGTAGTAGATGTTGTTGGAGGAATATGCTTAAAATTTGATCTTGATATGATTTGAGTTCATTGTTTGTTTATGTATGCTTATGCTTATGGTGCTTTTGTTTATGAAACTCTATTAAAGGCGGCCACCTCTTGCGGACAACATCGGCTCACGGTCTTGCATCTTTGAATGGGCATTCGACAAGGGTCATCGTGCCCGTTTCATAGAAACGGAGAGGTAAGTGATATGAAAGAAATTTTGATCAAAGTTCTCGGATTGATGAAAATGATTTCCTAACTTTTGGCGTTCACTTTTTGTGAGACGCTCCACCCACTGCGCATAAGGGGTCACGGGTTCATGGGCATATGGACTCTGACGGCGCTTCTGCGCCGTTCTTCAAGAAACCCGTCTGTTGGGTTTCGTCTTTGCAGTTCAAGCGTCGGCCGCCGGCGCTTTCCACGCGGCTCTCACAGCTCGATTGATTGTTGGAGACCGGAGACCCATTCTTTCCATCGCCATGCGGGAGATGGCGGTGACCCTAGAGGATCGGGGATGATTCTGCAATGCCGATCGAGGTCATGCACTCACCGGTCAGTGGAGAGGGCCAAGCTGGCGAGAGAGGTCACCACCCTCATCGGTGGCCGCCCGCTGCCAAGAGTAACCGTACATCCGGTGTGCGTTGCCACAGCTCTCGAGCACCGGAGGACATGCCCCAAAGCGCGAGATGAGGCGATTGTGGAGTTGTCTGTGAGGCCTATCGTGGTATATTCTCTCGGAGGTCGTGTTTCGAGACAGCTCAGGAACTCGCCAGCTAGGCGTGTCTGTTCTTCCTAGCGGATTGGGATGCATGAGTGCAGTTGGGGGCGGCATCTCTCGCCTACCTATACCGTTCGGTAAGAGAGTGTCTAATTGCGTACCTACCTACGAAAGTGTGTCCATGACATTTTCTTATATCGATCCTCATTTGATGTTTTGCACTTGCGGCCTTAGCGAGAGGACGGAGACAAGTCCAATATGGGTGACTTTATGCAGGCCTTCTCCATTTGGATGTGGGAGCAGCTGCGGTGGGGCGTCCGGAGAAGTTGACAAGGCGCCCATGGGAAGACTATGGCGAAGAAGGCGGCGAGACTCGAAACCCCACCGTAGCTTACGAGTGGGACGTTGTCAAACTCTACGGGCCTAAACAAGACTTCGTACAAGACCTACACCAGCGAGTTGGATGCTTTGGCCTTGTCTGAGTATATGAACTCGCCACACCTTTCTCTTTGATTCCGCTATTGACCGAGAGTGCGAACTTACCAAGGTATATGTAATAGGTAATCTGGTGGCCGTGTCGACAAGAACGAGTGGGACTTTGATCTGAGCGTGATGTGCAATGCGGACCATGGTCTCTGGCGGTGCATCGTGCCCATGATCGTGTGTGTGCGCCGTCGAGTGGCATTTGCCACAGCGCTGGCCACGCAGATTTAGGATTTATCGGCATACCCCACCGGCCAGCCCACCGATACCGGCGTGACGCGCTCCACTGTGAGCTCTTTGTTCTCCGTGAGATTATCATGTTTCTTGTTGCTTATGATGATCTCATTGCGCTTATGATGATTCTTGTTGATTATGCCTTGCGGCATGAGCGGCGAAAGAATCGATCGATCCTGAGGCGGGAGAGGAGCATAAGACTCATGTGACGGAGTGGAACCGACGGAGGTGGCGTAAAGGCGTGGAGAGGAGAGTGACTAAGCGGGATGATTACAGGGCGACACATGAGGTGGTACGATGATGGCGGAAGCACCGTCTTCGTCTCGAGCCTCGATGGACGGCGGAAGACATCGCGGAGCTGGAGTGGGCTGACCCGATGAGCAGGCATACCGGACCGCATCGAGACATGCACGGTGGATTTAGGGAGTTTGCACCCTCATCAGCAGAGTGGTGCGTTTGAACCGAGGGTCGTATTTAAAATATTTTATTAAATCAGCGTGGTGACTTATGTCGTTGCAGTCCGGTGAGTGAACAGATGCATCTTTGAAGCCTCGGATGCACTAGGTCATCTTCCGGGGCGTACAATCTGAGACCAGTCGTCGGGGACGATGAAGGTACAATTTCAGTCTCCTCGGAGCAGATGCATCTTGTTCACTTGCGGTCGGTCGATCTGAACTTATTATGACCTTGCTTCATTGTGAGTCAGAGAAGTTAGTGCAGCGTTATGCATAGCTGGTAGGGCTGCTTGGGTGTCTTTGGAGCTGGGTCGATTGAAGCTCATCGACTGTAGCCACACAGGTATCATCGGCTCATCGAGCCATGCTCCCTCGTCGTCTAGGTTGGTTGGGGAGGAGGAGGATGAGGAGGAGGAGGAGGAGGAGGAGGAGGAGGAGGCCATATATGAAGGGGAGGAGGAGGATGAGAGCAGCGGGAGGAGGAGAATGCGATGAAGATTATGGACCTCCGGCAACTCAAGCGTCTCAAGCATCTCAGCTGCCAAGAAGAGGAATCCGAAGAAGAAGGATTTCTTGAGTCCGGACCCTTTCGAGAGACCGGTTCCTCGGCGGCCCAAGAAGAAGACCGAAGAGAATCGTTCAAAAGTAACGAGGACCGTACCTCCAAGAGGGAAGGAGCAACTGATTATGCTCTTCGATAGTTGGCTCTTTTAGTTTCGTTGAACTTCGTTTGATTGAACTATTCGGGTGGTTATGAAGCTACGTGGAACTATGTGTTTGCTATTTGTGGATCTATGTGTTTGCTATTTGTGAAACTATGTGGAACTCCGTTTACTAATTAGTTGAAGTTCGTTTGAAATGTTCTATGCACTTCAAATTTGTTAATGTGTATGTGATGCCCAAGTTTAATTGTTTGAGATCTGTGATATTGTTGTCATATTTATGAAAATTGCTATAATATTATTGTCATATTGAATTTGAAAAGAAGCAAGCAAATAAACTTAAATTCATAAAACACAAGACCCTACCGCTAAGGCCCACAAGCGGTAGGGTCGACACAACTCGCCAGTGGCAACTCAATTCTTCGTTCTGAATCGTTACCTTTGAAAAAACAAGACCCTACCGCCAAGGCCCTGGCGGTAGGGTCGAACAACTCTCGCCAGGCAACTCAATTCTTCGTTACAGAATCGTTTCACTGAGACAGGACCCTACCGCCAGGTGCTCTGGCGATAGGTTTGGACAGCCTACCGCCAGGCCTCCTGGCGGTAGGTACTTATCCACGTCAGCGCAGTCAAACGGCCGCCATCCCCCTCCGTCGCACCCCTACCGCCATGGGCCGTGGCGGTAGGCTATCTAACCCTACCGCCGTAGGCCCTGGCGGAAAAGGGTCAAATCACGAAATTTTTTCAAACAGGGATCAGATCCTGAAATCCTTTCTAAAAAGGGTCAAAACACGAAATTCGGCCGGGGTCGGCAGGGGCGCGAAGCTATGCGGACACGACGCTCCGGCACCGTCCTCCGCACTACGGTGTCGGACAACGGGAGATGCCGCAGGTAAGAGCTTCCACGGCTAGCTCCCATGATTGGCACAACACAAGGCGGAGGGCGAGCTCCTCCACTTCGTCCGACTCCATGTTTTGCATCAGCGACTGCCAGTCATCGACGGTGTTGGATCCGCCACCGGACGCTGTGCTGCTGCTGCTGCCCCTCACCATGGATTAAGGAAACGTGATGGGAAGAGGAGGAGACGGAGAAAAATGAAGTGGACAATGAGCTTTGACTCCGGTTTAGGGTTCGTTCGGATTGGGATAAATGTGCCAGGGTGAACCGGTCCGACGCGATATACGTGCCCGAGTATATTCGTGCCTCCATATATCCGTTCCGGATTTAAGCTTGGTTTTTTTTAATGTAGATTTAAGCTTGGTTTGAGGGGTGCCCGTCAATTTAGATGACTGCGGGCGGCTTGAAGAGAACTGACTGTATCACGATTTTGTGACCGGGCATTGAGTGAGCGGTGTCATCGGCTCGGTCAGTTTGGGGAGCGGGTTGTAGATGATCTCAGTTTGTGTAAGCACCCTCTAACACACAACGATCGTAAACCTATGGCCAACATGCACATGTGACATGCACTACCCCGGCAGATCAATGATGACACTACATTGAAGAAAACGAGAGTGAAACTTGCACCAATGGACCCCATCTCATCGCAGGTAATAAAAAAGGAGGCAAGAGCACTAGAGACCCAGAAACTTGCGTTGGATGTGATAGTTAAGTCCATAAACTTGCAAAAGATGATCAACTCATCCACAAAATTGCAAATTATGTGATGGTTTAGTCCACAGCCAATCAGATACGGACAATTGGCGCCCAGCTGGCTGCTGCATGGCACACCTGGTCGGACCGGCTCTTTTATGGAAAACCCCTCAACATTTCAGGAAGTCACGCCCGCAGTCCCTGTTTCCCTTGTCTTCTTTATCCCTATCCAAATCCCTAGCTCCTTGATAAAGAAGACTGTCGGTGATCGGTCGAGCTCGGCCAGTCCACGATCGGTCGGTCGGTCGCCGCGAAGGTCGAGATCCGGACGATATGAAGCTCTGGTTGTGCAGGCGACTTGGGGCGGCTGGTCGTGTCCCAGTGGTAGGCTCACCGTCGGCGTGCCGTGCTTTCGGGCTGTCGGTAATGTCGATAAGCCCCCCAAAACATGCTCGGATGACCGCTTCGAGCTCCCGTGCACTGCATCACCCGTCTTCCTCTTCTCCGACTCCGGCCACCGCCGCCTCTCGATCTCCACCGCCCATGATTAAGCGTCGGATTCCTGTGGTGAATACGCTCCTCTCCTCTCCCTCTATGTTTCGCCTCAACCAATTTGATTCCTCCTCCTCCTCTCTCTCTCTCTCTCTCTGTGTGTGTATGTGTTTGTGCAGAGTAAGTGGCAAGTAGCACTCCATGCATTTTTTTAGGAATTGGCAGCTTGTACTGCCTATATGTTAAGGAGTAAAGAAAATACGGAGGTTACATTACATAGCCGGTTTTTAAGGTGTCCCCCACTGAAATAAAAAAAGAGGAGTTAATCTGACTCCATGAATTTTGATCTGCAGCTGGGCTCTGACTTCTGAATGTTCTCATCTGATTTGCTCTAGTAACTGAATCCTGGTAGAGCAGCCCCCCATTGTATTAGAATTTAGAATATATCAATACAAGTTATTGCTTATACTAGTACTAGGTGCAGACTAGGGCCAATTTCAGATCACCATTTCAGTAGTTTGTTCCATGTATCGGTTTCCTGTCAAACTTAATAATTACAAACATGCATTTCTCTTTATATCTCTTTAATAATTACTGTATATGTGTATACATCTTTGGAGAAGGAAGGAGACAATAATACTACTAATAAATAATATGTTTGCAGTTGATAGTTGATAAGGGAAACAGGGATAAAGAAGACAAGAGAAATAGGGATTGCAGGCATGATTTCCTGAAACATTGAGGGGTTTTCCGCAAAAGAGCCGGTCCGATCAAGTGTGCCACGCAGTAGCCAGCTGGGCGCCAATTGTCCGTCTCTGATTAGCTGTGGACTAAACCATCACATAGTTTGCAAGTTTTTAGATCATCTTTTGTAAATTTATGGACTAAACCATCACATACAACGCAAGTTTCTAGATCTCTAGTGCTCTTGTCTCTAAAAAAAGCTACTAAGTTGGACAAGACAAAGAAAAAAATTCCAAAATCTTTAGCACCGTCAAAGGAAAGAAATGGAAACCCAATCACGAGCTCAACCCCAGGAACCCGGTGGCAGATCCCTCTCCTCTGGCCCACGTGGTTCACTCCCGGCCAAACGGCTACCTCCCTTTCCGTCCCCTCCTCAAGCTCTCGCCCCGCCCAGCCGAATCAAACCTGAGCCGTCCGATCCGGCATCCCACGGCTAGCTCCCACCGACCGTTGCCCCACTCGAAGCGCTCGCACGTCAGAGCCGACTCATACCCCGACCCGACCGTTGGGCTCGCCGTTTTCGAAACCGGAGACGGAATCGAGGGGAATAAATAACGCCCCGCCGGCGACCACCTCTGCCATCTCTCAGATCCTCCTCCCGGTCCCCGAGGCCCCAATCGATTGCTCAATCCTTCCTCTCCACCGCCCCACCTTCAGATTCAGAGATCTCGCTATAATTTCCAGCAGCCTTCTTTTCCCCTTTCTTTGAGCGTGAGGAATCGGTTTGAGCTGCTCAGCGCCCTGCTTGCTGCTGGTTCTTGAGCTCAGCTTCCCGCTTCTTTGATCGTTTGGAGTTTTGAGCTGATTTGGAGGAGGCGGGGTTGAACCGGTGGAGGGATGTCGCGGCGGCTGTCGTTGCCGGCGAGCTCGCCGGTGACGGTGACCGTGTCGCCGACGAGAGGGAAGGGTGCTGGCGGCGGGAGCCCCGAGGATGGGGTCGTGAGGAGGGGGTCCGGGCTCACCAGCCCCGTGCCCAGGCACTCCATCGGCTCCTCCACCGCCACGCTGCAGGTCTCGCCGGTGCGACGGAGCGGGGGGAGCCGGTACGGGTCGAGGGACGGCGCCGACGCGAGCGCCGAGTTCGTGCACTACACCGTGCACATCCCGCCCACGCCGGACAGGAACACGGCGTCCGCGTCCACGGACGCGCCCGTGGCTGAGGAGGAGGGGGAGGTGCTGCCGCAGAGGAGCTACGTCTCCGGCACCATCTTCACCGGCGGCCTCAACTGCGCCACGCGCGCCCACGTGCTCAGCAACTCCGCCGACGGCGCTCGGCCGGCCGCCTCCGTCAACATGTCCTGCAAGATGCGCGGCTGCGACATGTCGGCGTTCCTCAATGCCGGCCGCGGCGGCCGCCCGCCCTGTGACTGCGGCTTCATGATCTGCGAGGAGTGCTACATGGACTGCGTCGCGGCCGCGGGCAACTGCCCAGGCTGCAAGGAGGCCTACTCCGCCGGCAGCGACACGGACGACTCCGTCGACGAGGACGACGACGACGCCATCTCCTCGTCGGAGGAGAGGGACCACATGCCCATGACATCCATGTCCAAGCGCTTCTCCATGGTTCACTCCATCAAGATGCCCATGCCCAGCAGCAACGGCAACGGCGGCGGCAAGCCGGCCGACTTCGACCACGCCCGGTGGCTCTTCGAGACCAAGGGCACCTACGGCTACGGCAACGCTCTATGGCCCAAGAACGAGCACGGCGGCGGCAGCACCGCTGGAGCCACCACCGGATTCGTCGGCATCGAGGAGCCGCCCAACTTCGGTGCCCGCTGCCGCCGGCCCCTGACGAGGAAGACCAGCGTCTCTCAGGCCATCCTCAGCCC
Source organism: Aegilops longissima (assembly GCA_021605205.1). Lineage (NCBI taxonomy): Eukaryota > Viridiplantae > Streptophyta > Magnoliopsida > Poales > Poaceae > Aegilops > Aegilops longissima. Next base: position 155,293,186 of record CM038680.1, read on the forward strand.
ATACAGGTACCAATTCTTCCTGTAGAAAACAATTGATTTTGGCTCCCTCGCACTCGCACGCTTGCAGCTGCTTGACTTGTCGCTTCTTCCTCTGGTCTGTGCAGGATGCTGATCGCGATCCGGCTGGTGGCGCTGGGGTTCTTCCTGGCGTGGCGCATCCGGCACCCCAACCCGGACGCCATGTGGCTGTGGGCGCTGTCGGTGACGTGCGAGGTGTGGTTCGCCTTCTCATGGCTGCTCGACAGCCTCCCCAAGCTCTGCCCCGTCAACCGCTCCTGCGACCTCGACGTCCTCGCCGACCGCTTCGAGTTGCCCACCGCCCGCAACCCCAAGGGCCGCTCCGACCTCCCCGGCATCGACGTTTTCGTCTCCACCGCTGACCCGGAGAAGGAGCCGCCGCTTGTCACCGCGAACACCATCCTCTCCATCCTCGCCGCCGACTACCCGGTCGAGAAGCTCGCCTGCTACCTCTCCGACGACGGGGCGCGCTCCTCACCTTCGAGGCGCTCGCCGAGACCGCCAGCTTCGCGCGCACGTGGGTGCCGTTCTGCCGGAAGCACGGCGTCGAGCCGCGCTGCCCGGAGTCATACTTCGGCCAGAAGCGGGATTTCCTCAAGAACAAGGTGCGGCTGGACTTCGTCCGCGAGAGGCGGAAGGTGAAGCGGGAGTACGACGAGTTCAAGGTGCGGGTCAACTCGCTGACGGAGGCGATCCGACGGCGCTCCGACGCGTACAATGCCGGCGAGGAGCTGCGAGCAAGAAGGCGCCTGCAAGAGGAGGCCATGGCTGCCGGTGGCGCGCTGGGAGCAGCTCCGTTGGCAGAGACTGGGGCCGTGAAGGCGACATGGATGTCTGACGGCTCACAGTGGCCCGGCACTTGGCTCACCGGGCCGACGGATCACGCGCGCGGCGACCACGCTGGCATCATTCAGGTGATTCATCAAATCCATACATGTTGTTGCTGCTGACACAAATCCTTTCGAAATGCTTGTTCAATCGATTCGAAATGCTCATGTATCTTCTCCAATTGATTGATGAACGCGCAGGCAATGCTTGCGCCACCGACGTCGGAGCCAGTGCTTGGCGGTGAGCCGGCGGAGTCCGGCGCTCTGATCGACACGACGGGTGTGGACATCCGGCTGCCGATGCTGGTGTACGTTTCACGCGAGAAGAGGCCCGGGTACGACCACAACAAGAAGGCCGGCGCCATGAACGCGCTGGTCCGGACGAGCGCCATCATGTCGAACGGGCCCTTCATCCTCAACCTCGACTGCGACCACTACGTGCACAACTCGGCGGCGCTCCGCGAAGGGATGTGCTACATGCTCGACCGCGGCGGCGACCGCGTCTGCTACGTGCAGTTCCCGCAGCGGTTTGAGGGCATCGACCCCAACGACCGGTACGCCAACCACAACCTCGTCTTCTTCGACGTGGCCATGCGCGCCATGGACGGGCTGCAGGGCCCCATGTACGTCGGCACGGGCTGCATCTTCCGCCGCACCGCTCTGTATGGGTTCAGCCCGCCGCGCGCCACCGAGCACCACGGCTGGCTCGGGAGGAAGAAGATCAAGCTGTTCCTGAGGAAGCCCACCATGGGGAAGAAGACGGACAGGGAGAGCGAGCACGAGTCTATGCTGCCGCCGATCGAGGACGACGACCACAACCAGCTCGGCGACATCGAGTCATCGGCGCTGATGCCGAAGCGGTTCGGCAGCTCGGCCACGTTCGTGTCGTCGATCCCCGTGGCAGAGTACCAGGGGAGGCTCTTGCAGGACATGCCGGGGGTGCACCAGGGCCGTCCAGCCGGCGCCCTGGCCGTGCCTCGCGAGCCGCTCGACGCCGCCACCGTCGGCGAGGCCATCAGCGTGATCTCGTGCTTCTACGAGGAGAAGACAGAGTGGGGGCGGCGCATCGGGTGGATCTACGGGTCGGTGACGGAGGACGTGGTGACCGGGTACCGGATGCACAACCGCGGCTGGCGGTCGGTGTACTGCGTGACCCGCCGCGACGCGTTCCGAGGCACCGCGCCCATCAACCTCACCGACCGGCTCCACCAGGTGCTCCGGTGGGCGACGGGGTCCGTGGAGATCTTCTTCTCCCGCAACAACGCCTTGTTCGCCACCCGGCGGATGAAGCTCCTGCAGCGCGTGGCCTACTTCAACGTGGGCATGTACCCGTTCACCTCCATGTTCCTCATCGTCTACTGCGTGCTCCCGGCCGTCTCCCTCTTCACTGGCAAGTTCATCGTCCAGCACCTGAGCGCCACGTTCCTCGTCTTCCTGCTCATCATCACCATCACGCTGTGCCTGCTGGCGCTGCTGGAGATCAAGTGGTCCGGGATCACGCTGCACGAGTGGTGGCGCAACGAGCAGTTCTGGGTGATCGGCGGCACCAGCGCGCACCCGGCCGCGGTGCTGCAGGGCCTCCTCAAGGTGATCGCCGGCGTGGACATCTCCTTCACGCTCACGTCCAAGCCCGGCGGCGCGGACGACGGCGAGGAGGACACGTTCGCGGAACTGTACGAGGTGCGGTGGAGCTTCCTCATGGTGCCCCCCGTGACCATCATGATGCTGAACGCGGTGGCGCTGGCGGTGGGGACGGCGCGGACGCTGTACAGCGAGTTCCCGCAGTGGAGCAAGCTGCTGGGCGGCGCCTTCTTCAGCTTCTGGGTGCTGTGCCACCTCTACCCCTTCGCCAAGGGGCTCCTGGGACGCCGCGGCCGAGTGCCCACCATCGTCTTCGTCTGGTCCGGCCTCATCTGCATGATCGTGTCGCTGCTCTGGGTCTACATCAGCCCGCCAGCCGGCGCCAGGCCGGGTATCGGCGGCTTCAGCTTCCCGTAGGTTACCAAGTTCATCTGAAGAAGCTCGCATGAAGGAGTACTTGCTTCATGGAGTTCAGTTATCGTTAGTAGCAATGGTGGATTCCTAGGCAGCTGAGCTCAACTGCTGCTTTACCAAGATATTAGACATGTTTTAGCTATGCTATATCTAACTATTGTAACTGTATACTATGATTGGGGGTGTACTGTCAGTGTCATGACATTGTTTGTGTTGAGCTAGAAATACTTGGAGTTCAGTTATTGTTGAAACTGCACTGTGATCGGTGTTATTCTTCTAGATTAAATGGTCTTGTCACATTTCAGGTGCCAATCAGGATTACTGTAGGATGTGAGCTGTTATGACCAGTTTGGTCTAATACTAACTAGGAAGAGGCCCACCGGGCATTAGGGGCTTGACCCACAAGTTATCTTAGGCTAAAGTTATAAATACTAGTTGTAAGACATCGTTTGAGATCAAGCAATAAAGATATTATAATCTTCTGTTGCCCGGCTCCTTGCTACACCTTGCCCTAGCCGCCGCCGCCCTCCTGTTTCCTCGCGACGGCGCCAACACGCCGGAGCCGCCGCCCTCGCCCTCAGCCCTCTCTGTCCTGTCCGTATAATCTACGGAGTAGAGACGGTAGGAACCCTAGTCCTACCAATTTGATATCCACAGACACCAGGCCGATCATGTCGCTCCCTCCATCACCGCCGCCGCTGCCATCCACCTCCGCCCCTCTCGCGCCATCGCCACGCCCACGCCGATGACGGCGATCACATCCGCACCACCACTATCGCGCCCGGCGCCAATCACCACCACGGCGGATCCGCCCCGCTCCTCTCGCCTTGAGGAGGTGTCCGGGCACCTGCGCGAGCTTGTCCAGCGGTCGGGGCATTACCTCTACCTCGTCGGGAACCAACCCCGCCACCGAAGCGCCGCCACCACCGCCTACGGGCGCCGCTCGATGGCGGCCCCGCCTTCAGGCGCCCTACGGGCGCCCGGCCGCCGCTTGCTGCTTAACTACTCGGCAGCAGGACGGCCTTGGCAGCGTGGCGGCCTCCATCACGCCCATTGGGGCCCGCCCGGCGATTTCTCCGGCGCCACCGCCCGCCCCACGACGCAGCGCCGGTGCAGCAGCTCCACCAGCGCCGCCGCCATCGACAAGACCACCACCGCGCCTCGGGCCGCGGGTCGCCCTCGCACCAGTGCGATTTCCGCCGTCCCCATCGCCGATCCCGCGTGGCGGCGGCTCGTCTTGGGCCCAGATACTCCACGGCGCGAACACCCGCGCCCTCCTGCGGGTTGATCACCCCTCGAGCTCGGCAAACTCGCCCGGCGCTTCGACCCGGCATCTGCTGCTGCCGGCGCTGCGGCCGTCCCGGGCACGGTGGGCAGCGCCCCTCGCCGCCAAGCTAGACTTCGCCACCTACGAGGGCACGGAGGACCCCGTCAACTGGCTCAACCAATGCGAGCAGTTCTTTCGAGAGCAGCGGACGCTCGCTTCGGATCGTACCTGGCTCGCGTCCTATCATCTTCGAGGTGCGGCACAGACCTGGTACTACGCCCTCGAGCAGGACGAGGGCGGCATGCCACCATGGAAGCGCTTCCGGGAGCTCTGTCTCCTCTGTTTCGGGCCTCCTATCCGCGGGAGCCGACTGGCGGCCCTCGGCCGTTTGCCTTTTACATCTACGGTGCAGGACCACGCCGACCGCTTCCAGGCCCTGGCGTGCCACGCGCCGGGCATCTTCGCGTCTCAGTGCGCCGAGCTCTTTGTGGGTGGCCTGCCGGACCATATTCGCGTGGACGTCGAGCTCCGGGATCCCCCCGACCTCCAGACGGACATGTACTACGCCCGGGCCTTCGAGCAGCGGGCCCTGGTACTGCAGCAACCACTCGGACGGAGCGGCCGCCAGCCCGATCGGCGATGACGACTCCTGCGGCCCGCAGTCGGCCTCCTCCACCGCGACGACCACACCCCGGCCGCCACACGGCCTTTCCGCCGATTGTCACCGGCGAGCAGCGGGGCGTCACCGTCGAGGCTCGCTTCAATCTGCGATGAGCCCTACGCCGACCCATATCGCCCCGCCTATTTTATTTGGAGACGGTCGACTACACTGAGGCGGACGACTCGCCCGACACGCTACCTCCACCTGCGGAGTCCGAGGACGCGGCCGCAGATCCCGCAGCGACGGCGTGCGTCGTCTCCCTTCACGCCCTGGCCGGCATCCGGGGCGAGCGGACCATGCTGCTGCCCGTAACGATCCATGGCGAGCGACTGGTGGCCCTGCTGGATACGGGCTCCACCCACAACTTTCTGCCCGAGACGACCATGCGTCGGCTAGCCCTTAGGACGACGGGCGGGGAGCGCCTACGGATCACGATGGCGAACGGCGATCGCCTCCGGTGTCATGGGCTCGCCAGTGACGTTCCCATCTCAATCGGCGGTGAACACTTCTCCATTACCTGTGCAGGGATCGACCACGGCTGTTTCGACTTCATTCTCGGGGTGGACTTTCTCCGGACCCTCGGCCCCATCCTGTGGGATTTCGATGCGCTCACGATGACGTTCTGGCGGTAGGGCCGCCGCATCCGGTGGGAGGGCCTTGGGGGCGCCGTGCCAGCCGTGCCACACCTCTAGCTGGCCGCCGCGTCCTCGGAGGCCAAGCACCCCCTGTTGGATCCCCTTCTGCAGCAGCACAGCGACCTCTTCGACGTGCCGCGGGGTCTCCCGCCTTCCCGGGTGTACGACCATCGTATTCACCTCGTACCGGGCACCACTCCGGTGGCGGTTCAGCCCTACCGCTACCCCAGCTGCAGAAGGATGAGTTGGAGCGCCAGTGTGCCCTGATGCTCGCTGTGGGTATCATCCGGATCTCCACGTCGCCCTTCTCGGCGCCGGTGCTTCTCGTCCGTAAGTCGGACGACACATGGCGCTTCTGCATCGACTTCCGCGCCCTCAACGCGCTCACGCTCAAGGACAAGTTCCCTATACCGGTGGTCGACGAGCTCTTGGATGAGCTCCATGGGGCACGCTTCTTCACCAAGCTCGATCTCCGGTCGGGCTATCATCAGTGCGCATGCATCCGGACGACATCGCCAAGACGGCGTTCGCACCCACCATAGCCGCCGAGTTCTTGGTGATGCCCTTCGCCTCGCCAACGCCCGGCGACGTTCGAGCCACGATGAGCGACGTCCCGACCCTACTTACGGCGGTTTGTGCTTGTTTTCTTTGATGACATTCTTATCTACAGCGCCACCTGGGCCGAGCACCTCCAGCACGTCGCCATCATCTTCAACGAGCTTCGGGCGCACCACCTCCACTTTAAGCGCTCGAAGTGCTCGTTCGGGACGCCTTCCGTCGCCTACCTCGACCATGTCATCTCGGCCGACGGGGTGGCTATGGACGCCGACAAGGTGGCGGCCGTCTCCGCATGGCCGACGCCTCACTCGCCACGAGGTCTCCGTGGGTTCCTCAGACTCGCCGGCTACTACCGGAAATTTATCCGGGAGTTCGGACTCATCGCGGCGCCCCTCACACGGTTGCTTCGCCGCGACGCCTTTGCCTGGGACGACGAGGCGACGACGGCGTTCGAGGCCCTCACGGGGCCCCTCACAACGGGCCCCGTCTTCCAGATGCCCGACTTTGATCGCCCGTTCGTGGTGGACTGCGACGCCTCGGGCGCCGGCTTCGGTGTTGTGCTTCATTAGGGCGATGGGCCCCTCGCTTTCTTCAGCCGACCTTTCGCTCTGTGCCATCTTAAGCTGGCAGCTTACGAGCGGGAGCTCATTGGCCTTGTCCAGGCCGTTCGTCATTGGCGGCCGTACTTGTGGGGGCGGACCTTCCATATTCGCACGGACCACTACAGACTGAAGTTCTTCTTTGGATCAGCGGTATCGACCATTCCGCAGCACCGGTGGATCGGCAAGCTCTTGACCGACTTCTCCGTCGAGTATCGGCCAGGCCGTCTTAACACCGTGGCCGACACGCTGTCCCGTCGCGACTCCGACCTCGCGCCATCTGCCGACGCGACCGCCGGGACGGCCCTGTGCATCCGCTCCGGGCCATCGTTCGATCTCTTCGCCGACATTCGCCGCGCCACTGCGACGGCGGACGCTGCCGCCTTTCTTCAGCAGCAGCTCGCGGCCGGCGACTTGGAGGAGCCTTGGCGCTTCTTTGACGGACTGCTCCTCCATGGGCGCCGGATCTTTGTTCCGGCACATGATGATCTCCGTCACCAGGTGTTGCAGCTCGCCCACTCGGCGGGCCATGAGGTGTCTGAAAACCCCCATCGTCTTGGCGCGACTTCTACATCCCCAGGCGATCGTGCCTAGTCCGCGGCCGGGTTCGGTCTTGTCGACTTGCCAATAACAAAGACGGAGACCACGAGGCCGGCTGGGCTACTTCAGCCCTTGGAGGTGCCGTCTCAGGTCTGGGCAGATATATCCATGGACTTCATCGAGGGACTTCCCAAGGTGGGGGGCAAGTCGGTCATCCTCACGGTGGTCGATCGCTTCTCTAAGTACGCCCACTTCATTGCACTCGGCCATCCGTACACGGCGGAGTCCGTGGCCCGGGCCTTCTTCGACGGCATCGTCCGTTTACACGGGTTCCCTGCTTCGATCATCAGTGATCGGGACCCAGTCTTCACGGGCCATGTCCGCGCGACCTCTTCAGATGGCGGGTGTCCAGCTCCGCTTTGGTCGGCGTTCATCCTCGGACGGACGGTCAGTCCGAGGTGGTTAACAAGGTCATTGCCATGTATTTACGTTGTGTGACAGTGATCGGCCTCGCTTGGTGGATCGCTCTCTTGGGCGAATCTTGCTACAACACTTCTTATCACTCCGCCTGCAGCGCGACGCCATTTGAGGTGGTCTATGGTCGACCACCCCGCCTATTCTTCCGGTCGACCGGAGACGGCTCGGACGGTGGTTGCGAGTGACCTTATCCGCACCGTGGCGAGATCTTTGGCTGAGGTCCGTCGGCGTCTCCTTCAGCCCAGCAGATGGCCAAGCACTACTCGACAATCATCATCGTGGAGGCGGAGTTCGCGGTGGGTGATCGGGTGTGGCTGCGTCTCCTCCACCGCTCTACACAACATCGGACCCAGCAGCGGCGCAAGCTCGCCCCTCGCTTCGCGGGCCCTTCCCTATCGTGGAGCGCATTGGGAAGGTGGCCTATCTTCTTGACTTCAGCTCGCGCTCGCATCCACGCGTCTTCCATGTGGGGCTGCTCAAGCCTTTCCGTGGCGAGCCACCGGCGCTCCCCGCGCTTCGCCAACCGCCGATGGTCGCATTCTTCGAGCCGGCCAAGGTGTTGCGAGCACAGCTCCGTCGTGGCGTGTGGTTCATCCTTGTTCGATGGGCGGGCCTTCCGAGGAGGAAGCTACTTGGGAGCAGCGAGGAATTCCGCCAACACTATTCAGACTTTCAGCTCGAGGGCGAGCTGTTTGCGCAGGCGGGGAGAGATGTTATGACCGGTTTGGTCAATACTAGGAAGAGGCCCACCGGGCATTAGTATTAGGGGCTTGACCCACAAGTTATCTTAGGAAAGTTATCTTAGGCTAAAGTTATAAATACTAGTTGTAAGACATCGTTTGAGATCAAGCAATAAAGATATTATAATCTTCTGTTGCCCGGCTCCCGAACGAGCCGGAACCCTAGCCACACCTTGCCCTAGCCGTCGCCGCCCTCCTGTTTCCTCGCAACGGCGCCAACACGCCGGAGCCGCCGCCCTCGCCCTCAGCCCTCGCTGTCCTGTCCGTATAATCTACGGAGTAGAGACGGTAGGAACCCTAGTCCTACCATGAGCAAACTTTGGTGAATTCAGCTAGGATATTCAAACAGACGTCTTGCCTGAATTCGGCACACTGAGGTGTATACAACTAAAAGATCACAATCTGTGATGGACATGGACCCTGTTCTAAAACAAGGATGTCATTTTATTTGAATTGATTGATAAGCAACTTACACACGAAATACATGTTGGAAATATGCCCTAGAGGCAATAATAAATTAGTTATTATTATATTTCCTTGTTCATGATAATCGTTTATTATCCATGCTATAATTGTATTGATAGGAAACTCAGATACATGTGTGGATACATAAACAACACCATGTCCCTAGTAAGCCTCTAGTTGACTAGCTCGTTGATCAACAGATGGTTACGGTTTCTGACCATGGACATTGGATGTCGTTGATAGCGGGATCACATCATTTGGAGAATGATGTGATGGACAAGACAATCCTAAGCCTAGCACAAAGATCGTAGTTCGTATGCTAAAGCTTTTCTAATGTCAAGTATCTTTTCCTTAGACCATGAGATTGTGCAACTCCGGATACCGTAGGAATGCTTTGGGTGTACCAAACGTCACAACGTAATCGGGTGGCTATAAAGGTGCACTACAGTATCTCTGAAAGTGTCTGGGTTGGGTTGTACGAATCGAGGCGGGATTTGTCACTCCGTGTGTGGAGAGGTATCTCTGGGCCCACTCGATAGGACATCATCATAATGTGCACAGTGTGACCAAGGGGTTGATCACGGGATGATGTGTTACGGAACGAGTAAAGAGACTTGCCGTAACGAGATTGAACAAGGTATCGACATACCGACAATCGAATCTCGGGCAAGTACAATACCGCTAGACAAAGGGAATTGTATACGGATCGATTGAGTCCATGACATCGTGGTTCATCCGATGAGATCATCGTGGAACATGTAGGAGCCAACATGGGTATCCAGATCCCGCTGTTGGTTATTGACCAAGAACGTCTCGGTCATATGCAAGATGGTTCCCGAACCCATAGGGTCTACACACTTAAGGTTCGATGGCGCTAGGGTTATAAAGGAAGTTTGTATGTGGTTACCGAATGTTGTTCGAGTCCCGGATGAGATCCCGGACGTCACGAGGAGTTCGGAATGGTCCGGAGGTAAAGATTTATATATGGGAAGTCCTGTTTTGGTCACCGGAAAAGTTTGGGTTTTATCGAGAGCGTCATGGGACCACCGGAGGGTCGAGGGTCCACCAAGTGGGGCCACCGGCCCCAGAGGGCTGCATGGGCCAAGTGTGGGAGGGGACCAGCCCGAGGTGGGCTGGTGCGCCCCCCACAAGGGCCCAAGGCGCAGGGAAGAGTGGGAGGGGGCAAACCCTAGGGCAGATGGGCCCTAAGGCCCACCCCAGGTGCGCCTCCCCTCTCTCCCCCTCTGGCCGCCACCCAGATGGGATCTGGGGGCTGCCGCCACCCCTGGGGAGGGAACCCTAGAGGGGGCGCAGCCCCTCCCCTTCCCCCTATATATAGTTGAGGTCTAGGGGCTGCCCAACACACGAGTTTCTCTCCCTCTTGGCGCAGCCCTACCTCTCTCCCTTCTCCTCTCCCGCGGTGCTTGGCGAAGCCCTGCAGGATTGCCACGCTCCTCCACCACCACCACGCTGTTGTGCTGCTGCTGGACGGAGTCTTCCTCAACCTCTCCCTCTCTCCTTGCTAGATCAAGGCATGGGAGACGTCACCGGGCTGTACATGTGTTGAACGCGGAGGTGCCGTCCGTTCGGCACTAGGATCTCCGGTGATTTGGATCACGACGAGTACGACTCCTTCAACCCCGTTCTCTTGAGCGCTTCCGCTTAGCGATCTACAAGGGTATGTAGATGCACTCTCCTTCCCTCGTTGCTGGTTTCTCCATAGATAGATCTTGGTGACACGTGGGAAAATTTTGAATTTCTGCTCGTTCTCCAACATGGCATCATGAGCTAGGTCTATTATGTAGATTCTTTGCACGAGTAGAACACAAAGTAGTTGTGGGCGTTGATTTTAAATCAATATGCTTACCGTTACTAGTCCAATCTTGTTTCGACGGTATTGTGGGATGAAGCGGCCGGACCGACCTTACACGTACACTTCGTGAGGCAGGTTCCACCGACCGACATGCACTTGGTGCATAAGGTGGCTAGCGGGTGCCAGTCTCTCCCACTTTAGTCGGATCGGATTCGATGAAAAGGGTCCTTATGAAGGGTAAATAGCAATTGACATATCATGTTGTGGCTTTTGCGTAGGTAAGAAACGTTCTTGCTAGAAACCCATAGTAGCCACGTAAAACATGCAAACAACAATTAGAGGACGTCTAACTTGTTTTTGCAGGGAATGCTATGTGATGTGATATGGCCAAAAAGGAATGTGATGAATGATATGTGATGTATGAGATTGATCATGTTCTTGTAATAGGAATCACGACTTGCATGTCGATGAGTATGACAACCGGCGAGAGCCATAGGAGTTGTCTTTATTTATTGTATGACCTCGTGTCATTGAACAACGCCATGTAATTACTTTACTTTATTGCTAACCGTTAGCCATAGTAGTAGAAGTAATAGTTGGCGAGACAACTTCATGAGGACACGATGATGGATATCATGATGATGGAGATCATGGTGTCATGCCGGTGACGATGATGATCATGGAGCCCCGAAGATGGAGATCAAAAGGAGCAAAATGATATTGGCCATATCATGTCACTATTTGATTGCATGTGATGTTTATCATGTTTATGCATCTTATTTTCCTAGAACGACGGTAGTAAATAAGATGATCCCTCATTAAAATTTCAAGAAAGTGTTCCCCCTAACTCGAAAGTTCGTCGTTTAGAAGCACCACGTGATGATCGGGTGTGATAGATTCTTACGTTCACATACAACGGGTGTAAGCCAGATTTACACACGCGAAACACTTAGGTTGACTTGACGAGCCTAGCATGTACAGACATGGCCTCGGAACACAAGAGACCGAAAGGTCGAGCATGAGTCGTATAGTAGATACGATCAACATGAAGATGTTCACCGATGATGACTAGTCCGTCTCACGTGATGATCGGACACGGCCTAGTTGACTCGGATCATGTAATCAATTAGATGACTAGAGGGATGTCTATCTGAGTGGGAGTTCATAAGATGAACTTAATTATCCTGAACATAGTCAAAAGATCTTTGCAAATTATGTCGTAAGCTCGCGCTTTAGTTCCACTGTCTAGATATGTTCCTAGAGAAAATATAGTTGAAAGTTGACGATGGCGATTATGCGGACGAAGAAAGCTTATGTCCTTAATGCATCGCTCGGTGTCTGAACCCCAAACATCGCCCATGGATGTTGCGAACATCGGACATACACGTTTTGATAACTACATGATAGTTCAGTTAAACGGTTTAGAGTTGAGGCACCAAAGATGTTTTTCGAAACGTCGCGGAACATATGAGATGTTTCGAGGGCTGAAATTGGGATTTCAGGCTCGTGCCCACGTCAAGAGGTATAAGACCTCCGACGATTTTCTTAGCCTACAAACTAAGGGAGAAAAGCTCAATCGTTGAGCTTGTGCTCAGATTGTCTGAGTGCAACAATCACTTGAATCGAGTGGGAGTTGATCTTCCAGTTGAGATAGTGATGTTTCTCCAAAGTCATTGCCACCAAGCTGCTAGAGCTTCGTGATGAACTATAACATATCAGGGATAGATATGATGATCCTTGAGCTATTCGCAATGTTCGACACATGAATGTAGAAATCAAGAAGGAGCATCAATTGTTGATGGTTAGTGAAACCACTAGTTTCAAGAAGGGCAATGGCAAGAAGGGGTACTTCATGAAACAGAAAATCGATTCTTGCTCCAAAGAAGAAACCCAAGGTTGAACCCAAACCGAGACTAAGTGCTTCTGTAATAAGGGGAACAGCCACTAAGAGCAGAATTACCCTAGATACTTGGTAGATGAGAAGGCTGGCAAGGTCGATAGAAGTATATTAGATACACACTATGTTAATGTGTACTTTACTAGTACTCCTAGTAGCACCAGGGTATTAGATACCGGTTCGGTTGCTAAGTGTTAGTAACTCGAAGTAAAAGCTACGGAATAAATGGAGACTAGCTAAAGGTGAGCTGACGATATGTGTTGGAAGTGTTTCCAAGGTTGATGTGATCAAGCATCGCACGCTCCCTCTACCATCGAGATTGGTGTTAAACCTAAATAATTGTTATTTGGTGTTTGTGTTGAGCATAGTCATGATTGGATTATGTCTATTGCAATACGGTTATTCATTTAAAGAGAATAATGGTTACTCTGTTTATTTGAATAATACCTTCAATGGTCTTGCACCTAAAAGGAATGGTTTACTGAATCTCGATCGTAGTGATACACATGTTCATTCCAAAAGATATAAGATAGTAATGATAGTACCACCTACTTGTGGCACTGCCATGTAAGTCATATTGGTTAAAACGCATGAAGAAGCTCCATGTTGATGGATCTTTGGACTCACTCGTTTTGAAAAGTTTGAGACATGCGAACCATGTCTATTGGTGTATACGCATGAAGAAACTCCATGCAGATGGATCGTTTGGACTCACTTGATTTTGAATCACTTGAGATATGCAAATCATACCACATGGGCAAGATGATTTGAAAGCCTTGTTTTTCAAAGAAAATGGAACAAGAGAGCAACTTGTTGGAAGTAATACATTTTGATGTGTGCAGTCCAATGAGTCTTTGAGGCACGCAGATGGATATCGTTATGTTCTTACTTCACGGATGATTTGAGTAGATCTTGAGTATATTTACTTGATGAAACACAAGTCTGAATTATTGAATGGTTCAAGTAATTTCAGAGTGAAGTTGAAGATCATCGTGACAAGAGGATAAAATGTCTATGATATGATCATAGAGATGAGTATCTGAGTTACGGGCTTTGGCACGCAATTGAGACATTGTGGAAATTGTTTCACGATAAATACCGCCTGGAACACCATAGTGTGATGGTGTGTCCGAACATCATAGTTGCACCCTGTTGGATATGGTGCGTACCATGATGTCTCTTATCGAATTACCACTATCGTTCATGGGTTAGGCATTAGAGACAACCGCACTCACTTTAATAGGGCACCACGTAATTCCGTTGAGACGACACCGTTTGAACTATGGTTTGGAGAAACCTAAATTGTCGTTTCTTAAAAGTTTGGGGCTGCGACGCTTATGTGAAAAAGTTTCAGGTTGATAAGCTCGGACCCAAAGCGGATAAAATGCATCTTCATAGGACACCCAAAACAGTTGGGTATTCCTCCTAATTCAGATCCGGAAGCAATAGGGATTGTTTCTTGAATCGGGTCCTTTCTCGAGGAAAAGTTTCTCTCGAAAGAATTGAGTGGGAGGATGGTGGAGACTTGATGAGGTTAATGAACCATCACTTCAACCAGAGTGTAGTAGGGCACAGGAAGTTGTTCATGTGGCACATACACCAATTGAAGTGGAAGCTGATGATAGTGATCATAATGCTTCGGATCAAGTCACTGCCAAGCCTCGTAGGACGACAAGGACAGGTAGTGCTTAAGAGTGGTACGGTAATCCTGTCTTGGAGGTCATGTTGCTAGACAACAATGAACCTACGAGCTATGGAGAAGCGATGGTGGGCCCGGATTCCGACAAATGACTTGAGGCCATAAAATCCGAGAGAGGATCCATGTATGAAAACAAAGTGTAGACTTTGGAAGAACTACTTGATGGTCGTAAAGGCTGTTGGGTACAGATGGATTTTAGAAGAAGACGGACAATGATGGTAAGTGTCACCATTAAGAAAGCTCGACTTGTCATTAAGATGTTTTCCGACAAGTTCAAGGAGTTGACTACGATGAGACTTTCTCATTCGTAGCGATGCTAAGAGTCTGTTGGAATTATATTAGCAATTAATGCATGATTTATGAAATCTTGCAGATAGGATGTGAAAACATTGTTTCCTCGACGATATTCTTGAGGAAAGGTTGTGTGTGATACAACCAGAAGGTTTTGTCAATCCTGAAAGATGCTAACAACTGTGCAAAGCTCCATCAATCCTTCTAAGGACTGGAGTAAGCATCTCGGAGTTGGAATGTGCGCTTTGATGAGATGATCAAAGATTTTGGGTCTATACAAAGTTTAAGAGAAACTTGTATTTCCAAACAAGTGAGTGGGAGCACTATGGAATTTCTGATGAGTATATGTTGTTGACATATTGTTGATCAGAAATGATGTAGAATTTCTAGAAAGCATATAGGGTTGTTTGAAAAGTGTTTTTCAATGGAAAACCTGGATTAGTCTACTTGAACAATAAGCATCAAGATCTATAAGATAGATCAAAATGTTTAATAATACTTTCAAATGAGCACATACCTTGACATAATCTTGAAGGTGTTCAAGATGGACCAGTCAAAGAAGGAGTTCTTGCCTGAGTTGTAAGGTATGAAGTTAAGAGTTAAAGCTCGACCACGGCAGAAAAGAGAGAAAGGACGAATGTCGTCCCCTATGCCTTAGGCGTAGGCTCTACAAGTATGCTATGATGTGTACCGCTTTTGATGTGTGCCTTGCTACATGTCCGCAAGAGGGTACAAAGGTGATCAAGGTGGATCACCGGATAGCGGTCAAAATTATCCTTAGAGGAATAAGGATATGTTTCTGGTTATGGAGGTGATAAAGAGTTTGGCGTAAAGAGTTGCGTCGATGCAAGTTAACACCTATCCGGATAGCTCGAGTAGAGATACGGATCGTATAATGGAACAACAATTTGGAATAGCTCCAAGTGGAACGTGGTAGCAGCATCTACGATATGACATAAAGTTTTGCGAAATACATAGGGATCTGAATATTGCAGACCCGTTGACTACAACCTCTCTCACAAGCATAAACATGATCAAACCCAGAACTCATTGAGTGTTAATCTCATAGTGATGTGAACTAGATTATTGATTCTAGTAAACTCTTTGGATGTTGGTCACATGGTGATGTGATCTGTGAGTGTTAATCACATGGCGATGTGAACTAGATTATTGACTCTAGTGCAAGTGGGAGACTGATGGAAATATGCCCTAGAGGCAATAATAAATTAGTTATTATTATATTTCCTTGTTCATGATAATCGTTTATTATCCATGCTATAATTGTATTGATAGGAAACTCAGATACATGTGTGGATACATAAACAACACCATGTCCTAGTAAGCCTCTAGTTGACTAGCTCGTTGATCAATGAGATGGTTACGATTTCCTGACCATGGACATTGGATGTCGTTGATAACGGGATCACATCATTTGAAGAATGATGTGATGGACAAGACCCAATCCTAAGCCTAGCACAAAGATCGTAGTTCGTATTCTAAAGCTTTTCTAATGTCAAGTATCTTTTCCTTAGACCATGAGATTGTGCAACTCCCGGATACCGTAGGAATGCTTTGGGTGTACCAAACGTCACAATGTAACTGGGTGGCTATAAAGGTGAACTACAGGTATCTCCGAAAGTGTCTCATTGGGTTGGCACGAATCGAGGCGGGATTTGTCACTCCGTGTGACGGAGAGGTATCTCTGGGCCCACTCGGTAGGACATCATCATAATGTGCACAATGTGACCAAGGGGTTGATCACGGGATGATGTGTTACGGAGCGAGTAAAGAGACTTGCGATAACGAGATTGAACAAGGTATCGGCATACCGACGATCGAATCTCGGGCAAGTACAATACCGCTAGACAAAGGGAATTGTATACGGGATCGATTGAGTCCATGACATCGTGGTTCATCCGATGAGATCATCGTGGAACATGTAGGAGCCAACATGGGTATCCAGATCCCGCTGTTGGTTATTGACCGAGAACGTCTCGGTCATATGCGCATGGTTGCCGAACCCGTAGGGTCTACACACTAAGGTTCGATGGCGCTAGGGTTATAAAGGAAGTTTGTATGTGGTTACCTAATGTTGTTGAGTCCGGATGAGATCCTGGGCGTCACGAGGAGTTCGGAATGGTCCGGAGGTAAAGATTTATATATGGGAAGTCTGTTTTGGTCACCGGAAAAGTTTGGGTTTTACGATAACGCATCGGGACCACCGGGAGGTCGAGGTCCACCAAGTGGGGCCACCGGCCCGGAGGGCTGCATGGGCCAAGTGTGGGAGGTACCAGCCCGGGTGGGCTGGTCGCCCCACAAGGGCCCAAGCGCGAGGAAGAGTGGGAGGGGCAAACCCTAGGCGGATGGGCCCTAAGGCCCACCCAGTGCGCCTCCTCTCTCCCCTCGCCGCCACCAGATGGGATCAGGGGCTGCCGCCACCCCGGGAGGGAACCCTAGAGGCGCAGCCCCCCTTCCCCTATATATAGTTGAGGTCTAGGGGCTGCCCAACACACGAGTTTCTCTCCTCTTGGCGCAGCCCTACCTCTCTCCTTCTCCTCTCCAGCGGTGCTTGGCGAAGCCTGCGGATTGCCACGCCTCCACCACCACCACCACGCCGTTGTGCTGCTGCTGGACGGAGTCTTCCTCAACCTCTCCTCTCTCCTTGCTGGATCAAGGCATGGGAGGCGTCACCGGCTGTACGTGTGTTGAGCGCGGAGGTGCCGTCCGTTCGCACTAGGATCTCCGGTGATTTGGATCACGACAATCTGGCTCCTTCAACCCCGTTCTCTTGAGCGCTTCCGCTTAGTGATCTACAAGGGTATGTAGATGCACTCTCCTTCCCTTGTTGCTGGTTTCTCCATAGATAGATCTTGGTGACACGTAGGAAAATTTTGAATTTCTGCTACGTTCCCCAGCAATACAAGCATAAAACAGTGATTTACTGCCATGTTGTGATGTTGTTCTCTGATACAGATCTTCCACCGGCTGCCACCTAGGAGGATGGTGCGAGACAGTCAGAGTGTCCTGAATATGGTATTTTGGCCGTATCGGTGACCTTCCTCGTGAATAGCGTGAAACTCTTGTCGCATCTTGATTGCCTGCTTCTGCGAGCATGGTCATCAACTTGCATGGCATCTCCACATGAGTATTTTGATTTGGTGGTGTTTTTCAAGTACCTGGTCTCGAGCTCCGGAGAGAAACCCTAAGCCTTCAACCCTAGTTGGTCATATCAAGCAATGATGATGTTCTACATCGTTCTACATCGTTACCTTGTTGAAGACGTTGCTTGAAGCTTGTTTACACATGATCTTTGAGGTGAAAGCCCACAATCTAGCCTTTGGTGGTTGGATCCGGCAACGAGGACACCTACACTTAGTGCCCTTTATCCAATTCAAATAGCCAGTGGATTAATTCAAAGTCCCGTATTTCTAAGCCCCCAAAAATATTGGTCTCAATTTTACCTGTTGCTAATATTTCAAGGTTTAACGGCAACAATTTCGTGGGCCCATTTGAAGAGATTTTAATTTGATATTTTTAAAAATGATTTATGAAGCTAAATTCCCTCAATTCAATTTCCTTTGAATTTAACATGATGACTATGCAATGACAAGCAATGACTAAGCTAGGGCTGTGACATCTGAAGGTGTTGAGAACCTTACCCGTAATCATTATGTTGTCAAGATATTGTTCGTGCTGATGGACGTTGATGCATTTCACCGTTCGCCATTTTGGTCGATTTAGTTTCCTTTTCTTTTCGTTTTTAAGTCTAGGCATAGTTTTGATTTTGCATGACTTTGCTCTTTGCCAGCGTGATCCTTTTTATCTGTATGTTGATTATTTGTATCTTAATTATACAGAGACCGGGTGTACATTCAACTCGATGCTTTATTATGAGTTAACAAAACTGCTCCACACAGAACAAACTTTGGGCGGTCCGTCCCGACTAAATGTTGACAAGATTCCTTCGTTGAATTTAATCATTGTCCCCAAATAGTTCAAGTATTATTGTCTGCGTAGCACTGCTCAGTATTGTGTGTGCAATTCTACACTCACGAGTTAATAAAGAACATCCTTTGTCTAAAAATAAAACCAAACTGCTCAAATATTTATCTTTATTGATGCTTGAAGCAACTTACACACGAAATGCGTACGAGCTTAAAACAGGGATTAAACACTCATATATCCCTCGAACAGTTTTTTTGTATGTACTAAAGAT
Organism: Aegilops longissima; assembly: GCA_021605205.1. Lineage (NCBI taxonomy): Eukaryota > Viridiplantae > Streptophyta > Magnoliopsida > Poales > Poaceae > Aegilops > Aegilops longissima. The sequence goes on from CM038680.1 coordinate 155,311,884, forward strand.
CCTCCCTCGATTCTTCTCACGAAGTCGATCAGGAAGCAAATAACACCGGTATATACTCACCATAATAGAGGCATGTACTTACCGTGATAGTAGACTTATTTTTCTGTCTCATAAGGGCAGATTAATTTATTTCTGATGTTTCTCGTGCTGGTTTAATTAGGCGTACTCGGCAGAGTGCGCGACGAGGTAGCCTCGACCATCTTGAGCAGGTCGAGGTACCCCGCGGCGAGCGTCGCCTGGTCCTCCGCCGACAGCGCGGCGCCGCCGTCGAGCCTCTCGTACTCCACCCTGAGCTTCGCCACGCAAGCACCCTCCCCGGCCGCCTCGAGCTTCACCTCGGCCACCTGCGACTTGAGCTGGCCGCTCACCTTGCTGCCCTTCAGCACCTCCGTCTTGAGCACCCGGGCCGCGTTGTCGCGCGCCACCAGGCGGCTTCTCATCACGCCCGAGCCGGCGAGCTCCGCTGCCGCCGGGCTGAGCGTCATGGTGGAGACGCTCCGGGTCCGCCGTCGCCCTCGACGTCCACGGCGTCGATGAAGCCCGCGCAGGCCTAGGGCAGGGCGGCCGTGTCCTCGCCGGAGAAGACCACCTTCCACATCCGCTCCGTCGACACCGCCAGAGTGCACTCGTCGGTGATGACACAGCCGGCGACCATCTTCTTATTGTCCGTGTCGGTCACTGGCTCGCTGCACACTAGCGGTGCTGGCAAATTGTTTCAAACTACTATTGAAGAGTGAATGCTGGTGATGAGTGAGAGCAAGCAAGGGGCTGATTTATATAGAGTAGGTGCAAAAGAAAAATTCACAGCAAGCAAAGGGATTCATAAAATAGCAACGGGTTTGCTATTTCACATCTAGATGTGAAATATTATCTCACATCTAACTCACTCATTCTTGATTTTTTTTAAAGTCTTTCACTCACTCACCTTTGATTTTTTTTTTAAATCTTCCATGGATTTTAAGAGTGAAGTTAGATGTGAGATAATATCTCACGTCTAGATGTGACATAGACAGACCCAAATAACAATTGATCAACTTGGACCGGAGATCACATGTTTGGACTCTTGGAGCGCATTCAGGCTGCTATATCTTCTCACAGCTGTTCAATCTTCTTCCCATGTGTTCCTGTGCTGCTGACTATTCTCCAGCATACTACGAATGTGGCTGGGCTGGGCCAGTATATTAGGCTGAACATCACATAGCTTACCAGACCAACCGGCGCACGCTAGGAGCAACAAACTAAGAGAATCTCCACTCGTTTCGCCCACCAGGGCTTGAAATAGCGCGGCCTGGGGCGCGCCCCAGATGCGGTTTTTTTTAAAAACCAAACTCGGCTAAGATTTGACCAAACTCAACACAAATTCGGCCAAACTAGACGATTTCATTGATATTTATAAAAAAACTGAAAACATAATTTAAAAATAATTAAAACGACAACTAAATACTACTAATGCGCCGCCGCCGCCGTCCGCCTTCTACAAGCCGAGCAGCCTGTACATGTTTGTCGTTGCCACCGTCCTGCGTGCCGCCACCGTCCCTACTGCACTCCTGACCAGCGTCGCCCATGCGTGGGGGGTTGGACAGCCCGGGCGCCTCCTCGTCGATGTCGTCGAGGATGACGACGCCGAGCGGCGATCTCCTCGATGGCGCGGCGCTGGCGCGCCATCTCCTCGTGGACGTAGTCATCCTGTGCCCATCTGAGGGCGGTCTCATCGTCGGCGGCCATGGCCTTATGCTCTTTCTTCATGGGGAGCAGCCCCCGCTCGGTCTCCTGTGGCTCCGGCTTGACGGGGCGGAGCGCCAGCGATCCGGAGGAAAGGGAGCCCGACGACGAGGAGGTCTTCGTCTCCATTCGCCGCGGCGTCCAGGAGCTGCCACGGTCGCGAGAGAAGGAGGAGTTGTCGGGTACTCCAAGTGCGGCGTGTTGCCGACCTCGATGTACTCGAGGACGGCGCCAAGGGTGCGGTCGGGGACGCCCCACCATTGGCGCCGCCCCTTGGAGTTGAGGCGGCCGCGGGGCTCGACGTCGTTGGAGGAGGCGAGCTGCTCCTCGTGGCGGCGGTCAAAGTACGTCGTCCACAACGTGTTGCTGTCGGGGGCGTACCTCGGTTGGTTCTTTGCCTCCTCCGACAATGACGACCAGATGCGCACGATCTCGGCGCGCCGCTCAGCTCCGTGGGCGCTGGAGGCATCGGGATGCCGCCGACGCTGAGCCTCCAGGAGCATAGCACCCGCATGTCCGGCGGCGCCGGGTAGTCAGCCTCGTAGACGAGGCGTGCCTCGTCCTCGCGCAGGTGGCGGCGACCGAAGCCGTTGGTCGCCACACCATCGCCTAGGTAACGCTCGGCCATGGTCGTCGGCGTGCGAGAGAGGAGAGACGCGCGTCGGCGGTGAGATGTAGATAGGGGCGTCGGCGGTGAGAGAGGGTTCTATGGCGAGGGAGTGTGGGCTCACCGGCGAGGAGGGCGGCTTTTATAGCCGAGTGTGGGTGGCGAGAGGGCGGCCACCGTGTGTATGCGTGGCGGGAGAGGGCGGCCACCGTGTGTATACGTGGCGGGAGAGGGCGGGATGCGCGTCGCCACACCTTCACTGTGCCGCCCGTGAGGCATCAATGGAATGTTGACCGGCGCGGTAGCACGGCAGCCTTCGCATTGACTCCCGCGGGAACCGAGGCGATGAGGACGACGAAGGCGCGGAGTCGCTGACTCGGCGGGCCCACTTGTTTTCGCGCCAAAAACTGTTTCCCCTGGCGCCCCCAGCGCGTCGGGTTCGGCCTAGGTCCGTCGGCGCCAAATTCGGCCCTAACCGGCGAAAAGTGGGCTTCTGGGGGCACGACAGGACCGATTTTTCAGTGCCGGCGATAAAAAGGAGCCTTGGGGGGGTTGAAGCGGCGGTGAAGATGCTCTAAACGTTACATTTTGCGGATCTTCCGTAAGGATCACTTCCTGTGGAGCACGCCAAATGGTGCGCCACGTGTCGTGTGCTAGAAACTTCTTCTGGATTTCATTTATTTTCTATATGTGTTTTTAGATTTTAGATGGTTTATTTTTTCTACTTTCCAATTTCTGCTTGGTTTGCGCTAGGTTTTGAAGGGATTATTTTATTTTTGTTGATTTTTCAAACGCAGTGTTTTCTCATAAAGAGGCACATCATATGCTTCTGTAAGAAGCACAACCGTGCTTCTTGAAAAAAAGAAAAGCATTGTGTGTACTTGTACTTCCAGAAGAAGCACATTGCTTCTCGTGGAGTCACATTTTTGGTTCCGTGAGAAGCACATCATGTGTTTTCCATGAGAAGCACAACCCATGTTTCCATGGACAAGCACATATTTGCTTCTCTTGAAAGCACATATTTGCTTATGTCATAAGTACAACATGTGCATCTACCAAAAGCACATCTCAAAAAGGAAAAGGCACGGTTATGCTTCCACCGACCGCACGCCTGTAGCCTACCAATACACACGAGCCCAATGTTGCGTATGTAGGCGCGGTCGTGCATGATATGTATATAGTTTCCCCTAGCCGATTGCAAGCCATCGATGTTGCCTCTCAGATGAGTAGTTGAGACCCGAGCTGTTGCAAGCCCTTCTCAATACAGGAGCCCGATGGTGAGTTTGGCGCGCGCTATATGTTGGAAGACTAGTAGATGATACATCTCCATCGTATCTACTTTTCCTAACGCGTTTATTCTTGTTTTGGACTCTAATTTTCATAATTTGAATGAAACTAACCCAGACTGACGCTGTTTTCAGCAGAACTACAATGGTGTTGTTTTTATGCAGAAATAAAAGTTTTCGGAATGGAACGAAACTTTTTGGAGAATTATTTCAGAATATATATAAAATACTGGAGCCAAGAACCACCGGAGGGGGCCCCTGGGTGAGCACAACCCACTAGGGTGCGCCCCCCCTCCAGGCGCGCCCAGGTGGGTTGTGCCCACCTGGTGGCCCCGCAGACCCTGACACCAACGCTATAAAATCCTATTTTTGGAGAAAAAATCAGGGAGAAAGTTTCATCACGTTTCACGATACGGAGCCGCCGCCACCTCTTGTTCTTCATCGGGTGGCCAGATCTGGAGTCCGTTCAGGGCTCCATCTGGAGTCCGTTCAGGGCTCCGAGGAGGGGGATCTTCGGTCTTCGTCATCACCAACCCTTCTCCATCGCCAATTCCATGATGCTCCCCACCGGGAGTGAGTAATTCCTTCGTAGGCTCGCTGGTTGGTGAGGAGTTGGATGAGATTCATCATGTAATCGAGTTAGTTTTGTTAGGGTTTGATCCCTAGTATCCATTATGTTCTGAGATTGATGTTGTTATGACTTTGCCATGCTTAATGCTTGTCACGTTGGGCCCGGGTGCCATGATTTCAGATCTGAACCGTTTATGTTTTCACCATTATATCTATGTTCTAAATCCGATCTTGCAAGTCATATTCACCTATTACATGTTATGATCCGTAAACCCCGGGGTGACGATAGTCGGGATACTTTCCGGTGATGACCGTAGTTTGAGGAGTTCATGTATTCACTAAGTGTTAATGCTTTGTTCTGGTTCTCTATTAAAAGGAGGCCTTAATATCCCTTAGTTTCCTTATGGACCCCGCTGCCACGGGAGGGTAGGACAAAAGATGTCATGCAAGTTCTTTCCATAAGCACGTATGACTATTTACAGAATGCATGCCTACATTATATTTATGAACTGAAGCTAGTTTTGTATCGCCCTAGGTTATGACTATTATATGATGAATATCATCCAATGAATTCACCAATCCAATGCATATAGTTGTCATACATATTTGAAAGGTAGCAGGTGTATTACATAAACCAAAGAGCATATGTCTATAAGCATCAATTCCAAAAGGGCAAGTAAAAATGAGTTTCTCATGATCAGGTTGTGAAACAAGTATTTGAGAGAAACCAGAATATCCATCAAGAAAACAAAAGTGTGTGTGTGCTTAAATAATCTTTCTAGCATTTGACCAATGAAAGGCATAGGGTAATGATCTTTTCTAGTAGCTTTGTTTAATTTCCTAAAATCAATTACCATTCGATAGCCAGTCACTATTCTTTGTGGAATAAGTTCATTTTTATCATTAGGAAGAACAATAATACCTCCTTTCTTAGGGCACAATGAAAAAGACTTACCCATCTACAATCAGCTATGGGATAGATTATACCTGCTTCCAGAAGCTTTAGTATTTCAGTTCTTACCACTTCTTTCATCTTAGGGTTCAAATGTCGTTGATGATCAACAATGTGTTTAGCATCAGGTTGCATATTAATCTTGTGCTGACAGAGAGTGGGACTAATGCCCTGAAGATCATCAAGAGTATATCCAATAGCAGCACGGTGCTTCCTTAGAATTTTTAATAATCTCTCTTCTTTGTGTTCTAAAAGGTTAGCACTAATAATAATAGGATATATCTTTTTCTCATCAAGATAAGCATACTTCAGAGTGTTAGGCAATTGTTTTAATTCAAACACAGGATCACCTTTAGGTGGAGGAGGACCTCCTAGAGTTTCAATAGGCAAATTGTGTTTAAGGATAGGTTGTTGTTAAAAGAATATATTATCTATTTCATTTCTTTCATGCAAGTGCATATCATTTTGATGGTCTAGCAAATATTGTTCTAATGGATCCATAGGAGGTACAACAATAGAAGCAAGACCAATTATTTCATTTTTACTAGGTGATTCTTTATCATGAGGTTGTCTACAAAACTTGGAGAAATTAAACTCATGAGACACATCACCAAAACTAACACTGACAGTTTCTTTCTCACAATCTATCTTAGCATTGACAATGTTCATGAAAAGTCTACCACAAATTATGGGACAAACGTCATCTTGTGGGGAACCAAGATCTAGAAAAAATCAGTAGGATATTTTAGTTTCCCACACAAGGCTTCAACATCTCTAACAATCCCAAGTGGTGTGATGGTGTCTCTATTTGCAAGTTTAATAGTAACTATGTCTTCTATTTCAGCAAGTGCTATGTCATTCATAATTTCTTGGTATAAGGTAAAAAGAATAGCACTCACACTAGCACCTAAGTCACGTAGGCCATGATAACTATGATCCCCTATTTTAACTGAGACAACAGGCATGCCAACAACATGTCTATGTTTATCTTTTTCATCGGGTTTAGTTATTCTAGCTGCTTTAATTTGTTCAAATGGTTTAGGTGCTTTAATATTACTTTTGCGAACCACTGTTGATACCTTAGCATGGTCCTTTATCCTAACAAGGAAAGGTGGTTTTTCAATATAAGCAGTAGGAACTACTGGATCAACATTGTAAATGATAGTTTCATCTTCAGTTATAACCGGTTCTTAGTTTCTTATTTAATAGGGGCTGATATTTAAACCGCTTCTCCTAGGGAGATCAACATGAGTAGCAAATGATTCACAAAAATAGGCTACTATCTCAGAGTCAAGTCCATATTTAGTGCTAAACTTGTGAAAAGCATCGGTATTCATAAAAGATTTAACACAATCAAACTCAAGCTTAATACCTGTCTCTTTACCTTCATCGAGTTCCAAATCTTCAGAGTTGCTTTTAATTCTTTCTAAAATATCCCACCTAAATTCAATAGTCTTCTTCATAAAAGAACCAGCACAAGAAGTATCGAGCATGGGTTGATCATTATGAGAAGGTCGAGCATAAAAATTCTGAATAATAATTTCTCTCAAGAGCTCATGATTGGGCCGTGAATATAACAATGAATTAAGCCTCCCCCAAGCTAGAGCGATACTTTCTCCTTCACGAGGCCAAAAATTATATATATAATCCTGATCACGATGAACTAGATGCATATGATAATTTTCTTGGTGAAATTCCAATTTCAATTGATTCCAGTTCCAAGATCCAATATCATCGCATAGCCTATACCATGTCAATGCTTTTCCACCCAAATATAAAGGGAAAACCTTCTTCTTAACTTCATCTCCGGGTAAACCTGCAAGCTTTAATAATCCACAAATTTCATCCACATGTATGAAATGCGTATCGGGATGCTTCGTTCCATCTCCTGCATAAGGATTAGCTAGCAGTTTTTCTATCATACCTGAAGGAATTTCATAACTAATATTTTCAGTAGGTTGAGGGGCAACTCATTGTGTTTCCGGTCGAGGTGAAGATACCCCGAACAAATCCGTCAAAGGATTGTTTTCCATATCGGATGCTTCGTTCCATCTCCTGCATAAGGATGAGTGATGACCCACAAGTATAGGGGATCAATCGTAGTCTTTTCGATAAGTAAGAGTGTCGAACCCAACGAGGAGCAGAAAGAAATGACAAGTGGTTTTCAGCAAGGTAATTTCTGCAAGCACTGAAATTGTCGGTAATAGGTAGTTTGATAGCAAGATAATTTGTAACGAGCAAGTAATAATAATGGTAAATAAAGTGCGGCAAGGTAGCCCAATCCTTTTTGTAGCAAAGGACAGGCTGGAACGGTCTCTTATAATAAGCAAAGAATTCTTGAGGGCACACGGGAATTTCATCTAGTCACTTTCATCATGTTGGTTTGATTCGTGTTCGCTACTTTGATAATTTGATATGTGGGTGGACCAGTGCTTGGGTGCTGTTCTTACTTGAACAAGCCTCCCACTTATGATTAACCCCCTCGCAAGCATCCGCAACTACGAAAGAAGAATTAAGATAACAATCTAACCATAGCATTTAACGTATGGATCCAAATCAGTCCCTTACGGAATAGCGCATAAACTAGGGTTTAAGCTTCTGTCACTCTAGCAACCCATCATCTAATAACTACTCCACAATGCATTCCCTTAGGCCCAAAGATGGTGAAGTGTCATGTAGTCGACGTTCACATAACACCACTAAGGGAATCACAACATACAAATCATCAAAATATCAAACACATATCAAATTCACATAATTAATTGCAACATGACTTCTCCTGTGGCCTCAAGAACAAAGGCAACTACTCACAAATAATATTCATGCTCAAGATCAGAGGGATATTAAATAGCATAATGGATCTGAATATATAATCTTCCACCAAATAAACCATCTAGCATCAACTGCAAGATGTAATCAACACTACTAGTCACCCACAGGTACCAATCTGAGGTTCCGGTACAAAGATTGAACACAAGAGATGAACTAGGGTTTTGAGATGAGATGGTGTTATTGAAGATGTTGATGAAGATTGGCCTCCCAAAGATGAGAGGGTTGTTGGTGATGACGATGGCTTTGATTTCCCCCTCCGGGAGGGAAGTTTCCCCGACGGAATCGCTCCGCCGGAGGGCAAAAGTGCTCCTGCCCAAGTTCCGCCTTGAGACGGCAGTTCTCCATCCCGAAATTCCTCCCTTTATTATTTTTCTAGGTCAAAAGACCTTATATACCAGAAGATGGGTGTCGGTGTCAAAACCGGCGGATCTCGGGTAGGGGGTCCCGAACTGTGCGTCTAGGCGGATGGTAACAGGAGACAAGGGACACGATGTTTTACCCAGGTTCGGGCCCTCTTGATGGAGGTAAAGCCCTACGTCCTGCTAGATTAATATTGATGATGTGTGTTACAAGAGTAGATCTACCACGAGATCAAGGAGGCTAAAACCCTAGAAGCTAGCCTATGGTATGATTGTTGTTCGTCCTACGGACTAAAACCCTCCGGTTTATATAGACACCGTATAGGGTTAGGGTTACACAGAGTCGGTTACAATGGTAGGAGATCTACATATCCGTATCGCCAAGCTTGCCTTCCACGCCAAGGAAAGTCCCATCCGGACACGGGACGAAGTCTTCAATCTTCTATCTTCATGGTCTTGGAGTCCGGCCGATGATGATAGTTCGCTATCCGGACACCCCTAGTCCGGAACTCCTCGATATCCCGAACCGGGCTTCAGCGACGACGAGTCCGGCGCCGTATCTTGTCTTCGGCGTTGCAAGGCGGGTTCTCCTTCGATCTTCATGTTCCCGTCGAATAGTGTCCGCTTCTTTATAAATGTTGCGCTCCTTGGCTTCTCGCCCAATAATGGCCTTCTTCCACGTGTCGCATTTAATGCGAAAGGCTGGGATATTTTTACATTTTACCCCCTAGCCGTGCGAACGAGCCTCCTACAAGAGAGGCGAGGATCTAGATCCAGCTCACACCATCATCCATCCGCAAGTTCTCATCGAAGCGCCTCTGACAAAAATCCATTCCATCATGGATAGCCGACGCGGCTCCTCCTCTCGCGCCCAGCCCTAAGCCAGAGATTGGGGAGATGCTCAGTTCCACACAGCGAGCTAGTGGTACTTCAAACCGAGGATATCTTCCCCAGCTTTCATGGTTCCGGTTCGAGCGGACTGGCCACCTACAAGGGTGGAAAGCAAAGTGGAGAGCGCCCCCAACCCTTCAAAGGGGAGCGGGTATGCTTTGTCCCCTATCTAATAAGGGGACTCGGTTTCCCATACATCCGTTTCTCCGGGGCTCCTAGAGTTCTACGGACTCCAACTTCACCACCTCACGCCCGCCTCCATTTTGCACATCGCGGGCTTCGTAGCTTTTTGTGAGCTGTTCTTGGGCATCGAGCCCCATTTTGCCCTGTGGAAGAGATTGTTTTGTCTCGTACCCCGTTCTCATGAGGGGTCGATATACCAAGTGGGCGGGCCGAATATGGCGCATCGCGGGACGGATATCTATCCGGCACCCAAGAAGGCGTCCAAGACTGGCCTTTGAAATGGTTCTATATGGAGGACGCCTCTGCGGATCCAGTCCGGATCGGCCTCCGGAGTTCAACAATGCTCCCTTGAAGAAACGCTGAGTTGGCGCCCATGAGCCCTCAACTGGAAGATGATAGGGCGTCCATTATCGATGGGCGGATTAGGTTCTTGGCCCATTCGGATTGACCATGATTGGAGTCATGGCCACGTGCATTATCGAGGGTGCAACCACTCCAATATAGGGGCCACCCTATGTGGGATTTCAGCGGGAAGATGGCGCCACCCGTCATGGCCGCAAAGGGCTAGGCTCGGCAGCCGATCCGCAAAGATCTGTCCGGCTTGTACAAGGGAGAGGAGGAAGACTTCCTCCGCAAGAATCCGTTGAATGGATTTTCTATGCATAACCCTCGGAGCTGGGTAGCGGATGTTCATCTACCCGATCCATACTTTTTAAAGTCAAGTATCTTACTCTGTGATTTCGACGCAGAGCTGCGCCGGGACATGGAGGGCATCTGACCTAGCTCCACAACCCGAGGATCCGGAGCGATCCTCGGATCCGCCTCGAAGAGGATCCGACATAAAGGTGGAGCTGATTGGCGGGTGTTCCACCAACGTAGCATAGACAATGCCCTAGTCGCCATTACAGGTGACTACCCCGGTTTGTTTTGGCCTCCCGGTGACTACGACCGAGGTCTTGACACCATCGTTTGATCCGCGCTCAATTCGACCATCCCATCTTGATGGTGTATCGCGAGATGTGCCTTTAAGGCGGGAAGCGAACCAGCGGCGGCCGACCAACAAGGGTCGATCCGGCCGGCGAAGCGGAAGAGGAGTCTGACGCGAACCGAGACGTCGCCGCAGCGGTATGGAGCACCGCTATTTGTAAGGAAGGATCCCGGAAGGTATATTAATGCTCTTAACTTTTCCAGAAAGAGCGCTCGCCGGACAGTGTCCGGAGAGGTTGCCAATCAAGCCTCCGCCGGCCATGCTCCAACGCATGGTCCGGGAGGGGAGGCGAATACAAGGCGTAAACCGGACGCTCCTCCGACGGAGGATGCCGACAGGCTGTCCGCCACCCGGTCTGAGGTGGAGAGCGCCATGAATCACAGGCGTCGCCGGACAGTTCTTCGTGACGCGTGTTTCTCCCGGGCGTTAAATGCCTTTAAAGCGGAAGCGCGCACTCCGTGCCGCTCAAGATGGGTTAACGAGCCATGGAGCGGTATGTGAAAGACATACGGGTAAGTAATTTTAATAGTTATATATGCGGTGAGCCCCGAGACTTAAAATAGTTGAAATAACTGATTTAAGGATCAATTATTATCTGAGGTCTTGCGGAGAAGAATACCCAGCTGTCCCGGGAGCTCCAAGAGTGCAAGGCCCAACTTGAAGCCGCCTTGGCACGCCAGAGGGGAGCCACAGAGACCCCGCTGGTAAGGCGTACTTTGAAAAGATAATTATTTAGCAAACTGTGGCGTGAATCTGAAAATAATATTGCAGAGGCGCGGACTAGATCCGGACAAGCAACAGCTACTGCGTCGCCTAAAGGCAAGCGAGAGGTGCTTATGAAGGTGCAGCGAGGAAAGAAACAAGCTCCAAGATGCCCACACCCAGCAAGGAGAAGAGCTGAAAGGTGTTGGGCCCAGCTATGCAGCTCCGTGAAGGAGAATCAGCGGCTTCGCCGCAGCATTTATAGTAAGTGCTTGAACAAATTCCTTTGAAAAGAAGAATTGGCGAGGAAGTCGATTGACGAAATATGTCTTTAGGTGTGCTCACGAGTCGCCTGCGGAGAAATGCTGAGTCAGCGGGTGACCAACTTCCCGAGCTAGTGCGATTGCTCGAGCGTGTTCGGCGAGCGATGAGTGGCGTCGTTCATGCTTTATGGCCATCCGTCTCCCTACCCGAGGGCCTTGGTGAGCTTCTTTGAGAAGCTTGAGGAGCACGCGACGCCTCCGTTTGTGGAAGATATCGGCCTGCCGTCGAGGCGCCAGGAGGCTGGGCCATGGTGAAGACACATTACCCAAGTCTAACCCAAACCACATGGCGAGTCGGACTGCGGGGCTGATGGGAAGGAGATCCTGTGGCGTGATGTACGCCAAGTAGAACTGGCATGAATATTCCCAACAGATCAGAAATTAGACAGCTGTTAGATGGGATTGAAGAGGAGTACAATCAGTTAGTTTGACGATGTAATTTGAAATGACATGTAAAATGCCTTCTAGCCGGATTGTAGATCGTTTGTCTTTGCGGACCGTTTAGCTTCAACCTCGGGACCCAACAGTCCGGAGTGTGTCCGAATACCCTTACGGTTATAAAAGAACCGGGGCATGCATGGAGACAAGGCGTCGGGGTCATAATTGCTTTATCAGACAAGTGCCCAACTAGTTATGTTATATTACATGGTTAGTAAGAAACATCTTCCAGGGAGAATAGTTCCGTTAAGGGTTCCTTTCCCTGGGAGGCATGCCCTAAAGTGCAATGCCGGACTGCGAAAATAGCAGAAAAAGCATCTGGGGGCAGATAAATAAGTAAGTAATAAATCATCTTTCAAGTCACCGACCGAATATTCTTTTAAAACGCTAGCTTTGGCTTCACCCACCGAGGTACACATCCGCTGACCCGCGATAATAATCGCAGAGGTGCTCCTTTACCTCCTAGCCGAACAATCGGGAGCGTGAGGGGTAAGCACAGGAGCCGAGCAACCCAGCTTGGCCAAAACTTAAGTCATATCGATGCATATAATGGTGAATAAAAGGTACATGCGAAGTATGACACATGTGTTGGGCAGGAAGCCCGTATGAATAAGCTTCAGTTTAAAGAAGCCCCCAGGTATAATGAGTGCCAGGGGCACATCAAGTGTGTGCGAACAAAGCGCAAATCAGCCCATAAAAGGTATTGAAAAAAAAAGTGGGAAGAAGGAGGAGGAGGATAGACAGTAAAAAACAAGGGGTGGACGGGGGAGTGAGACGAACCCGGAGTCCGGCGTTAGGCGTAGAATCTTCGGAGACGGGCTGCGTTCCATGGGTTCGGCTCGAGTCGGTTGTCCGATGCGTTATATAGACGGTATGCTCCGCCGGTCAGGACTTGGTCGATGATGAAGGGACCTTCCCACTTGGGCTTGAGTTTGTCCTTTTTCTTGTCCGGCAGGCGTAGAACAAGTTCACCAACATTGTAAGTTTTGGCCCGTACATCCCTACTTTGATATCTTCGAGCCTGCTGCTGATAAAATGCGAAACGAGCCTTTGCCACGTCCCGCTCCTCCTCTAAGGCGTCCAGACTGTCCTGCCGATCTAGCTCGGCTTCTCTTTCTTCGTACATGCGTACACGAGGTGAGTCATGAATTATATCGCATGGCAAGACTGCCTCTGCGCCGTACACCATGAAAAATGGTGTGAATCCGGTAGTTCGGTTTGGCGTGGTCCGCAGCCCCCAGAGTACGGTCGAGCTCCTCTACCCAAGTCGTGTTAGATTCCTTGAGGACCGCACTAGTGCAGGTTTGATGCCGCTCATGATTAGACCATTTGCTCGCTCAACTTGACCGTTAGTTTGGGGGTGATAGACTGAAGCGTAATCGAGCTTAATGCCCATGTTTTTGCACCAGAATTTAACCTCGTCGGCCGTGAATTTCGTGCCGTTGTCAGTGATGATGCTGTGGGGGACACCGAAAGGTGTACTACCCCGGATATGAAGTCTATCACCGGTCCGGATTCTGCCTTCTTAACCGGCTTGGCCTCAATCCATTTGGTGAACTTGTCCACCATGACCAATAAGTATTTGTGCTTGTGGGTTCCCCCTTTAAGGGGTCCGACCATATCAAGCCCCGGACATGACGGCGGGTAATGGGTATAGTTTTGAGGGCGGTGGGTGGCATATAGCTCGATTAGCAAAGAGGCGGCAACCGACGCATCGTTGGACTAAATCTGAGCATCTGCCGGGCTGTCGACCAATAAAATCATGTACGGAAGGCCTTGCCTACAAGGGCCGGGCTGCAGCGTGGTGCCCGCCGAGTCCGCGTGAATTTCAGCCAGAGATTTCGCCCTTCCTCTTCGGAGATACACCTTTGAAGGACTCGGTTGTGCTTTTCTTATAAAGTTCTCCCTCATGGACCTTGTAGGCTTTAGATCGCGAACGATGCAGCAGGCCTTATTTTGGTCTTGAAGCTCCGCCGCATTAAGTAGGCTAGGAATGGTTACGTCCACGGGCAATGACTACCATTATTTAAGTGAGTGAAGGTGTTATTTCATTGGTGAGCCGCCATTGTGTCGAGAATGGTGCGAGTTAGGTGATGGAGCTGGCTCTGGATTGTTATTTCGGACTCCTCTTCCCATAATACTGGATGGCTTAAAGAGCCGTTCGGGAAGATGTTAGGAGGGGCGGCGTCTCGTTCAGCGCCGATGCGTGCTAACACGCGTCTGCTGCCTGGTTATTATCCCGCTACATGGTGGAATTCTAGTCCTTGAACCGAGTGACATTTTTAGGACGGCGTTGCGTTAAGCTGCCATTGTTGGATCTTTGGCTTCGAAGTCTCCATTTACTTGGGATATTGCGAGGTTTGAATCCTCGCGCACCTCTAGGCGTTGAATGCCCATGGAGATTGCCATCCGGAGGCCATGTAGAAGGGCCTCGTATTCGGCTGCGTTGTTGGAGTCCATGTACATCATTTGAAATGCGTATTGGATTGTGTTTCCGTTGGGGACGTCGATCTGACGCCAGCCCCCCAAACCAGCCAACATTTTGGATCCGTCGAAATGCATGATCCGGTTAGATGCTGCGCCGTACTCTTTAGGGAGTTCGCCGTCCATTCGGCGATGAAGTCCGCGGAACCTGCGACTTTATAGCTCGCCGTGGTTTGTAGGTTATGTCAAATGGTAAGAGCTCGATAGCCCATTTGCAATCCTGCCCGTTCGTCCGCGATTGTTTATAATATCGTTGAGAGGTACTTGGAGGCCACCGTTATTGAACACTCTTGAAAGTAGTGCCGCAGCTTCCGGATGCCATGAACACCGCATATGCTATCTTTTGATAATGTGGGTGCGGGATTTGCATGGAGTTAGAACGGTGGATCGTAGTACACTGGTTTTGAAGAGAATTTGTGCCCTTCATTTCTCGTTCAACGACAGTACCGCGCTAACAACTTGATGTGTTGCTGTGATATATAATAATATAGGTTCGCCCAGGTTGGTAGCGCCGAACCGGTTGTTGCCGATATGGCCTTTATTTCTTCGAGTCCGGTGTGGCAGCATCCGTCCATTCGAATGTTCGGTCTTGCGGAGGATGCGGTAGAGGGCGAGCCTTTTCTCCCAAGCGGGAGATGAAGCGACTTAAGGCTGCTACGCATCTGGTTAGTTTTTGTATCTGCTTGAGGTCTTTTGGAACATCCAATTGTGACAGCTCGATTTTGGCGGGTTTGCTTCAATTCCTCGACGGATCGATGAAGCCCAAGAGCTTTCCGGCTGATGCGCCAAGACGCATTTTCGGATTGAGCTTAATGTCATGTGCTCGGAGGTTGTCGAATGTCACCCTCAAGTCTTCTACTAGAGTTCCGGCGTGTTTGGTCTTGGCGACCACATCGTCTCGTATGCCTCTACTGTTTTGCCTATCTGGTGCGGACATGTACGAATCATGCTTGCTGATATGTTGCGCCGGCGTTTTTGAGTCCGAAGGGCAGGGTGTTGAAGCAGAATGGCCCATATGGAGTGATGAATGACGTTGCGGCCTGATCTTTCTCCGCCATCTTGTTTGATGGTATCCGGAGTATGCGTCGAGGAAGCACAATGAGTCGTGCCCTGCGGTAGCATCGATGATTTGATCGATGTGGGGGAGGGGGAAAGGGTCCTTTGGACAGGCCTTGTTAAGGTCCTTAAAATTGACGCAGAGGCGCCAGGATTTGTCCTTTTTTGGTACCATTACCAAGTTGGCTAGCCAGTCCGGATGGTTTATATCTCTGATGAATCCGGCTCCTAAGAGTTTGGCTAGCTCTTCTCCCATTGCCTGTGTTTTGGGCTCGGAAAATCGCCGAAGAGCTTGTTTGACTGGCTTGAATCCTTTTAGGATATTCAGGCTGTGCTCTGCCAGCCTGCGTGGGATTCCTGGCATGTCTGAAGGGTGCCAGGCAAAAATGTCCCAATTTTCCCGGAGGAATTCTCATAGTGCGGCTTCGACATCGGGACTTAATTGTGCCCCAATGGAGGCCGTCTTTGTGGGGTCCGTTGGATGGACCTGAAATTTGACTATTTAAATGCGGTTTAAAAGAGGTGGACTTGGACCTCTTATCGAGTATCACATCATCCCTATCCACCGTGGGCGCAGCGTGGTTAGTTCCTCTGCCACTAGGGCTTGGACAATGCCTCTAGGGCGGTCTTGGCTGTCTTATTTTCAGCGCAGTCTTTATGATCTGGATCCTTGGCGAGTGATTATCCCATTGGGTCGGGCATTTTGAGCTTCATGTACCCGTGGTGGGGTATAGCTTGGAAGATTGTGAATGCCTCTCGCCCTAACAAAGCGTGATATCCGCTGCGAATGGGGCCACTTGAAGCGTGACCTCCTCGGACTGTAATTGTCCGATGGGCGAACACTACATCTAGTGTGATTTTTCCTGCGCAGCGTACTTCTCGACTAGGGATTATCCTGTGAAGGTTGTGCTGCTTCGCTCAATGCGGCTCGATCAATTTCCATTTTTGAAGGGTTTCTCATAGATGAGGTTTAATCCGCTGCCGCCATCCATGAGTACCTTAGTAAGACGAAAACCGTCCACTATCGGGCTGAGGACCAATGCGGCTGGTGCTCTAGCTGTTCGGAATTTAGGTTCGTCGCTGGCGTTGAAGGTGATAGCCGTGTCGCTCCATGGATTTGGTGTTGCTACTTGGTAGACTTCGGCGAGGCTGCGGATTGTTTGTTTCCGCATGTTATTTGATGCGAAAGTCTCGAAGACTGTTAATACCGTCTTTGGTACTTTTGGGTTGGTTGCGGGGCTAGAAAGCCCTCGCGCTTTTGGCCACCTGCCGTAGTATCCAACACGCTCGAAGGCTGTGTGTTGGAGTGGCGCCCTTCGTACTGTGGATCTTGCAGGGTCCGTTGAGCCAACCCTCTAGTACGGTTCCGTACCCTTTAGGGGTTTTTGGTTTTTTGGTATTCAACCCGGGTGCTTGATAATGATGCACCCTTTTGTTTCGGACTAGGGGTGTATTCGGGGCGGATTGTCCCAAAATTTACTTCGGTTTTCGAGCGCTCTCCATCGCACAATACTTTTGTACTATGGTCACCAAGTCAGTAAAAGCGTGTAATTTCGCGATGGTGATGGCGTTGATTCCCTTGTCCGTGCAATTATTGCAGAAAATTGGGATTCGTCCTCCTCTCGGCAGTCCTTTATCCTGTTCATAACCGGGAGGAATCGGCCCGATAATGATGTCTTTGTTTCATCGGGCTCTTGCGAATTTGAGAGAGATCGCTAATGTTTGGGTGGGCGGGTGGAACTAGATCCGGAACCCGTCCGATTTAGGACTCAAGGGCGAAGTTTCGAACTTGGAAGTTTGGATTTTGAGTGTTATCCCATGAATCCAACCCACCGCCTGATTTTAAGTTCGTGGCTTGATCAACGTCCGTCCCTCTCGGGAATCCGGCATGGAGGATCGGGAATCCGGACGTAACTAGTCCTTAAGATCTGAGAAGAATCGCCGCATTGCTGCTCTATCACAGCAACATGATGGGTAGCACAGGGAGGTTGATCTCTCGGATCGGTTTAGGCCCGATCCGGTCGTAGTCTGTGGCGACTCCCGAGCGGCGATCACGATCCAAGAGCTCGTTCATGGAGGAGAGCTCGATCGGATCTAACTGTTCGGCAAGTTCGAACTAACACGGAGGTTGGTTTCGATGACTCGAGAGGTCATCGTCGGTAGCGATGGCGGATGGCGGTCATAAGAAAACCACCTAGCGAAGAGTTCGGCCAGCGCCAAGGCTCCTTTAGGCGATAGTATCGTCTTTAAAGGCGAGTGAGGCATCCTACCCGACGGCGAAGACACAGAGGAACTCTCAATGAAAGCACCAATGTCGGTGTCAAAACCGGCGGATCTCGGTAGGGGTCCCGAACTGTGCGTCTAGGCGGATGGTAACGAGAGACAAGGGACACGATGTTTTACCCAGGTTGGGCCCTCTTGATGGAGGTAAAACCCTCGTCCTGCTAGATTAATATTGATGATGTGTGTTACAAGAGTGGATCTACCACGAGATCAAGGAGGCTAAAACCTAGAAGCTAGCCTATGGTATGATTGTTGTTAGTCCCACGGACTAAAACCCTCCGGTTTATATAGACACCGGATAGGGTTAGGGTTACACAGAGTCGGTTATAATGGTAGGAGATCTACATATCCGTATCGCCAAGCTTGCCTTCCACGCCGAGGAAAGTCCCATCCGGACACGAGACGAAGTCTTCAATCTTCTATCTTCATGGTCTTGGAGTCCGGCCGATGATGATAGTTCGGCTATCCGGACACCCCCTAGTCCGGAACTCCCTCAATGGGCACCGGAGGTGGGCCAGGCTGCCCACTACCCACCAGGGTGCACCCTGGTGTCTTGTGGACACCTGGAAGCCCCCCTCTGATAGTTCTTCTCTCCAAAATAATTCTCCGTAAAATTTCAGCTCATTTGGAGATGTGCAGAATAGGTATCTCGGACATAGCTTTTCCAGGTCCAGAATTCTAGCTACCGGTATTCTCCCTCTTTGTGTAAACCTTGCATATTATGAGAGAAAAGGCATTAGAATTACTCAATAAATTTTATAAAGAATAAAAACATTATAAATATCAGTAGGAAAACATGATGTAAAATGGACGTATCAATGAGGATGACAAACTTGAAATGACGGTTGCTTTATATGCGGATACAATGGAAAAAAAGAAGCTGAGGCGGTTAGTTTAGCCCCTCGGCGTATTTTAGTCCCTTGAACAAGCAAGCCGGTCATGTAACTTTATGGGGAACGTCCCGAATGTTGAGGGATTTGGTCTTGCGTATTGCGTGCACCATAGAAGATCATTATCGTACTTTGTGCAGAGAAGAAATGCAGCTGGCTAACAGGGTCATGGTGCTTTGCAGAAGGTAGCGACGGCAGTGTGCATGCTTGCATATGGCTAGCCAGCTGATTTTACCAATGATTGCGTTGGAATGGCTGAGAGCACTTGCATACAGAGTTTGAAGAAATTTGTGAAGTCTATCATTCAGATATTTGGAGAAGAATATAGCAAAGCTCCAAATGAAGAGAACACTTCAAGACTTCTTGATATGGGTGTATCAAAGGGATTTCCTGGTATGCTTGGAAGCATCAATTGCATGCATTAGAACTAGAAGAATTGTCGTACAACATTGCATGGACAATTCAAAGGAAAAGGTAAAGATGCAACAATAATTCTAAAAGTTGTGGCATCAAATTATCTTTCGAGTTGGCATTAATTTTTTGCATTGCTAGGATCTCATAATGACTGAATATTTTTGCTAAGATCCCATTTGTTTTCAAGGTTTCTGTTGGAGAGGCACCACTGGTGAACTTCAAATTCAATGGCCATCAATATAGCATGAGCTACTATCTTACTGATGACACATATCCTTCGTGGTCTACTTTTGTGAAGGCAATACCAAACCCTAAAGGTATCAAGAATATTCACTTTGTGAGGCGTCAAGAAGCATGTAGAAAGGACATCAAGCAGCTATTATTCATGCATTCTGTACAACCAAGGCCGCATATTTCCGCCTATGCGCCTTGATACTGAAGCCATAGCTGGCCTGCCCTGCTTAGAAGAAGCTCTCGATTGCTCCAGAGAGGCTGGCTTACTGCATTTTGTCACTGATAAGGAGCACTAGAATGAACAATTGCTGCTTCAATTCTACGCCACTCTTCATATCAGAGGCTACAACAAGGATCCAAAGACTTGGGTCCTTGAGTGGATGACAGGAAATGTCCATCATGAAGCCAAAGCATTTGATGTCATTGAGCTTACTGGCCTGCCCACTCCAGGTGATCTCTAAGAGCCTGGTTGTCAGCTTCACACTGCAGCTTTGGAAAGCATCTTTCACAAGTCGAGAACCCGACATGAGCGGATGCTAAGCATGATGAAGCCATTGCCTCAAGATGCAGAATATCCTAAGGAGTTCTTTGTTGAAGACCTTGAGTATCTGCCACGCACAATCTATCACATCATTAGGCGAACTCTCTGGCCCATCAAAGGACATTCTCCACAGGCTAAGCTGGAAGGTGCAATGAAGACATCGGTCTTCCATATTCTTCATGGCAAATGCTTCAATGCACAAGATTTCTTCATCCGCCAACTTGATGCATCAGGATCTGACATTTTTGGCTTGAAGTTCTATGCTCCATGGATCATGCGTCTGATCAAGCTTCACACTGCTTTCAACTATCAACCATCTGCACGCAACCACATTGTCTTCTTGCCAGATGTCGATATGTCGCTTGAAGCCATCTATCGAGCGACAAGGAGCCACTTTATCTTCATAATGTTGATCGTCGAGCTTCACTCAGCCCATTGAAGGTGTGCTGGCTGCCACTCGAGTCTATCCGTTGGCGGTACTACATTTTACTTACTTATGAAGACAATACCTCATCCTGTAAGTGCATCTAGTGCCACCCCTAGTTTGGTTTTGGAGTATTGACGACAAACGTGGTTGAGGGACTAATGTGTTTGTGAGAATTGCAGGATAACACAGGTAGTAGTCCCTCCTTGATTCGGTTTACCTACCGGAGATGACCCCTAAAAATGTATGAAGACATTGAAGACAATGGTGGTACGTGAAGATATTCACATTGAAGACTATGACAGAAGAAGACATTGAGTGAAGACTATGGAGCGCGAAGACTTAGCTGTTTCATTGTTTCTTTTCTTCTTTGTTGAGTCATAGGAACCACCGCACTGTTAAGTGGGGTCCAAGTGATCAAAGTCAGAGTGACTGAAGTGATGCTCAACCAAAATCCTATGTCTTCGAGCGAAGACAATGAGAGCAAATCTTATCCAGAGTCGGATAAGTCAGCTTTACTTGTAGCCCAAGTCAAGTTGCGAGCAGTGTTTGAAATCGACCGCTAGACACGTGTCAGTTCCTTAGTGACCCAGGGTCATTTCGGACAAATCAGGTCGGGTTGCCTAGTGGCTATAAATAGCCCACCCCCTACACCATAAATTGGTGGCTGCTCAGAGTTAGTGCACGGCTTTTGTCGTTGAGAGCAACCCACCTCCGAAGAGTTTGAGAGAGAAATCCTTGTGAGGACAAAGCCCAAAACACCCAGAGCCCAAAGAGTGTTTGGCATCATCAAGTCTTTCTCGTCTGCGTGATCTCAAGACTTGTTACACTTGAGGACTGTGAATCCTCCAAATGTTAGGCGTTGCTCTCGAGCATCCAAGAGTAATTGTGGATCGCCGGTGAACGAAGTCTGTGAAGGTTTGGAAGTCTACCTTGAAGACTTACCAGAGTGATTGGGCGGGACTGTGTGTCCTTAGCTCAAGGGGAATAAGGTGAAGACACGGTCTTCTTGAGTTCAATCTCAGCCTCCCTAACTGCACGTCATAGTTGTCACAAAGAATCGAACTGGTCGAACAAATCCTTGTCTTCACAACACACTGGTTCTATCTCTTACTCTCCTTACTTACAGTTTGTCTTTGTGAAGTCATTGCCTGATTGCTCTACCTGTTTGACTTCACTGTGTGACTACTTGTTCTGATTGGCTTCATACTATCTTCTATCCTGATCCTACTACCTAGCTGCTATTTGTCATCATGCTTTAGCTTCATACCTGTTTGACTATGGCTTGTCTAGTGTAGTTCATCTTCCGCTGCATGTTTATAGGTTTAGTTTTCATGTTTGTCTTTGAAACTTTCATGTTTTGAAGACTTTCATAAAAATCGCCTATTCACCCCCTCTAGTCGATAACTAGCACTTTCAATTGGTATCAGAGCAAGGTACTCCCTTGTTCTGTGTGATTCGGTTTAACCACCTGGAGTTTTAGCTATGTCGATCGCAGGATAATCAAAGTCTCCGCCATGCGTGCTGCCTTCGATGGCATCAATATCCCTATCGAAGAATAAGATGCGATGCATCTTGAAGCCATTGATGTCGATCTATGGTATGTCGTCAAGAACGGCATTCCCAAGACCGGTGAAGGTGTCACTCCCATCGATGTCAAGAAGTTCATTCAACTCGATTCTACTCGCGAAGAACATCATCTATGGTCATCCGACCAAAGGGCGTATGGCCGCAGGAGTGCTTTGGAAACGCCGGTTAGTCTTGGACTGGCTCTCCAAGGTCAATGAAGGCGTTTCAACTCAGAGAGATCAAAGAATTAGTGTCCTACGCAACCTCTTCAACCGCTTCAAGAGAAATGACAATGAAAATGTCCAGCTCACGTTTGATCGCCTCACTGACATCACAAACGAGCTTCATGCTCTCGGCGCCACTGAGATTACCAAGCATGAAATCTCAAGACGCTTCTGAGATCTCTTGACAGCTCATTTGACACTCTAGCTCTTATGATTCAAGAACGCCCTGACTTCAAGACACTCGATCCATCTGACATACTTGAGAGGCTTAACACACATGAGTTCCAGCTATCTGAGAAAAGAGATATCTATGGTCCCAACTATGGCCGAACTCGCGCTTTGAAGGCAAAGGCTGTTTCCTCATCTGAAGAAGAATCTGACTGCAGTTCCGGTGAAGCTGAAGACCTTGGAAAGGAGCTCGCTATGCTTGTGAAGAAGTTCCAGAAGTTCACTAAGAAGAAAGGCTTCAGAAAGTCTTCACGATCCAGCTCAAGAAATGATGAAGCTTCTTCCCATGACCACAAGAAGAGAACCTGTCACAAGTGCAAGAAACCTGGTCACTACATCTCTGAGTGTCCACAGTGGGACAATGAGAAGAAAAAGAAGAAGAGCAAGGAATATGATTCTGATGACAAGAAGAAGAAGAAATACTCAAAATCTTCTTCCAAGTCCTCTTCCAAGTCTTCATCACACAAGAAAAGTTCATCTGGCAAGGCTCGTGCTTTTGTTGGCAAGGAAATGGATTCAGAGGAGGAGTCTGCTTCTGAGGAGGCAGAGATGGTGGAGTCTCGAGGAGGAATCGACTCAGCGCTGTAAGTCTAGCTCGCTTCACCTACGCTGCCAAGTCCATCTTCAACATCAAGACAATGTATCCATCACCAACGCCGATGCCATTGACAAGGACGACTCCGCCCCACTTATCGCTTCATGGCACGCGTGCCAAGGTAAACTCACGCGATGCTTACTTTCAAACATCAAGTGAAGATGACTCGATTGTGAATCCAAACCCAGCTACAAAACACTTGCTAAAATTGCAACCGAACAATGTAAAGCTATGGAACATATTCAAAAACTGTTAGACAAAAGCGATGATCCGTTGGACGCTGAAATGACCCGATCTCAGTCCTTAATTGAAGATATAAAAATCTTCATGTTAAGTACCAAGAGCTTGAAGGTCGCCATGAATCACTCTCAACAACCCATGAAAAGCTTTCCTATGATTATCTTCAAAGGAAGCAAGAACTTGAGAAGTTGAGAGCGGCTCATGAAGATCTTCAAAAGGAAAACGAGTCATTTCAAGGCCAATGATCAGTCCCGCCAGAAGGATTTGAACCACCATGTTTAAAATGTCTTGAGCGTGATAACGCTTAACTCTATTGTTGAGTGTTCTATCGCTGCTATCGTTTCAATATCTTCAACCATCGATGTGGTAACTAACCCTCTCATGGAGGATGCCACTCATTGTTGCTGATGAAAATGCTAGATTGAAGACATTGCTTGAAACAGGATGTACAAAAGCCTCAAGGGGCATCGACACTATGTGATGTCCTCAAAAGCAGATCCTGAACCAAACCCTAGGAAAGAGGGTGTTGGGTTTGAGAGGAAAATGAATGTTGATGGTTCCTATCGAAGCCCGAGCAAGACCCCAAAACCACATGGGTTGTCAAAGGAACCTTCAATGGATCCATCCACCTTATCTGGATTTACTTGTGCTAACCCAATTGTTATTGATGAATCCTTTGATGCAAACTATAAACTGTTTAAGAATCAGAATGGTGAAGTGTTTGCCAGGTATATTGGTACTAATTGCAGGAATGGACCACCTATGAAGAAGATCTGGGTGCCTAAACAGTGTATTGAGAATCTTCCTGTGAATGTCATCATGACACCACCAAGGAAGAAGACAAACCCCAGACCTATGGCTTCATATGGCCCAAAGGCTTCATACAGATACATGACTCATGAGAGTCGCCCTAACGCCAATGTTTTGCAGGAAAGACATACTCAGATGAATGAATATGAGCGTGTATCTTCAAACCGCTATGTTCACAAAACTAAGAATTTTTCTGCCTATTCACATGAGTATTATTCACCTCCTGCGAGGCTATTTGCTAGGGCTTCAAAGCCGAAGTTCTCAGATGCTGCACTTAGACTCATTGCTTCGAAGCCACCCCTGAAAATGTGGGTGGTTAAGAACACTTAACTCTCTTTTGCAGGGAAAGGTCTCCAGCCGGAAATCAAAGGCGTCCGATGCTATTGCTGGGGACCTAAAACACATTATGGGACGCAAGATAAAATGCCCAAATGGTCTTACTATGTACTATCAGTCCTAACCTTGATCTGAGCTTTGATAATCCTCTTGTGCGTCAAATGTTTATGCTTCACAATACTTTTGTGAAGCCTATCCTCCTAATCGCACCAGTAGGGTACGACACCTCGTGCTTTAGTAATGGATTATGGACAGCGGATGCACTAACCACATGACTGGTGATCAAGTCTTCTCATGGACTCAACTTACGCCCATGTGATAAAAGTCACATCACATTCGCTGACACTGGTAAAAGCAAGGTATTGGGCCTAGGTAGAGTTGCAATTTCAAGGGATCAACACATGGACAAAGTGATGCTTGTTGAATCCCTTGGTTTCAACTTAATGTCTATCTCAATGCTTTGTGACTTAAACATGATTGTGCTATTTGGAAAATATCGTTGCCTTGTACTAATGGAATCTGACAAGTCTCTAGTCTTCGAAGGGTACAGGAAAGATGATCTTTACATGGTATACTTCTCAGCAGGACCACAGATGGCCTTATGTCTTCTAGAAAAGGCTTCAGAGTGCTGGCTCTGGCATCGGAGGCTAGGGCATGCTGGCATGAGGAACCTACACACTCTCGCCAAGAAGAAGCACGTCATAGGCATCGAAGGCGTCAAGTTCAAGAAAGATCATCTATGTGGTGCTTGTGAAGCTGGGAAGATGACAAGGGCCAAGCATCCCTCGAAGACAATCATGACTACATCTCAACCTTTTGAGTTGCTCCACATGGACTTGTTTGGTCCCACTCACTACTCTACTCTCACTGCAACTGCTTGTCTCTATGGTTTCGTTATTGTTGATGATTATTCAAGATACACTTGGGTGCACATAATTCTCTTCAAGACTAAAGTGCAGGATGTCTTCAGACGCTTCGCCAACCACGCCATGAACAACTATGGCGTCAAGATCAAGCACATTAGGAGTGACAACGGCACTGAATTCAAGAACACATGCCTCGACCTTTATCTTGACACCTTAGGCATCACTCATGAGTTTTCTGCTCCTTACACACCTCAGCAGAATGGCATCGTGGAGTGCAAGAATAGAAACCCTATTGAGATGGCTCGGATGATGCTTGACGAATACAAGACTCCAAGAAAATTCTGGCCTGAAGCCATTGATACTGCATGCCATGTCATCAACCGTGTTTATCTTCACAAGCTTATGAAGAAAACATCCTATGAGCTGCTAACTGAGTCAAACGTAAGCTACTTCAGTGTATTTGGTGCTAAGTACTGAGTCAAGGATCCACACCACACTTCAAAATTTGCACCGAAAGCACATGAGGGTTTTATGCTTGGTTATGGAAAGGACTCACACTCCTACAAAGTCTTCAACCTCTTTCACTATAAAGTGGTTGAAACTGTGGATGTGCGGTTCGATGAAACTAACGGCTCACAAAGAGAGCACCTGCCAAATGTGCTAGATGGAGTACCGCCAAAGAATCAATCAAGCTAATGGGAACAGGAGAGATCATACCATCAGAGGCCCAGACTGAAGAGGAACTTATCATTTCTGCACCTGATCAACCTGAGGACACTGATCAGCCTAAAGCTAATACTCAATATAAAGACAATGATCGGCAAGAGCAAAGTCTTCGTCCGATTCATCCTTGGGTTGCTAATGAAGTTCAGATTGAGAATATAATTGATAACATCAATGCACCTGGTCCACTCACTCGTTCAAGAGCTACTCAAAGAGCAACACAACTAACTAATTTCTATGGACATTTTGCATTTGTTTCAATCTCAGAACCTAAGAAAGTCGATGAAGCCTTCTTGGGACCTGAATGGATTCAAGCCATGCAAGAAGAGCTTCAACAGTTCAAGTTGAACAATGTATGGGAACTTGTCAAGCGTCCTGATCCTCGCAAGCACAACATAATAGGCACAAAATGGATATATCACAACAAACAAGACGAGCATGGTCAAGTTGTCAGAAACAAAGCACGGCTCGTTGCTCAAGGATACACACAAGTTGAAGGAATTGACTTCGATGAAACATTTGCTCCAGTGGCTAGGCTTGAAGCCATTCACATACTGCTAGCTTACACAAATCATCATAACATCCTTCTCAGATCAAATGGATGTGAAGAGTGCCTTTCAATGGAAAGATTGAAGAAGAAGTGTATGTAGCACAACCACCGGGCTTTGAAGACCCAAAACATCCCGATATGGTATACAAGCTCAACAAGGCAATCAGATGGCCTCAAACAAGCCCCTCGTGCTTGGTATGACACACTCAAAGACTTCCTGAAGAGCAAAGGCTTCAAACCTGGTTCTCTAGATCCCACTCTCTTCACGAAGACATATGATGGTGAACTGTTTGTGTGCCAAATCTATGTGGATGACATTATCTTCGCTGCACCAACAAGAAATACAAAGGATGAATTTGGTCACATGATGCAAGAACAATATCAAATGTCCATGATGGGAGAGCTGAAGTTCTTTCTCGGTCTTCAAATCGCAAGCAACGCAACGGCATCTTCATATCTCAAGAAAAATATCTCAAAGATTGCCTGAAGAAGTTTGGAATGCAAGACTGCAAAGGATACACGACGCCAATGCCAACCAAAAGTCATCTAAGCCCCGACGCCAATGGTAAAGATTTCGATCAAAAGGTATACCGCTCCATGATTGGCTCTTTACTTTATTTATGTGCATCTAGGCCAGATATCATGCTTAGTGTTTGCATGTGTGCCCGATTCCAAGCGGCACCAAAGGAGTCGCATCACTTAGCTGTGAAGCGAATTCTTTGATATTTGGCTTACACCCCAACACTAGGATTATGGTATCCAAAGGGCTCAGAGTTTGATCTGGTTGGATTTTCGGATGCTGATTATGCTGGTGACAAGGTGGATCGCAAGTCTACATCAGGCACATGTCACTTTCTGGGTCGATCTCTTGTCTGTTGGTCTTCAAAGAAGCGTAACTGTATCACTCTCAACCGCTGAATCTGAATACATTGTTGCTGGATCTTGTCGCGCCAACTTCGTGGATGAAGCAAACTCTAAGGACTATGGCATCCATCTGAAGCATGTGCCACTCTACTACGATAATGAAAGCGCTATCAAGATTGCTAATAACCCAGCTTCAGCACTCAAGACAAAGCACATTGAAATTGGCCATCACTTCCTCGTAGATCATGTTATGAAAGAAGATATTGATATCATTCACGCCAAGATAGAAGAGCAGTTATTGATATCTTCACTAAGCCCTTGGATGAGAAAAGGTTTTGCAAGTTGCGGTGTGAGCTAAATATCTTGGAATCCTCGAATGTCCTGTGATTAGGCACACATCCTAACACTTATGCATTTTGATGACTTAGATGTGCAACACACGAAGTAATGTATATCTTCAATCAATGAAGACATACACTCTAAGTGTGAATACATTAATGTGGAAATTGACTTCAGAGCGCCACGATAATTGTGCGCCGTGTCTGGGTCTAATACTTCCTATACGGTGGGTAACGCCACCACCAAACTCTTATGAAGTGTTTCCTCATGGCGCCATATTTGCAAAGTCTTCGCAATTGATTTAACTTCAACATTAATTTGACTTCATGATTATTGATTTGGCTTTACTCTATATATATATATATATATATATTCTATCCTCTACAATATTATATATATATATATATATATATATATATATATATATATATATATATATATATATATATACTGTATTCTGTCCTCTACAACATTCACTTATGGCTATGTCTTCTTGTTTGAATCTTTTGAACTAAGTGAATGTGATCGGACCCTAACCTCTCTATGCTTTCTACCTCAAGCTCTATCTATCCAAATCATATGCATTCTGTTGAAACTGTCGAATGTCTTCTCTGCGTCCTTGTCAGCAGAAGATACAGAGACAAACATTTATATCTAGTTTTAATGACATATCCTTTTGCCTGAAACCCAGAGAATTCGGAACGACCACCCTGACAATCCTGGCACGCGTGGGAACGTTGAACAACTCTCAATGCGTTGCATGTTCGCCACGTGTCCATCAGATGTGAACCGCCAGGGGCACCTGCGTAATTGTGCTGTGCTGTCTCTGTCCTTATAAATACCTGTCTCGTCTCGGTCAAAAATCCTTCTTCCTCCTTCGCCATCTCTCGCAAACCCTAGCGCCTCCGCTAGCTCTCGACGACGCCGACGACGAAGCGCTTAGCTGCCGCGACTTCCTCGACGCCGTCCTCACGCCGCCATGGACCTCGCCTTCTCCGCCGTCGCCAGAGGTGTCTTCCGTCGCCAAGTTAGGGCATGGAGATCGAACTGCTCGGCATCCATCTTCGCCTCGCCTAGCAGTTCTTCGTGTGGTAATAAAAGTTTACTTTTTACCGTCTTCTTGATCTGATAGATTCATCCCTTCCTACTAAAAGTGGTTTCTCGATCTTCAAACCTGAATCTATCTCTTTTTGCATCTCATATTCGGCCTAGTATATTCACTTATGCTTCTTTACAAGTTAGATTCCTCACTTGTACTTATTCTTGGATTTGTACAACTGTGGAACCAACTCTCATCAAATAAGTGAATGTCTGCGTTATGAGGTCAATGTCTTCAAACTGATTTATCTTCAAAATCTCCTGAGAATGCATATGACCTCTTCCCCTTCCCTCGCGCCTCTAATGCTGTCACAGGTACATGTCCGTGGGAGAATCCCTTGGTTCTCATAGTCTGCATTCGCTTGCGAATTCTTGCAGAGTCACATCAACTCACCAAGCGAGTTCCTTTCGCACCAGCCGCTTGAAGCCATTGCACGATCAAGCCCTTCAGTTTACACTTCATGGCAACTGAAAAGTCAGCAAGAAAGGGAGGCAGACAGCGTCGTGGTAACACTTCCAAGGACTTACCTCCAGACTTGTACGAGATGTACAAAACTGACCCCAAAGAAACCTATACTGAACGCAAGAATCGAATCCAATGGATTCGAAGATATTGGGCAGAAGAATGGTTTAAATATCGCTTCATCATTGAAGAATATGCAGAAGAATGCCATCAAGGCACCCCGGGTGATATTTTGTACAAAAATCTTCCACCTGTGACTCAGTCGAAGCTATTGAGCAAGGCTTCTATCCTTGCATGGTGCGCGGACCACAACCTGAGAATGCTGACCCTTCTTCACTGCTCTGGTGTCGTGAAGACAATCTGTTCAAGCGCAACTACCAGTTCGCCAAAGACTCAGCTGCAAAGAACAAGAAGGATCTAGGGCTTGACTTCAACCCTGGTCCTTCCTCACCTCGGGACAATGGCACCCGTGAAGCCAATGAGAACAGGATCGGCCCCTTCTACAACCTTGCTGGCCTCATCACTCACATTGCTGTTCAAGGTGCCAAAGTGGATCATTCTGATGATGATGCTGACACCGATGAAGCTCCAGCTCCTAACCCAAAGCCGCAGAAGCAAAAGAAGACTAAAGCTTCAAAGTCATCTGCTGCTCCAAAAGCTTCGAGAGTGAAGCCATTGGCAACTGCCCCTTCTGCTCCCAGTAATAACTCTGAAGATCTCTCTCGCATCTCCATGAGGCGTGAGAAGCCACAGAAGACACCTGTTCAAAGAATCGAGTCATGCACTGACACTTGCTGCCATTCTGAGGAACAAATCTGAAACCTTTGACTTGTCTTCAGATGAAGAATTTGGTGAAGATGCTCTGGAGCAGCTGATCAAGAGCAGGCAAGAGGCGGAGATCTTCAACGATCTGCCCCTCTTTGATGTAAACATTCAAAGAACTTCATTGATGAGTGGTTCGACAATCAAGATCTCAGCTTTGATGACCTTCACTTCCCATTGGCGCCGCCGTTGCTTTCCAAGGCGCCATTGCTCCTGAGCTTGCTCTGGCTCAGCGCATAGTTGAACTCAAGCAAAAGATAGACTTCGAGAAGGAACAGTTCAAGAAGCATGTAGCCAAGCTGAATGTGGCTGATGTGCAAAAGTTCAAGGTGATGCTTAATGACCTCAAGGAGTCGTTTTGGAAGAAACGCGAGGAAGCCAAAGGCTCAAGAGAGCGCATGAAAGCACTTGCAGACAAATGCGTTCAAGCCTACAATGAAGCTGAAAAGCGCAAGGCACTTGGCCGCCCTGGCATTGACCCCTCAATGGCTGCCAAGAAAAAGAAGTCAACTAAAGCCAAAACTAAAGCACCACGGCAGGAAGAACCCCACATTGTCTTCCCTGCCAGCATGCGTGGCTCGAAGCCTAAGGCTCCTTCAGTGGCTTTTGAATAGAAGAAAACCAAGGCAGCCGAAGCCGAAGCCAAGAAGCGGAAAACCAAGCGCACCACTGATGAAGCACCACCCCCAAGAAGAGAAAAACCAAGAAGAGAGATCGGGCTGCTCCCACAGAGCCCCTTGTTGTTGAACCCCTTGCTTTTATTCCACCTCCGTCTACAAACCAAGAGCGTCAGATGATTATTCATGAGCCTGCTTCCATAGAGGCTCCTGAAGCTCAAGAAGTTCCAGTCGTTGACCCCATCGCGACTGAAGACATTGGTCAAGATGATGTAGTTCTTCCTCAGATCGAGCGCCCGATGGTATCATCGCCTGTTCAAACGAACAGTGAGCTTATCAGTATTGGTCGTCCTTTGACGCCAATCTCACAAGATGCATCGTGGGCTGATCGCCCCCAGCAAGCAACCCCAAATCAAGACTCACCAAGTACACCCCAACCGTCACCTGCGACCGTCATCAGCCCCATGTCCAATGATGACAACTACATGGAGACCTCACCGTCACCAAAGGCGTCGCCCGTATTCCAACGGCTTCGAAGAGGCCAGAGGCCATCCATCTCCATGACCACCATCACAGAAGAGGCCTCCAACTTGTCAAGTTGAGTGGCACGTCAAGTGTTTCCTGAAGACAATCCTTATGTGACGGTCCCTGTGTCTGAAGCCAATGCTGCTGAAGACCCTCCGGCTGCATCAGCCGGAGCAACACAAGAAGAAGAGCATGTCGCTACTCCCCCTACAACTCAAGAAGAAGTTCATGAAGAGAACCAGTCTATGCCAGAACCTCCAGCTACTCATTTGGAGGGTGAGAATCCTGAGGCTGCCACAAATGACATTCCTGAAGCCAATGATGTTGTCATGGCCGAAGCAAATGTGGAGCCTACAATGGCCAATGTACCCGTGGCCAATGAAGCCAATGGAGCCCATGAAGCAGATGAAGTCAATGCTGCACCTGACACAAATCTGCAGCCTGAAGTCAATGCCACTGCTCCTGTTTCGCCTCCAAGGCCACATACTATCGAGCAAGCATTCAACTATGGCCAGCTTGTCACTGTCAAATGGCCTATTCTGGTTCCTCCACCTGCTGCTGATCCTCAATTTGATTACCATGTCGAGCACAGGCCTCAGGTTCAGAAGCCAAAGACAAGACTGCCCAAATTTCCAGGTACTGCCACTTCGCCAGGATCTTTCAATGTCAATGGCTTCATTGCACACAACACCTTCTTCGATAGCGAAAAGAACCCCTACACCAAGCCCAAGATTTCATCCGATCGGTCCTAGAGTTATCAGCAGCGCAGCTATTATTCATGCATTATGTACAATCAAGGCCGCATATTTCCGCATATGCGCCTTGATACTGAAGCCATAGCTGGCCTGCCCTGCTTAGAAGAAGCTCTCGATTGCTTCAGAGAGGCTGGCTTACTGCATTTTGTCACTGATAAGGAGCACTGGAATGAACAATTGCTGCTTCAATTCTACGCCACTCTTCATATCAGAGGCTACAACAGGGATCCAAAGACTTGGGTCCTTGAGTGGATGACAGGAAATGTCCATCATGAAGCCAAAGCATTTGATGTCATCGAGCTTACTGGCCTGCCCACTCCAGGTGATCTCTATGAGCCTGGTTGTCAGCTTCACACTGCAGCTTTGGAAAGCATCTTTCACAAGTCAGAACCCGACATGAGCCAGATGCTAAGTGAGGGAGTTCCAGACTAGGGGGTGTCCGGATAGCCGAACTATCATCATCGGCCGGACTCCAAGACCATGAAGATAGAAGATTAAAGACTTTGTCCCGTGTCCGGATGGGACTTTCCTTGGCGTGGAAGGCAAGCTTGGTGATACGGATATGTAGATCTCCTACCATTGTAACCGACTCTGTGTAACCCTAACCCTATCCGGTGTCTATATAAACGGAGGGTTTTAGTCCGTGGGGCGAACAACAATCATACCATAGGCTAGCTTCTAGGTTTTAGCCTCCTTGATCTCGTGGTAGATCCACTCTTGTAACACACATCATCAATATTAATCTAGCAGGGGCGTGGGTTTTACCTCCATCAAGAGGGCCCAACACAGGTAAAACATTGTGTCCCTTGTCTCCTGTTACCATCCGCCTAGACGCACAGCTCGGGACCCCTACCCAAGATCCGCCGGTTTTGACACCGACATTGGTGCTTTCATTGAGAGTTCCTCGTGTGTCGCCGCCGTCGGGTAGGATGCCTCACCTCGTCTTTAAAGATTTATACTATCGCCAAAGGAGCCTTGGCGCTGGCGAACTCTTCGCTAGGTGGTTTTCTCGATGACCGCCATCCGCCACCGCTACCGACGATGACCTCTCGAGTCATTGAAACCAATCTCCAGGTTAGTTCGGAACTTGCCGAATAGTTAGATCCGATCGAGCTCTCCTCCATGAACGAGCTCTTGGATTGCATCGCCGCCCTGGGAGTCGCCACAGACTATGACCGGATCGGGCCTAAAACCGATCTAAGAGAGATCAACTCTCCCCAGGCTACCCATCATGTTGCTGTGATAGAGCAGCAATGCGGCGATTCTTCTCGTATCTTAAGGAATATTTACATCCGGATTCCCGATCCCTCCATGCCGGATTCCCGCAGAGGGACGGACATTGATCAAGCCCTGAACTTAAAATCAGGTGGTGGGTTGGATTCATGGGATAACACTCAAAAATCCAAACTTCCAAGTTCGGAAACTTCTCGGCCCTTGAGTCCTAAACTGGACGGGGTTCCGGATCTAGTTCTACCCGCCCACCCAAACATTAGCGATCTCTCTCAAATTCGGCAAGAGCCCGATGAAACAGTACATCATTACTGGGCCAGATTCCTCCTAGTTATGAACAGGATAAAGGACTGCCAAGAGGAGGACGCAATCCCAATTTTCTGCAATAATTGCATGGACAAGGAATCTGAACGCCATCACCGTCGCAAAATTACACTTTCTCGACTTGGTGACCATAGTACAAAAGTACTGTGCGATGGAGAGCGCCTGGAAAACCGAAAGTAAATTTTGGGACAATCCGGCCCCGAATACACCCCTAGTCCGAAACAAAAGGGTGCATCATTATCAAGCACCCGGGTTGAATACCAAAAAACCAAAACCCCCTAAAGGGTACGGAACCGTACTGGAGGGTTGGCTCAACGGACCCTGCAAGATCCACAGTACGGAGGGCGCCACTCCAACACACAGCCTTCGAGCGTGTTGGATACTACGCAGTGGCCAAAAGCGGCGAGGCTTTCTAGCCCCGGCAACCAACTCAGCAGTACCAGTACGGTATTAACAGTCTTCGAGACTTTCGCATCAAATAACATGCGGAAACGAACAATCCGCAGCCTCGCCGAAGTCTACCAAGTAGCAACAACAAATCCATGGAGCGACAAGGCTATCACCTTCAATGCCAACGATTTAACCTAAATTCGAACAGCTAGAGCACCACCGCATTGGTCCTCAAATTGATAGTGGACGGTTTTCGCCTTACTAAGGTACTCATGGATGGCGGCAGCGATTAAACCTCATCTATGTGGAAACCCTTCAAAAATGGAAATTGATTGGAGCCGCATTGAGCGAAGCAGCACAACCTTCAGAGGGATAATCCCTAGTCGAGAAATGCGCTGCAGGAAAAATCACACTAGATGTAGTGTTCGCTCACCGGACAATTATAGGTCCGAGGAGGTCACGCTTCAAGTGGCCCCATTCGCAGCGGATATCACGCTTTGTTATGGCGAGAGGCATTCACAATCTTCCAAGCTATACCCCACTACGGGTACATGAAGCTCAAAATGCCCGACCCAATGGGATAATCACTCTCGAAAGTGATCCAGATACAACACTCCGCTGAAAATAAGACAGCCGACCGCCCTAGAGGCATTGTCCGAAGCCCTAGCGGCAGAGGAACTAACCACGCTGCGCTCCACGGTGGATAGGGATGATGTGATACTCGATAAGAGGTCCAAGTCCACCTCTTTTAAACCGGCAGACGAAATAGTCAAATTTTAGGTCCATCCAACGGACCCCACAAAGACGGCCTCCATTGGGGCACAATTAAGTCCCGATGTTGAAGCCGCACTACGAGAATTCCTCCGGGAAAATTGGGACATTTTGCCCGCACCCTTCGACATGCCAGAATCCCACGCAGTCGGCAGAGCACAGCCTAAATATCCTAAAAGGATTCAAGCCAGTCAAACAAGCTCTTCGGCGATTTTTCGAGCCCAAAAGACTGGCAATGGGAGAAGAGCTATCCAAACTCTTAGAAGCCGGATTCATCAGAGATATAAAACATCCGGACTGGCTAGCCAACTTGGTAATGGTACCAAAAAAGGACAAATCATGGCGCCTCTGCGTCGATTTTAAGGACCTTAGCAAGGCCTGTCCAAAGGACCCTTTCCCCCTCCTCCGCATCGATCATATCATCGATGCTACCGCAGGGCACGACTCATTGTGCTTCCTCGACGCATACTCCGGATACCATCAAATCAAGATGGCAGAGAAAGATCAGGCCGCAACGGCATTCATCACTCCATATGGGCCATTCTGCTTCAACACCATGCCCTTCGGACTCAAAAATGCCGGCGCAACATATCAGCGCATGATTCAAACATGTCTGGCGACCCAGATAGGCAAAACAGTAGAGGCATACGTAGACAATGTGGTCGTCAAGACCAAACACGTCGGAACTCTAGTAGAAGACTTGAGGGTGACATTCGACAACCTCCGAGCATATGACATTAAGCTCAATCCGGAAAAATGCGTCTTCGGCGTACCAGCCGGAAAGCTCTTGGGCTTCATCGTATCCGGTCAAGGAATTGAAGCAAACCCGGCCAAAATCCGAGCTCTGTCACAATTGGATGTTCCAAAAGACCTCAAGCAGATACAAAAACTAACCGGATGCATAGCAGCCTTAAGTCGCTTCATCTCCTGTTTGGGAGAAAAGGCTCTGCCCCTCTACCGCCTCCTCCGGCGCACCGAACATTTCGAATGGACGGATGCTGCCACAGCCGGACTCGAAGAAATAAAGGCCATACTGGCAACAAATCCGGTTCTGGCCTCGCCCAACCTGGGCGAACCTATGTTATTATATATCGCAGCAACACATCAAGTTGTTAGCGCGGTACTGCCGTTGAACGAGAAATGTAAGGGCACAAATTCCCTCTTCAAAACCAGTGTACTACGATCCACTATTCTAACTCCATGCAAATCTCGGTACCCACATTATCAAAAGATAGCGTATGCGGTGTTCATGGCATCCCGGAAGCTGCGGCACTACTTTCAAGAGTGTTCAATAACGGTGGCCTCCGAAGTACCTCTCAACGATATTATAAACAATCTCGACGCAACGGGCAGGATTGCAAAATGGGCTATCGAGCTCTTACCATTTGACATAACCTACAAACCACGGCGAGCTATAAAGTCGCAGGTTCAGCGGACTTCATCGCCGAATGGACCGGCCGAACTCCCTAAAGAGTACGGCGCATCTCACCGGATCATGCATTTCGACGGATCCAAAATGTTGGCTGGCTTGGGGCTGGCGCCATCTCGACCTCCCCAACCGGAGACACAATCCAATACGTATTTCAAATAATGTACATGGACTCCAACAACGCAGCGAATCACGAGGCCCTTCTACATGGCCTCCGGATGGCAATCTCCATGGGCATTCAACGCCTAGAGGTGCGCGATTCAAACCTCGCAATATCCCAAGTAAATGGAGACTTCGACGCCAAAGATCCAAAATGGCAGCTTACAACGCCGTCCTAAAAATGTCACTCGGTTCAAGGACTAGAATTCCACCATGTAGCACGGATAATAACCAGCAGCAGACGTGTTAGCACGCATCGGCGCTAAACGAGACGTCGTCCCTCCTAACATCTTCCCGAACGGCTCTTTAAGCCATCCGTATTATGGGAAGAGGAGTCCGGAATAATAATCGGAGCCACCGCATCACCTAACTCGCACCATTACGACACAATCGGCGGCTCACCAATGAAATAACACCTTCACTCACGAAATAATGGCAGTCATTGCCCGTGGACAGAACCATTCCTAGCCTACTTAATGCGGCGAGAACTTCCGAAGACCAAAATGAGGCCCGCTGCATCGTTCGCGATCTAAAGCCTACAAGGTCCATGAGGGAGAACTTTATAAGAAAAGCACAACCGAGTCCTTCAAAGGTGTATCTCCAAGAGGAAGGGCGAAATCTCCCGGCTGAAATTCACGCCGACTCGGCGGGCACCACGCCGCAGCCCGGCCCTTGTAGGCAAGGCCTTCCGTACAGGATTTTATTGGCCGACAGCCGGGCAGATGCTCGAGATTTAGTCCAACGATCGTCGGTTGCCGCTCTTTGCTAATCGAGCCATATGCCACCCACCGCCTCAAAACTATACCCATTACCTGGCCGTTCATGTCCGGGGCTTGACATGGTCGGACCCCTTAAAGGGGGAACCCACAAGCACAAATACTTATTGGTCATGGTGGAGAAGTTCACCAAATGGATTGAGGCCAAGCCGGTTAAAACGGCAGAATCCGGACCGGTGATAGACTTCATATCCGGGTAGTACACCGCTTGGTGTCCCCACAAAGATCATCATCGACAATGGCACGAACTTCACGGCCGACGAGGTTAAACTCGTGCAAAACATGGGCATTAAGCTCGATTACGCTTCAGTCTATCACCCCCAAACTAACGGTCAAGTTGAGCGAGCAAATGGTCTAATCATGAGCGGCATCAAACCTGCACTAGTGCGGTCCTCAAGGAATCTAACACGCCTTTGGGTAGAGGAGCTCGACTCCGTACTCTGGGGGCTGCGGACCATGCCAAACCGAACTACCGGATTCACACCAGATTTCATGGTGTACAGCGCAGAGGCAGTCCTGCCCTGCGATATAATTCATGACTCACCTCGTGTACGCATGTACGAAGAAAGAGAAGCCGAGCTAGATCGGCAGGACAGTCTGGGCGCCTTAGAGGAGGAGCGGACGTGGCAAAGGCTCGCTCCGCATTTTATCGACACCAGGCTCAAGATATCAAAGCGAGAAGTACGGGCCAAAACTTACAATGTTGGCGAACTTGTTCTACGCTCACGGACAAGAAAAAGGACAAACTCAAGCCCAAGTGGGAAGGTCCCTTCATCATCGACCAAATCCTGACCGCGGAGCGCACCGTCTCGTAATGCATCGGACAACCGACTCAAGCCAAACCCATGGAACGCAGCCCGTCTCCGAAGATTCTACGCCTAACGCCGACTCGGGTTCGCCTCACTCCCCGTCCCACCCCTTGTTTTTTACTGTCTCTCCTCCTCCTCCTTCTTCCCACTTTTTTTTTCAATACCTTTTATGGGCTGATTTGCGCTTTGTTCGCACACACTTGATGTGCCCCGCACTCATTATACACTGGGGCTTCTTTAAGCGAAGCTTATTCATACGGGCTTCATGCCCAACACATGTGTCATATTTCGCATGTACCTTTTATTCACCATTATATGCATCGATATGACTTAAGTTTTGGCCAAGCTGGGTTGCTCGGCTCCTGTGCTTACCCCTCGCTCCCGATTGTTCGGCTAGGAGTTAAAGGAGCACCTCTGCGATTATTCTTGCCGGTCAGCGGATGTGTACCTCGGACCGGTGAAGCCAAAGCTAGCGTTTTAAGAGAATATTCGATCGGTGACTTGAAAGATGATTTATTACTTACTTATTTATCTGCCCCCAGATGCTTTTTATGCTATTTTCGCAGTCCGGCATTGCACTTTAGGGCATGCCTCCCAGGGAAAGGAACCCTTAACGGAACTATTCTCCCTAGAAGATGTTTCTTACTAACCATGTAATATAACATAACTAGTTGGGCACTTGTCTGATAAAGCAATTATTACCCCGACGCCTTGTCTCCATGCATGCTCCGGTTCTTTTATAACCGTAAGGGTATTCGGACACACTCCGGACTGTTGGGTCCCGAGGTTGAAGCGAAACGGTCCGCAAAGACAAACGATCTACAATCCGGCTAGAAGGCATTTTACATGTCATTTCAAATTACATCGTCAAACCGACTGATTGTACTCCTCTTCAATCCCATCTAACAGGCTGTCTAATTTACAGTCTTGTTGGGAATATTTCGCGGCCAGTTCTACTTGGCCGTACATCACGCTCACAGGGATCTCCTTCCCATCAGGCCCCGCAGGTCCGACCTCGACCATGTGGTTTGGGTTAGACTTCGGGTAACGTGTCTTCACCATGGCCCAGCCTCCTGGCGCCTCGACGGCAGCCGATATCTTCCACAAACGGAGGCATCGCCGTGCTCCTGAAGCTTCTCAAAGAAGCTCACCAAGGCCCTCGGGTAGGGAGACGGATGGCCATAAAGCATGAACGACGCCACTCATCGCTGCGCCGAACACGCTCGAGCAATCGCACTAGCTCGGGAAGTTGGTCACCCGCTGACTCGAGCATTTCCTCCAGCGAGGTGACTGTGAGCACACCTAAAGACATATTTCTGTCAATCGACTTCCTCGCCGAATTCTTCTTTTCAAAGGAATTTGTTCAAGCACTTACTATAAATGCTGTGACGAAGCCGCTGATTCTCCTTCACGGAGCCAGACAGCTAGGCCCGAACACCTTTCAGCTCTTCTCCTTGCTGGGTGTGGGCATCTTGGAGCTTGTTTCTCTCCTGCTGCACCTTCATAAGCACCCTCTCGCCGGCCTTTAGCTGACGCAGTAGCTGTTGCTTGTCCGGATCTAGTCCGGCACCCTCTGCAATATTATTGTCAGATTCACGCCACACTTTGCTAAATAATTATCTTTTCAAAGTACGCCTTACCAGCGGGGTCTCTGTGGCTCCCCTGGCGGCGGCAGTCTTGACTTCAAGTTGGGCCTTGCACTCTTGGAGCTCCCAGGGACAGCTGGGTATTCTTCTCCGCAAGACCAAGATAATAATTGATCCTTAAATCAGTTATTTCAACTATTTTAAGTCTCGGGGCTCTTGGCATATATAACTATTAAAATTACTTACCCGTATGTCTTTCACATACCGCTCCGTGGCTCGTTAACCCATCTTGAGCGGCACGGAGGTGCTGCTTCCGCTTTAAAGGCATTTAACGCCCGGGGAGAAACACGCGTCACGAAGAACTGTTCGGCGACGCCTGTGATTCATGGTGCTCTCCACCTCAGACCGGGTGGCGGACATCCTGTCGGCATCCTCCGTCGGAGGAGCGTCCGTTTACGCTTTGTATTCGCCTCCCTCCCGGACCATGCGTTGAGCATGGCGGCGGAGGCTTGATTGGCAACCTCTCCGGACATCGTCCGTGGCGCTCTTCTGGAAAAGTTAAGAGCATTAATATACCTTCTGGGGATCCTTCCCTTACAAATAGCGGTGCTCCGTACCGTTGCGGCGACGTCTCGGTTCACGCTGCACTCCTCTTCCGCCTGCCGGGCCGGACTGACCCTTGTTGGTCGGCCGCCGCGGGTTCGGCTTCCCGCCTTAAAGGTACATCCTGCGATACACCATCAGTATGGGATGGTCAGAATTGAGCGTGGATCAAACGATGGTGTCAAGACCTCGGTCGTAGTCACCTGGGAGGCCAAAAACAAACCGGGGTAGTCAGCCGTAATGGCGACTAGGGCATTGTCTATGCTACGTTGGTGGAACACCCCGTCAATCAGCTCCACCTTTATGTCCGGATCCTCTTCGGAGGCCGGATCCATGGATCGTTCCGGATCCTCGGGCTGTGGAGCTAGGCTTCGTATGCCCTCCACGTCCCGGCGCAGCTCCTGCGTCGTAATCACAGAGTAAGATACTTGACTTTAAAAAAGTATGGATCGGGTAGATGAACATCCGCTTACCCAGCTCCGAGGGTTATGCATAGAAAATCCATTCAACGGATTCTTGCGGAGGAAGTCTTCCTCCTCTCCCTTGTACAAGCCGGACAGGATCTTTGCCAGATCGGATGCCGAGCCTAGCCCTTTGCGGCCATGACGGGTGGCGTCATCTTCCCCGTTGAAATCCCACATAGGGTGGCCCCTATATTGGAGTGGCTGCACCCTCGTGATAATGCACGTGGCCATGGCTCCAATCATGGTCAATCCGGAATGGGCCAAGAACCTAATCCGCCCATCGGATAATGGACGCCCTATCATCTTCCCGCTGAGGGCTCATGGCGCCAACTCAGCGTTTCTTCAAGGGAGCATTGTTGAACTCCGGAGGCCGATCCGGACTGGATCCGCAGAGGGCGTCCTCCATATAGAACCATTCAAGGCCGGTCTTGACGCCTTCTTGGTGCCGGATAGATATCCGGTCCGGCGATGCGCCATATTTCGGCTCCGCCCACTTGGTATATCGACCCCTCATGAGAACGGGGTACGAGACAAAACAATCTCTTCCACAGGGAAAAATGGGGCTCGATGCCCAAGAACAGCTCGCAAAAAGCTACGAAGCCCGCGATGTGCAAAATGGAGGTGGGCGTGAGGTGGTGAAGTTGGAGTCCGTAGAACTCTAGGAGCCCCCGGAGAAACGGATGTATGGGAAATCCGAGTCCCCTTATTAGATAGGGGACAAAGCATACCCGCTCCCCTTGAAGGGTTGGGGGCCTCTCTCCGCTTTCCACCCTTGTAGGTGGCCAGTCCGCTCGAACCGAACCATGAAAGCTGGGGAAGATATCCCTCGGTTTGAAGTACCACTAGCTCGTTGTGTGGAACTGAGCATCTCCCCCAATCTCCTGGCTTACGGCTGGGAGCGCGAGAGGAGGAGCCGCGTCGGCTATCCATGATGGAATGGATTTTTGTCAGAGGCGCTTCGATGAGAACTTGCGGATGGAGGATGGTGTGAGCTGGATCTAGATCCTCGCCTCTCTTGTAGGCGGCTCGTTCGCACGGCTAGGGGGTAAAATATAAAAATATCCCAGCCTTTCGCATTTGTACGACACGTGGAAGAAGGCCATTATTGGGCGTAGAAGCCAAGGAGCGCAACATTTACAAAGAAGCCGGACACTATTCGACGGGAACATGAAGACTGAAGGAGAACCCGCCTTGCAACGCCGAAGACAGTATACGCGCCGGACTCGTCGTCGCTGAAGCCCGGTTCGGGGGCTACTGAGGGAGTTCCGGACTAGGGGGTGTCCGGATAGCCGAACTATCATCATCGGCCGGACTCCAAGACCATGAAGATAGAAGATTGAAGACTTCGTCCCGTGTCCGGATGGGACTTTCCTTGGCGTGGAAGGCAAGCTTGGCGATACGGATATGTAGATCTCCTACCATTGTAACCGACTCTGTGTAACCCTAACCCTATCCGGTGTCTATATAAACCGGAGGGTTTTAGTCCGTAGGACGAACAACAATCATACCATAGGCTAGCTTCTAGGGTTTTAGCCTCCTTGATCTCGTGGTAGATCCACTCTTGTAACACACATCATCAATATTAATCTAGCAGGACGTAGGGTTTTACCTCCATCAAGAGGGCCCGAACCTGGGTAAAACATCGTGTCCCTTGTCTCCTGTTACCATCCGCCTAGACGCATAGTTCGGGACCCCCTACCCGAGATCCGCCGGTTTTGACACCGACACTAAGCATGATGAAGCCATTGCCTCAAGATGCAGAATATCCTAAGGAGTTCTTTGTTGAAGACCTTGAGTATCTGCCACGCACAATCTATCACATCATTAGGCGAACTCTCTGGCCCATCAAAGGACATTCTCCACAGGCTAATCTGGAAGGTGCAATGAAGACATTGGTCTTCCATATTCTTCATGGCAAATGCTTCAATGCACAAGATTTCTTCATCCGCCAACTTGATGCATCAGGATCTGACATTTTTGGCTTGAAGTTATATGCTCCATGGATCATGCGTCTGATCAAGCTTCACACTGCTTTCAACTATCAGCCATCTGCACAGAACCACATTGTCTTCTTGCCAGATGTCGATATGTCTGTTGAAGCCATCTATCCAGAGCTTGACAAGGAGCCACTTTATCTGCATAATGTTGATCGTCAGAGCTTCACTCAACCCATTGAAGGTGTGCTGGCTGCCACTCGAGTCTATCCGTTGGCCGGTACTACATGTGCACCTCACCGTGCCCAAACCGGCCAGCGACAAAGACAATTGCTCAACGGCCTCGAAAGCGATCTCGTGTTCTCAATGACCGAGAGCTTCTCGTTGGCCTGCATCAGAAACATGATAGGCATCATGATTGGCTCAAGCGCCAGATGCAGAGCCTCATGACTGACGTCAATCGCATTCGCAACCTTGCAACCAAGAATGCCTTTGTCGCACATGAAACCTGTCGCCGCACATGGAAAGGGCTGACGCTTATGTCTGCTGAGGAAGATCTTCAAGACGATGGCTTCTTGGAAAGATTCAAGTTTGATTCCACTCTGCCCAGAAAGGCTGTTCTGCGGCGCACTCCATCTCTTGAAGACTCAGAGTACTCCTCTTCTGCTGCAACCGTGAATGCTCGTGTGATCGATGATCAAGAAGATGCTACTTCGCCACCTCCAACACATATCGACACTGCTCCAAGCTCGTATGCACCGCCAAACCTCGACACCAACCCTGCATCTTCTCCTACTCCTTCTGGGAACGAGTAGAGGCTCAATGTCTTCAACCCTTTTTGGTCCTTACTGACAAAA
Source organism: Aegilops longissima (assembly GCA_021605205.1). NCBI lineage: Eukaryota > Viridiplantae > Streptophyta > Magnoliopsida > Poales > Poaceae > Aegilops > Aegilops longissima. Next base: position 155,355,019 of record CM038680.1, read on the forward strand.
GGGGGAGAAGCTATGAGTTGATAGTCTTCAAGCGGGTTCATATGGGCGGTTGCTTTATATTTTGCCTAGTGTTTACAACTCTTGCTCTTGATACATTTGGTTCTCTGAGTTGTGACACTTAAACTCGATGGTCGTCTGCTACTTATTTGCTATTTTGTGATGCGATGATAAATTCCGCATGTGCGATGATAACTTCCGCACTTAAGTCATTTTGCAGACGTCCATTTTTCATTATGCATGTCATTATCTTCTTTACATCGAATCATGCATGATGAATTGTCTTCATAAGTTGGAGAGGATCTCCACAAGTAGAACCTGCCATGTGCATTTTCATTCCAAAAGCAAATTACTTATATGCACATCTTCAGGGGGAGCCTTTTACGACTTATGAAGACAATACCTCATCCTTTACAATTTCACATATTCATATCCCCGTTGAAAACTTCAACCAGTTTGTCATCGATCACCAAAAAGGGGGAGATTGTAAGTGCATCTAGTGCCACCCCTAGTTTGGTTTTGGAGTATTGACGACAAATGTGGTTGAGGGACTAATGTGTTTGTGAGAATTGCAGGATAACACAGGTAGTAGTCCCTCCTTGATTCGGTTTACCTACCGGAGATGACCCCCAAAAATGTATGAAGACATTGAAGACAATGGTGGTACGTGAAGATATTCACATTGAAGACTATGATAGAAGAAGACATTGAGTGAAGACTATGGGCGCGAAGACTTAGCTGTTTCGTTGTTTCTTTTCTTCTTTGTCGAGTCATAGGAACCACCGCCTTTGTTAAGTGGGGTCCAAGTGATCAAAGTCGAGTGATCAAGTGATGCTCAACTAAATCCTATGTCTTCGAGCGAAGACAATGAGAGAAAATCTTATCCAGAGTCGGATAAGTCAGCTTTACTTGTAGCCCAAGTCAAGTCGTCGCGTGTGTTTGAAATCGACCGCCAGACACATGTCGGTTCCTTAGTGACCCAGGGTCATTTTTAACAAATCAGGTCGGGTTGCCTAGTGGCTATAAATAGCCCACCCCCTACACCATAAATTGGCGGCTGCTCAGAGTTAGTGCACGGCTTTTGTCGTTGAGAGCAACCCACCTCCGAAGAGTTTGAGAGAGAAATCCTTGTGAGGTCAAAGCCCAAAACACCCAGAGCCCAAAGAGTGTTTGGCATCACTGAAATCTTTCTGTCCGCGTGATCTGAAGACTTGTTACACTTGAGGACTGTGAATCCTCCAGCCGGTTAGGCGTCGCGTTGTGAGCATCCAAGAGTAATTGTGGATCGCCGGTGAATGAAGTCTGTGAAGGTTTGGAAGTCTACCTTGAAGACTTACTAGAGTGATTGGGCGGGGACTGTGTGTCCTTTGCTCAAGGGGGATAAGGTGAAGACACGGTATTCTGAGTTCAATCTCAGCCTCCCTAACCAGACGTACAGTTGACACAACAACTGGAACTGGTCAAACAAGTCCTTGTCTTCACAACACACTGCTTCTATCTCTTACTCTCCTTACTTACAGTTTGTCTTTGTGAAGTCATTGCCTGATTGCTCTACCTGTTTGACTTCACTGTGTGACTACTTGTTCTGATTGGCTTCATACTATCTTCCATCTTGATCCTACTACCTAGCTGCTATTTGTCATCATGCTTGAGCTTCATACCTGTTTGACTATGGCTTGTCAAGTGTAGTTCATCTTTCGCTGCATGTTTATAGGTCTAGTTTTCATGTTTGTCTTTGAAACTTTCATGTTTTGAAGACTTTCGTAAAAATCGCCTATTCACCCCCCTCTAGTCGATAACTAGCACTTTCAGTAGACCAGTTCCAATTGTTGTCTCAATTGTACGTCTGGTTGGAGCGGCTAGGTATTTAAACCTGAGGACACACAGTCCCGGACACACAGTCCTCACTGTATTCTCCTTGAGCTAAGGTCACACAGACCTCGCCCAATCACTCGTGGTAAGTCTTCAGGTGACTTCCGAACCTTCACAAACTCGGTCACTCGGCGATCCACAATTCCTCTTGGATGCTCTAGACCATGACGTCTAACCGTCTGGAAGAAGCACAATCTTCAAAGGTAACAAGCGTCGGATCCACACAGGATCAATCTCTTCAGTGATGCTGAATTACTTTGGGTTTGTAGGTGTTTGGGTTTGGGTTTTCCTCACTTGATGATTTTCGCTCAAAGTCCTCGGAGGATGGGATGCTCTCAAATGACAAGTGTCAGTTTCTCTCGGAGCAACCAACCAGATAGTGGTTGTAGGGGGCGGCTATTTACAGCCTAGGGAGTAGCCTGACATGATAAGACATAAATGACCTTCAATTATATGACCGTTAGGTGGGTAGATATTTTGGGAAAGCTGGCACGTAGCACAGCAACGGTCGGATATTTGAGGTTCAAATTCCTCAGGGCTATCATGTTCCTCACGGTAGGCAATCCATGGCGAATTTCCTAACTCCTCGGTCGGAACAAATTCTCAAGGACTGAAGAACTTCATCTCTGCTCTCAAGAAATTGATGAATCAGTATGAGATTTCCAATGGCTTCACTCAAGGGATTGGTAGGTGTAGGATTTTGAGTTGAGCATCACATGGAAATTTTTCCTTAGTATTTCCTCGACCCCCTTTAACAGTACGGTGTTTCCTATGACTCAAGAAAGAGAAAATGAAACTACGAAAACAAAGGTATTCATGCTTCATGTTCCTCGAATGAAAGCCAAGTCTTCAAGGTCACACCAATTTCTTCACTTTCAAAGTCTTTAGAAAGTCTTCAGAAATCCAAAGTCTTCAGTCGAAGAACTTCATTTTTAGGGGTCGACTTTCTCTGTAAATATCAAACTCCTCATAGACTTATGGACATGTGTACACTCACAAACGCATTAGTCCCTTAACCTATAAATATTCAATACACCAAAATCACTAAGGGGCACTAGATGCACTTACAATCTCCCCCTTTTTGGTGATTCATGACAATATATGTTAACTTTTCAACGGGGATAAACATATGAAGTGTAAATACTGATATTGAGGAATTTGATTGCAAGATATAGAAGAACCCCCCCTGAAGATATGCATAGTGAGGAATTTCCTTTTGAAGCAATGCACACTTGAAGAGTAGAATCATGGAGATCTCCCCCTATATCTTGTAATTCGTACATGCATTTGACATATAATATGAAGAATTTGAAATGCATGATGAAATATGGTGACTGAAGTAATTCAGCATGCGTGCATTAACATTAGCGAGGAATAAGCATGCAAAAATCATAGCAAAAGTATCAGGCCACCATAGAGTTTAAGTTTACAACTCGATCCAGCAAAGTCATTAGAAGAACGAGAGTTGTAACTTAGAAAAAAACGCCCATATAAGATAGACCCGCTTGAAGACTAACTCAAATTTCTCCCCTTTGTCTTCGAATGACCAAAAGGGTTGAAAATGAGGACTAACGCCCCTGAAGATTATCAAGTTGATGGAGGAGCGCCAGCGTTGTTGGGGTCGTTTGTCGTAGTAGGGCCTGCCGCAATGTCGTCCAAGTCTTCATGCTCATCGGTTTCGCGCGATGAAGAATATGAGCTGGCCACCAAGAAGGAACCTTGACCTTCTTGTAGTTCTTCGGTGGAGGAGCAGACTAGTCAAAATCTTCCTTGAGACCCATTGTCTTCAGATCTTCTTCACCATATACATGTGATAGAATAGCCCAGGTGCGACCGAAGACTTCATGTAGGTAGTAATGGTTTTTCTTCACTTCATTATGTGTAGCAGTCATGTTGTGAATAATTGAACCAAACTGACGCTTAACCCATTTATGGTTTCGATCCACCTTCTGGTGAAGACTAAGCAGAAGCTCACGGTCAGTCATCACACGAGGAGCAGTGGCTTGAGGATTTGGCTTGGATGCATGGGCAGCAGAATCATGAGTGGCAGAGTTGGAATAAGATGCAGCTTTACGAAACTGATCATCCAATGAACGAATGCCTTCATCAATAACAGCTGGTGCCTTGCCCTTTTCATCAGCTGAGGAATAGGTCCGCTTGAGGACTTCAATCGGAGGCAAGTAGCTGAGGTGATTCTGAAAATCAGCCTTGTAGTTGAGTGAAGACCTTGTCCTGAGGAATCTCATGATCCAAGGTGCATAAGGCTTCAGCTCAAACGGAGAAAGTGCAACATTTGCCAGAGTCCTCATGAAGAAATCATGGTAGTTGACGGGTATGCCATGAATGATGTTGAATACCAGATTCTTCATGATGCCAACAATTTCCTCATCAAAGGAGTCATGGACTTTGATTGGACTCATAGTATTCGTCAGAATACGATAGACTGTCCTTGGTACATGCTGCAATTCCTTCACGAGGAATTTTGTTCTTGAGGCTTGACCAGGTTTCAGAGGCTTCATAAGAACTTGCATATAATGGGCAGTCAGTTCAGGCTCTTGGTACAGGCAATGAGCTCCTTCAGGTGGAGGACTGATGGGCAAGGCGTGAAGTAATTCAGAGGCATGTGCCTTGCAGTGAGTGTTTTCAGTCATCCAGTCCAAAACCCAGGAGTTCACATCATCCGCATCTCATGTGATGTGCAGTGTTGCATTGAATTGAAGAATGAGCTCTTCATTCCAATCAACTATGTCTGTGAAAAAGTTGAGGAGGCATGTGTCATGAAGCACACCGAGGACAAGTGAAAATCATGGTAGTGATTTCATGTCCACATGAGGAATATGCTCGTGGTCGAATACTTTGCCCTTGTTGAAGAGCAGTGAAGAATAGAAGTTGGCTTGGCTAGCGGTCTAGAAGCGCTTCCTTCTCAGAAGAGCAGAATCATAGGGATTGTAGTCAGTGAAGAACACATGCTCACCGAAGAAATCACCAGCCTCGAATTTCTGCTTCTTTGAGAATGGATCCTTTGGTTTGGGCTAAGGAGTGTCAGTCAATTGCGTTATCACTTCAGGAATCGCAATCTCAGGTTCAGGCTGAGGAATTTTAGCTTCTTCTTCAGTGGCAGCCTGGGTCTTTAATTCTTCATTTTCATTTTCTTCAGCACTAGTGGCTGGAATTTCTTCATGGACAGATGGTGTGGCATGTGGTTCATCAGATCCCATTTGAACTGTAGTTACTAGGGATTGAGGAATTTGTTGCAACGGTGTGAAGAGTGGAGAGTTGGGGTGCCGACTTTCCCAAAAGTCATCATTCAACACTGGTGTGGTACAACCAATGTCCACATCCTCATCTTCCATTTCTTCAATGTCTGCCTCTTCAGCAGTAAACTGAGGCATAGGCGAGGAAACAATTGGAGTTGAAGGGATTGCATCCACTTCAATTTCTTCATCCAACTGCTCTGACAAAGCAGTAGAAGGATTTTCTTCATCGGATTCGCTAGGAATCACATATTCTTCATCATAAGGAACAAGGTCTTTTGATGGCATGGTTGAGATAGGAACAACATCAATGGGGTTTGCAAATGAGCTGGTCAAAGGCTTCATCTTCTTCGGGGCTGAAGAATCTGATGAAGTTGATGCCTTCCTTTTCTTCACAGCTGCACGCTCTGCAGCCTTGGTCTTCTTCACATCTGATGCAGATGGAAGGATTGGAGTTGGTGTAGGCGCAGGAGGAGCAGAGGAATGAGGTGGAATTTCTTCAGGCGCAACTGATTCAGTTGCCCGAACTTCTTCATTTTCTTCAGGCGCACCACTAGTGGATGCCCTGTCAATTTCTTCAGCGGCTGGAATGTAGTCATCAGCCCTGGTACTCTCATTTTCTTCAGCAGCCTGAATGTCATCAGCGGTGCTGGCATGTTCTTCAGTCGGCTGAGCAGATGCTTCAACCTGAGGAATTTCTTGTTGCGTTGGGGCTGCAACATTTGAAGTGAACTTGTCTGTCAACTTCACAAAACGGACTTTGGCTCCAAGCCAGTCAGCGCGGTACACGTCAAATTCATCACTGAGTTTCTTGATCTCAGATTGAGTACTGACAAGTTCTTCAGTTGTCATAGAGACAACGTGTTTCTTCAGAAAATGCTCCTTCTTGTACTGCGCTTTCTTGATCTGCCTGGCCTTTTCAAATTTCCATTTCTTTTCTTGGATGAAGGCAGCCAACATATGACTTTGGCTAGGAGTCAACTAGAAACCAGGCATAGGTGTGTTTGGGTCCTTGTGCCAGAGATCAATGTAGTCGTGTAGCGACCTGACCCAAAATCGGTCAAATCTCTGTGTCTGTACCATCCCAAGATCATGCTGGTACTCACAGTACATCGATAAAGTAATCAAAGTTCAATCACACCTGAATATTATTACACGATTCTCATATAGAGTCTTTATTACAAGGGAATAAATTCGGCTCAAGGCCAACTCATGAGAAATAAACTACTAATGCTGCGGAAGCGTCGAAGTAAAGCGAGTCCATCCGACTCCAAAGGGCAATCGCCAAGCGCGGAGCGTAGCCTCACTCCCGATCGAATATACCTCGCAACATAAGACGTTGCAGCCATGTAGGTCAGCTTTTTGAATAAGCTGGCAAGTCATGAAGAATAACAATAATAAAGTTACTAACACTATATGCATTTTGGCTGTGGACCTCTAGGTCTCATTAATTTGCGTAAAGCCAGTTTTCTCCTACTACAAGGACTTGCTTGCAAATTACTACAAATTGTTGGTAGTTATTGAGATGGTTCCGCCAACCAATATCTCATTCCCAAATTATTAAGTCATAAAACCCTCAAATTTATTTATTAGTTTTAGTGTTGAGATTTCGAATACTTCCAAGTTCCAGAGGCTCAAATTGTCCGTGAATCGGGACACGGCTAATCGATTAGATCTTTAACTCTGCAGAGGTTTATGACTTTCCCATAAGAATCATTCCCTCCTTTTAAGTCTTCGCACTTCATGGTGTTTGAAGACGGACGAATGAAACAGGGTCTTCCAAAGAGTTCTTCTGCTACTGCGGTACCCATCCAATCCTACCGTTCTTCTACATCTCGTAGTACCGCCCAGCCAGCGTCACTACTAAGGTTAACCCAGCCAGAGCCCATAATGGCTTGCGGCTGCAGATAAGCTTCGGTCATGGGGCATCCATCCTTCTCTTCGTGGCTGGGTGAAGCTTTCCAAGATGTCATGGCACTTCTCCATGCATCCCGCCAACCACTGGTTCTCCAGGTGCCCGTCAACCGCCCTCCACCCAAGAGTGAATTTCAAAGTCCATCTTGATCATTATAGTTCATGGGGTTGTCATCATCATTGACTCTCACATCTTGCTTATGAATTTCACTCAACCAAAACCCGCTCACGAGCATAGCAAAGTAAACTACTTATTCCGGGGTCATGGTAACAAGGGATTGGTTCATCCTACCACATGATACTACTCAAGATTAATAACTTCAAAATTTCTACTACTGCATGCATGGTGGGGTGGTGACAATTCTAATGCACAAAAACATAGGTATAGAAATAACATGATCAAAACTTGCCTTGCTGATGATCCTCGTAAGCTAAAGATTCGTAGTAGCAAGCTTCACACTCCGAAAACTCTACCGAGACAAACAATAATCACAATAAGCATATAACATAGGATCACATAACATAATGGCATAACAAATAACACACAAAACCAACAAAGCAAAACCAAAAGGGAAAACTCAAAGAAAACCAACTCAAAGTTTTTCCTACTTCAAACAATAACAAAAAGTAGTTTTATATAATAAAAATTTCCCTAACATAACTTATCATGGTTTTATGTCAACTTAACAGAAAAGATTTCATTAATCAACTAGGAGCAAAAAGAATTAGTTTAAAAGCTATTATAAAACTCCTTTTAGGCCTAATCCAATTTCTATTAAGAAAATTAAAATAAAACTTTTATTAATTATAAATAAAAGTTCATCTATTAGAGTGACAGAAACTATCCTAGAATAATCAATCACATGTTAAAATAAATTTATTTACTACTTAAATTAATAGGAAAACAGTAGCTAGTTAATTAATTGGGATTAATAAGATTCTGCTTAAAACTATTTATTTATTAATCCTAAAATACCCAAATTAATTTTTATGGTTTGGAAATACCAAAATAAAGTTGGGACAAAAAGAATCATCCAAAAATAATTTTTCTAACTCAAGTTATAGCAGATTTACTATTCTGGATAAAACTAAAATAAAGCAATTTTAATTAATTTTAACATAGCTAAATATATATTCTACAGAAACTATAGAAAATTTGCAAACCAACAAAAAATGAATCATCTAAAAATAATAAACAGAATAAAAGATATGAATTTTTCAAAACAGAAACTATTCTGTTAAAACAGAAAAACAAAAATAAAAGAAAAAGGCCTAATGGGCCTAAACTGCGCACTGGGCGTAATATAATCTAAAAGGGCCCTAGGGTTAAACTAAAACGGGCCGGGCTAATAAAAATAAACCCTAACCTAAAAGCTAAACCGAAAGAACCGGCCGAACCGGGCGGTTTTTATAAAAAGAAATACCCCTTCGGGGTTCTAATCTACACCGTTGAGGGTGAATCGGACGGCGGGTGGGGATTCCGGCGACTAACCGGAGTTCGGGCGCGCGGCGGCGGGCGAGAGTGTGCCGAGGGCTCCGGGCGTCGGGAGGTCGGGAGAGTGGCCGAGGCGGGTGCGGGCGACAGTGGGGGCTTCGTGGAGTCGGTGGGGGTCGGGGTGGCTAGGGCGGCGACGGCGACAAATGGCGGGCGGGGACTCGGGTCTCCGTGAGCTCGGCGAGAGGAGGAGGAGTCCGCGAGGCTAGGGGAATGGGGTGCGGGCGTCGGCTTAAATAGTCGGGCCTCGTCCTTCTTCGGGCGATCGGGCGGATCGGGATCCGGATCCTTGAGATCCGCGATCTGCTGGCGGCGACGGCGTGGCGTGGGCGGGGTTGACGAGGGGGGGGGCCTGCGAGAGAGAGAGGAGGGGCGGGGCGAAGGCGACCGACGCAAGCGGCTTCGGTCGAGGGGCGAGGGAGGTCTTGGGCTGGCTGGCTGGCTGGGCCAGGCATTGGGGCAGTGGTGGTGGGGGTTTATTGGCTGGGCCAGGGGGCCTAGCTGGTGCCTGGGGTGGGTTTTCTAATTTTTTTGAATTTTTTTTAATAAAACAAAAACAGAAATAAAACAATAACTATAAATATTTTATATAGGGTATATATATACCAAAATGATCAGGGGAATATTCCCTTTCATTTGAACATTTTCCAAAGGCAAAATCCAAACTTTATAAAAATCCATTTTTCAAATTCAAATAAAATTCAGATTTGAATCCAAAACTTTTGGCAATGTTTTCCTCTGATATTTTTGGAGTGTCATGTTTACTCCTCTCATACTTTTGATCAAGTATTTATCGAGGCTTAGTTTTTGAAATGTTTCCCACTTGCCAAAGTTTGAATTCAAATTCAAAACTCAAAATTTTCTCAAACTTCAAATGGCATTCAAATCAAACAGGATGCATAGGATGCTTAGCTATAATTGTAAAACATTCCAAATAGGAAATTTGGGATGTTACAAACCTACCACCTTAAGATGAATCTAGCCCTCGAGATTCGGGTTAACTAACAAATAGGTGCGGGTGGTCTCAAGAAGGTCTTCTTGGCGCTCCCTGTGGCTTCTTCCTCGGTGTGGTGACTCCAAAGCACCTTGCAAAACTTGATGACCTTGCTGCGGGTGACTCTGCTTGCAGTCTCGAGAATCAGACGGGTTTCTCCTTGTAAGTCAGATCCTTTGTCAAGCTGTATGGCCTCTAGGGGCCTTGTGTCTCTCAACGGAACATCGGCCATGTCGGCATGACACTTCTTCACCGAGAAACATGGAAGACATCATGAACTCCGGACAATCCTTCCGCAATTCCAACTTGTAAGCAACCTCTCCACGACGTTCGAGGATTTTGTAGGGCCAATGAATCGGGTGCTAACTTTCCTTGACACCAAACCTCTTGATTCCACGAAGTGAGACACACGAAGTATGCTCGATCTCCCACTTAGTAAGTCACTTCCTTGCGCTTCTTGTTGGCATAACTCTTACATCTTGACTGTGCTATCTTGAGCCTGTCTCGAATCAGCTTGACTTTCTCTTGAATCCTGATAAGATCGGAACCGAAAAGCGATCGATCTCCAACACTATCCCACAAAGAATGGTGTTCTGCACCTCCTTCCGTATAGAGCTTGAAAGGGCCATCTTGATCGGATTGATAACTGTTGTTGTATGAGAACTCTGCGTCTGCAAATTATCATCCCAGCTAGACCCATAGTCTAGCACACAAGCTCTCAACATGTCCTCCGTAATCTGGTTGACTCTCTCGGTCATCCATCATGTCTGCGGATGAAAAGCTGTCTTGAACTCCAGCCTCGTACCCAAAGTTTCATGCAACCGATTCCAAAACTTTGAGGTAAACTGCGTTCCTCTATCGACACGATTTTCCTCGGAACTCCATGCGGACATCGATCCTGGTCATGTATATCTTGGCCAACTTAGCACTGGTATAGGTAGTCTTCACGGAATGAAGTGAGCTACCTTGGTCAAACGATCAACCACTACCCGATAGAATCATAACCTGAATGGGTCTGGGTAATCTGTGATGAAATCCATTCCAAGTTTCTCCCATTTCCAATCGGGAATCGGCAAAGGTTGAAGTAACCCTGCTGGCTTCGATGTTACGCCTTTACACGTTGACAAACATCGCATATTGCTACGTACTCGGCAATATCCTTCTTCATACCGCCCACGAAACTTTCCTTCAAATCCGGTACATCTTGGTGTTGCCGGGTGAATCGAGTCTGGTGAATCATGAGCCTCTGAAGAATTAGCTTCACGAGTTCGGGTCATTGGGCACATAATCGATCCTCGAACCATATAGTTCCGTGTTCATCCTTACGGAATCCTTTAGCTTTGCCTTCATCCATCTTTTGCTTAATCTCATCAATTTCCTTGTCCGACTTACGGGCTTCACGAATCCTTTCGGCCAAAGTGGACTGAACTTCGAGTTGCAACAAATCCTTTCGGAACTATCTCCGATCGTAGATCTCGAGGTCATCGACTAACTCCTGGGTAATCCTCCCGCTATAAGAGTATTCACATAACTCTTACGGCTCAAAGCATCTGCTACAACATTAGCTTTACAGGGTGGTAATGCAATCTCATGTCATAGTCCTTTATCAACTCTAGCCATCTCCTCCGCTGAGGTTCAATTCCTTCTGCGTGAAAATATACTTCAAACTCTTGTGATCATGTAAACATCATAGCGGTTTCCGATGAGGAAATGTCTCAGTCTTGAGTGCATGCACTACGGCTGCTAACTCCAAATCATGTGTGGCATAATTCATCTCGTGAGGTCGTAGCTGTCCGGAGGCATAAGCTACAACTTTTCCTTCCTGCATTAGTACTCCTCCGAGTCCTTGACGAAGCGTCACAATAAACTGGTATTCCTTATGTATGTCCGCAAAATCAACACCGGGCTGTGACCAACCGTTTCTTCAATTCCTGAAAACTGGCTTCACATTCCTCGGTCCAAACATACTTGGCTTCCTTCTTCAACAGCTCTGTCATGGGCTTGGCAATCTTGAGAAGTTCTCAATGAACCTCCGATAATATCCTGCGAGTCCGAGAAAACTGCGGATCTCCTTGGTCGAGGTGGGTGGCCCAATCGGTGACTGATTCAACCTTGGCGGGATCAACTGCTATTCCTTCTCCTGAAATAACATGTCCGAGGAATCCAACTTCCTTCACCAAAATTCACATTTGCTGAACTTGGCATACAACTGATGTTCTCGAAGTTTCTCGAACTAGGCATAAATGTTCCTTATGCTCTTCCTCGCTCTTGGAAAATCAATATATCATCGATGAACACCACGACAAACTTATCCAGATATTCCATAAATACCTTGTTCATCAAATTCATGAAGTACGCAGGAGCATTAGTCAATCCAAATGACATGACGGTATACTCATATAAACCATACCTGGTAGTGAATGTTGTTTTGGGTATATCCTTTTCACGGATCTTCAACTGATGATACCCTGATCGAAGATCGATCTTAGAGAATACCTTGGCTCCAACTAGCTGATCAAACAGATCATTAATCATTGGCAGAGGGTACTTGTTCTTGATGGTTACTTCGTTCAACGCACGATAATCCACAACCATCCTCAAGCTTCCATCCTTCTTCTCTACCAAAAGAACTGGGGCTCCCCAAGGTGATGAGCTTGGTCGAATATATCCTTTCTCCAATAACTCATTAATTTGATCCTTGATCTCTTTCAACTCATTCGGTGGCATCCGATAAGGTCTCTTGGATATTGGGGCTGTGCCGGCAATAACTCGATCGAAACTCAATGTCCTGTCCGGTGGCATTCTGGTAATTCCTCCGAAACACATCGGAAAATCTTGCACCATCGGCACTTCCTCTGAACAACTCCGTGAGGGAATTCACTGATTCTTCATCTGGTTGTGCTGGCTACATACTTGATCCTCTTACGCTCCGGGTGGTGAGCGGAATAGACTTCTTGAGCACGATCTATGTTCCTTCAAACTTTGTCAACCAATCCATGCCTAGGATTACATCCAAGGTGCAGGTTTCCAACACTATGAGGTCTGCGGGAAATTTATGGTTCCCGATGTTGAGGTTGCATGACAGCCTAGGCCTGCCATCATTTCCCTCTGCGGGCCCGACGAAGGGGGCTTCTAAGGGTTTTAGTGGGCAACCCGTACTTTTCCACAACTACCCTTGATATGAATGAATCGTTGCACGAGAATCAAAGAGTGCCAAAACTGAGCGTGAATTCAATAAAACTTACCAACCACGATTATCCGGCTGATCATAGGCGTCCTCCACGTTGATGTGGTTCACCGAGCACGAGGGAGCGGATTGGGCTTCTTCGCTGAGCCTCCATTGCCGTTTCCATTCCTCCGCTTGGCCTCCGGCGATCGGTGGCGTAGTGCCTGTCTTACGGCACTTGAAGCAGGTGATGTGGCTCAGATCCTTGAGCCGGGCAGAACGGTGCTGATTGCCATTACCATTTCCATTGCCATTGCCATGGCCTGACTTGTTGTCCTAGCTGCGGTTGTTCCCATTTCCTCCATGGTTATGACCTCCATGGTTATGATGGGGGTGCCCTCCTGAGTATGGTGCATAACGGGCTTCTGCGAGCTCCCGGTTGTGCTTCCCTGGCTGTACTTTCGCTTGCGGCTTTCTATTTGCTGCTGCTTGCCTTCAAGTATGGTGGCCTTGTCTACCAGCTCCGGTAGTTGTTGAAGGTAGCCACAATAAGCTGCATGCTCGGTTCATCATTGAGTCCCTCAAGGAACTTCTCCGCTTATGGCATCTGTGGCCACATCATCCGGGGCATAGCGGCGAGCTTGCTGAATTCATCCACGTCTTGTGCCACAAGACGGTTCCCTGGCGTAAGTTGCGGAACTCACGCTTCTTGCACTCATGGCTCCAGGTGAGACATGAGCGGTGCGGAAGGCTGCTGGAATTGATCCCATGTGATGGCACCAATGGGATAAGTGGCGGTGTAGTTCTCCCACCAAGAAGCTGCAGGTCCATCAAGTTGATCTTGTGCAAAGCGCACCTTCTCTCATCGGTGCATCCAACAGTGATTAGCTCTCTTCGACTTTGCGGAGCCAATCATCACCACAATCGGCTCGGTGCTACTAGAGAACACTGGCGGATTCAACCTCAGGAATCGAGTCAAGTTGTCCACAGGGGGTGGTGGCGGTGGATTGTTGGTGTTGTTGTTCTGATTCTGGATGAGAAGCTGCATGAGTGCATTCTGCTGTTGGAGCAGCTGGGTGAGCTCCGGCGAAAAACCAGTGTCACGTCTCAGAGGCATCTGGTGTTTTGGAGTGGATGAGAAAATTAGAATAGAACAATGGTCTATGAGGAATAACACTACCCATATGAATGCACAAACATAAACACACCAATCATTTATTCATTCCCCTCAAACATGGTTCAAACTCTATTACAAAAGCTCGTGACTAATCGAATATATCGGCCTAACTGATCGACGAAAAGGGAAAAAAAATAACATGGTGGTCGACTAAAAAAAGTCTTCATCAATAATCCTTGCGTCCTCTGTTGTGGCGCCTCCTCTTGTGACTTCCTTCAGTGGAACTCCCTTCAAAATCCTGATCATTGCTCATGAGGGGTCCTTCATCTCCACTTGGAAAAAGGTCCTCTCCCAAGTCCATCTTTTCCTCTATCGCGGCAAGCTTCATCTTCAGGTCGTCGACTGTCTCCATGAAGTCCGCGACTTCTTCCTCATGGTTAAGGAAGTCTGCGTGCCTTCTCCTCCGTTCAGTTCACGGAACAAAAGCTTCCGTGTGTCTTGAGTTCTGCGATCCGGATCTCCGTTTCTGAGAAGACACTCCAAGTCCCGGATGTAAGAGAGAGGAGTCGTCCTCAGCAGTGCGGATGATATCTCCATTCCTTGCCTGCGAGAAACCATGGCGAGTCCGAGGATCGAGCTCGGCCTGTACTCCTCTCGGAGATGTCCAAGTGCTCGATAGATCGCCACGCCCTTCCGATGATCCAGTTGAACTCGGTGAACTCAAATCAATCGGCTCCGTGTGTCCTCCGAAGGTTCTCCACAGGATATGCACTTCAATCTCAGAGCGGGTGTCCATCGGAAGTGCATTGGTTGGCTTCCCGGTGATCGAGGGCGAGCAATCTTCAGCTTCTTCACCATCTGGACCAGCTTTCTTCGAAGGGCATCGTCTCATCGGGCTGGCAAAACTCCGTAGCAAACTGGGTGAACTCGACGACCATCTAGAATGTTGAAAATCGGAGAGGAGTTAGAAATGAATAGGGAGAATTACGGAATGATAAGGATAAAAGTAAATGGTCTCTTCCTATGGCTTTCCGATCCTAGGGGTTACGATCCTCGGTCAGCGTGTGCTCGATACCATCTCAGTGCGACCTGACCCAAAATCGGTCAAATCTACGTATGCATACCATCCCAAGATCATCTTTGGTACTCACGAAGACATCGATAAAGTAATCAAAGTTCAATCACACCTGAATATTATTACGATTCTCATATAGAGTCTTTATTACAAGGGAATAAATTCAGCTCAAGGCCAACTCATGAGAAATAAACTACTAATGTTGCGGAAGCGTCAAGTAAAGCGAGTCCATCCGACTCAAAGGGCAATCGCCAAGCGCGAGCGTAGCCTCACTCCTGATCGAATATACCTCGCAACATAAGGCGTTGCAGCCATGTAGGTCAGCTTTTTGAATAAGCTGGCAAGTCATGAAGAATAACAATAATAAAGTTACTAACACTATATTCATTTTGGCTGTGGAGCTCTAGGTCTCATTATTTTGCGTAAAGCCAGTTTTCTCCTACTACAGTGGACTTGCTTGCAAATTACTACAAATTGTTGGTAGTTATTGAGATGGTTCCGCCAACCAATATCTCATTCCCAAATTATTAAGTCATAAAACCCCTCAAATTTATTTATTAGTTTTAGTGTTGAGATTTCCGAATACTTCCAAGTTCCAGAGGCTCAAATTGTCCGTAACCGGGGACACGGCTAATCGATTAGATCTTTAACTCTGCAGAGGTTTGCGACTTTCCCATAAGAATCATTCCCTCCTTTTAAGTCTTAGCACTTCATGGTGTTTGAAGGCGGACGAATGAAACAGGTCTTCCAAAGAGTTCTTCCGCTACTGCCGTACCCATCCAATCCTACCGTTCTTCTACATCTCGTAGTACCGTCCAGCCAGCGTCACTACTAAGGTTAACCCAGCGAGCCCATAATGGCTTGCGGCTGCACAGTAAGCTTCGGTCATGGGGCATCCATCCTTCTCTTCGTGGCTGGGTGAAGCTTTACGCAAGATGTCATGGCACTTCTCCATGCATCCCGCCAACCACTGGGTTCTCCAGGTGCCCACAACCGCCCTCCACCCAGTGGTGAATTTCAAGTCCATCTTGATCATTGTAGTTCATGGGGTTGTCATCATCATTGACTCTCACATCTTGCTTATGAATTTCACTCAACCAAAACCCGCTCTGAGCATTGCAAAGTAAACTACTTAGTCCGGGGTCATGGTAACAAGGGATTGGTTCATCCTACCACATGATACTACTCAAGATTAATAACTTCAAAATTTCTACTACTGCATGCATGGTGGGGTGGTGACAATTCTAATGCACAAAAACATAGGTATAGAAATAACATGATCAAAACTTGCCTTGCTGATGATCCTCGTAAGCTAAAGATTCGTAGTAGCAAGCTTCGCACTCCGGAAACTCTACCGAGACAAACAATAATCACAATAAGCATATAACATAGGATCACATAACACAATGGCATAACAAATAACACACAAAACCAACAAAGCAAAACCAAAAGGGAAAACTCAAAGAAAACCAACTCAAAGTTTTTCCTACTTCAAACAATAACTAAAAGTAGTTTTATAAAATAAAAATTTCACTAACATAACTTATCATGGTTTTATGTTAACTTAACAGAAAATATTTCATTAATCAACTAGGAGCAAAAAGAATTAATTTAAAAGCTATTATAAAACTCCTTTTAGGCCTAATCCAATTTCTATTAAGAAAATTAAAATAAAACTTTTATTAATTATAAATAAAAGTTCATCTATTAGAGTGACAGAAACTATCCTAGAATAATCAATCACATGTTAAAAATAAATTTATTTACTACTTAAATTAATAGGAAAACAGTAGCTAGTTAATTAATTGGGATTAATAAGATTCTGCTTAAAACTATTTATTTATTAATCCTAAAATACCCAAATTAATTTTTATGGTTTGGCAATACCAAAATAAAGTTGGGACAAAAGAATCATCCAAAATAATTTTTCTAACTCAAGTTATAGCAGATTTACTATTCTGGCTAAAACTAAAATAAAGCAATTTTAATTAATTTTAACATAGCTAAATATATATTCTACAGAAACTATAGAAAATTTGCAAACCAACAAAAAGAATCATCTAAAAATAATAAACAGAATAAAAGATATGAATTTTTCAAAAGCAGAAGCTATTACATTAAAACAGAAAAACAAAATAAAAGAAAAAGGCCTAATGGGCCTAAACTGCGCACTGGGCATAATATAATCTAAAAGGGCCCTAGGGTTAAACTAAAACGGGCCGGGCTAATAAAAATAAACCCTAACCTAAAAACTAAACCGAAAGAACCGGCCGAACCGGGCGGTTTTTATAAAAAGAAATACCCCTTCGGGGTTCTAATCTACACCGTTGAGGGTGAATCGGACGGCGGGTGGGGATTCCGGCGACTAACCGGAGTTCGGCGGCGGCGGCGCGCGGCGACAGTGTGCCGGCGGCTCCAAGGCGTCGGGAGGTCGAGGAGGGCCGAGGCGGGTCTGAGGCGACAGTGGGGGCTTCTGGTGGAGTCGGTGGGGGTCGGGGTGGCTAGGGCGGCGACGGCGACGACAATGGCGGCGGCGGGGACTCGGGTCTCCGGTGAGCTCGAGCGAGAGGAGGAGGGAGTCCGGCGAGGGGCTAGGGGGGGAATGGGGTGCGGGGCGTCGGCTTAAATAGTCGGGGCCCTCGTCCTTGCTTCGGGGGGCGATCGGGGGCGGATCGGGATCTCGGATCCTTCGGGATCCGGCGATCTGCGGCGGCGACGGCGTGGCATGGGGCGGGGGTTGACGAAGGAGGGGGCCTGCTGTCAGAGAGAGAGGGAGGGGTGCGGGCGAGCGGGCGACCGACGCGAAGCGGCTTTTGGCGAGGGGAGAGGCGAGGCTTTGGCTGGCTGGGCTGGGCTGGGGTGGGCATGGTGGGCAGTGAGGGGTTTATTTGGCTGGGCAGAGGGGCCTAGCTGGCGCCTAGGGTGGGTTTTCTAATTTTTTGAATTTTTTTAATAAAACAAAAACAGAAATAAAACAATAACTATAAATATTTTATATAGGGTATATATATACCAAAATGATCAGGGGAATATTCCCTTTCATTTGAACATTTTTCCAAAGGCAAAATCCAAACTTTATAAAATCCATTTTTTCAAATTCAAATAAAATTCAGATTTGAATCCAAAACTTTTGGCAATGTTTTCCTCGATATTTTTGGAGTGTCATGTTTACTCCCCTCATACTTTTGATCAAGTATTTATCGGGCTTAGTTTTTGAAATGTTTCCCACTTGCCAAAGTTTGAATTCAAATTCAAAACTCAAAATTTTCTGAAACTTCAAATGGCATTCAAATCAAACAGGATGCATAGGATGCTTAGCTATAATTGTAAAACATTCCAAATAGGAAATTTGGGATGTTACAAGTCGAGGATCAACTTTGGATCCAAAAGCAGAGGCACATTTGTGCCCTTGGCTCTAGTAGCCCTGACTTGCCTGTCTCTGATGATTTCGGCAAGTTCTTCATCATCAGCTTTGTCTTCATCAGACGGCACTTGGAAGGCGACCTGCTTCTTGTGAGGACTTGGGTGAGAACCTCGTCCATCAATGGCCTTTGTCTTCAGCAGAGAGGGACCAGTTGAAGAATTTGGTGCGGTTGAGGAACTAGCAGAAGCTCCTGAGGCAATAGAGATGCCTGTCGTCCTTTGGCACGTGGCAAGATGCACAGGTGCTGAGGATTTGGTCGGAGGAGCTGAGGACTTTGGAGGAGCAGGAGCAGCTTGAGGAGTTGGCCGTGAGGGCTTTGAGGATTCTGGTCGTGAGGGCATAGCTGAGGAAGTCGGCCGTGAGGGCATTGAAGAAGAAGCACTTGGCTTGTGAGCAGGCTTCTTTGACATGGCCTTCTTCGGTTTTACAGAGGCCTCAGGAGCAGCAGCAGCAGAGTCTTCGTTGAATTTCCTCACTGCTTCTCTGGCTTGTCTGGCCAATTTGGCCCGGCGCTTGGCCCATTCATTAGGATAATCCTCACCGCGCTTGAGTCTAGTGGGATCTGCTTCTTGGCCAGGTGCCAATGGAGGTCTTGGGCATGGAGGATTGAGAGCGAATTTCTTCATGTATTTGGGAGTAACATACATGTACTCCCTCCATTCCCGTGCCCATCTCCTTTCTATCCTCTGTATGTGCACCTTGCGCTGATTCTTGTCCTCCTTACCAAACTTGGCCTCATCAGGAGTGCAGTAATCATTATATATGTCATCAGGGATCTCAAAGGCAGTGTTGATTTCAAGCCTCTTTCCTCCCTTTTGTGGCTTCTTTCCATCAGCCATTTTCTTCAGATGAGGAATGTGAACAATGGAATTCTTTGAAGATGTATGCAACTTTTCTTCGAGGAACGCTGCAAATGAGTTAAGTTGATGAGAACCTAGTGATTCAGCAGCGGACATGAGTACCTATGAAGAGAGTATAGTTGCGAGGAATTTGGAGAGGTCATATGCGTTCTCAGAAGGTTTTGTAAAAAGAACAAGTTTGAGGAATTTGACCAGATGAGTCTTGAAGAATTTCACTAAGCGTTCTTTGTCTTAGGTTCCAGAGTTGTATAGATCGAAGATCCACACAATTGAGGAATCTTGAAGAAATTTTTTGGCTTAGAGAAACGAATCAAGAATAGATGACACGTGAGGTGTTTAGTGTGTGAAGAATTTGAAGAATAAACACCTTTGAAGATTTTGTAGAAATCATTTGAATCAAAAAGGCAGTAAAAGTAACTTTTAATTACCCTGGATGAAGAACATGACGAACTGAGAGGTCTAGATGTGAAGTTCGTCAGTGCAGATCTTCCATGCCCTAACTCGGTAGAGAAAGACAACTACGGCGGCAGCGGAGTGAAGAAATCTGCGGCCGGCGCGAGTACGGCGGCAACGAGGTTGAGGTAGTGAAGCTCTTCCTCACCGGCGATGATGAAGTAGCGGCGGCGCTAGGGTTTGAGAAGCTTGAGCTGGAGAGAGTTCGAGCGGAGTAAAAGAGAAGTGAGGAAGGGGAGGGGTATATATAGCCACGGTGAAAAAACTGTTCGCCCGAGGAAATAGGACGAACGTGCCCCTGACCCTTCTCATTGGCTTGACATGTGTCACACACGTACTGAGAAGTGGAGATCGTGGGTGAATAGATAAGTATTTCGTGGGATGCGGAACGGTTTGAGCGGCAAGCCGAAAATTTTGGATAATATAAGTTAAAAGTTCCGTTCGCAAATTCTTCGGCTGAGAAGGACACAATGAAGATTTTGAACGAGTTTCAAATAGAACGCAAATGAAGAATTTGTGAATAGATTGGGTTGAGTATAGCATAGAGGGGGAAGGGTCCGATCACATTCACTTAGCAGAAAAACCAACTTGAAGAATTAGCCATAAGTGAATGTTGTAGAGGACATAAACTCATATATATATAGCCAATGAATAAAAATGACAGAAACAGTGAAGACATTGCAACGTTGAAGAATATGAACAACTGAGGAATTTCAAAAACTGAGGAAAAACTCAAATTGAAGATTTTCAACTTTTGTGGTGGCGTGACCCACCGTATAAGAATGATGATTCCAGACGCCGCGTACAATTGTCATAGGATTCTGAGAATCAAATTCTTCGTTAATTTCTTCACACTTAGAGTGTTATTCTTCATTGATTGAAGAAAAACGTTTCTTCATGTGTTGCACATCTAAGTCATCCATTTTGCATACGTGTTAGGATGAGTGTCCTTTTCAAAGAACATTCAAAGATTCTAAGATATTTAGCTCACACCGCAACTTGCTAAATCTCTTCTCATCCAAGGGCTTTGTGAAGATATCGGCTAGCTGTTCTTCAGTCTTCACATGCTCAATAGAAATGTCGCCCTTCAACACATGATCACGAAGAAAATGATGACGAATCTGAATGTGCTTTGTCTTCGAGTGCTGAACTGGGTTGTGAGCAATCTTGATGGCACTCTCATTGTCATAGTAGAGAGGCACATTCTTCACGTTGATGCTATAGTCCTTGAGAGTTTGCTTCATCCACAACAATTGAGCACAACAAGAACCAGCAGCAATGTACTCAGCTTCAGTAGTAGACAGTGATACGCAGTTCTGTTTCTTCGAGGACCAACAGACCAAAGATCGTCCGAGGAAATGGCATGTGCCAGATGTTGACTTGCGGTCCACACGATCACCAACATAGTCAGAGTCAGAATATCCAATGAGATCAAAAGCCGAGCCCTTGGGTACCATAATCCAAGTGTTGGTGTGTGAGCTAGATATCGAAGAATATGCTTCACAGCCTTATGGTGTGATTCCTTCAGTGTAGCTTGAAATCGGGCACACATGCAAACACTAAGCATAATGTCTGGCCTAGATGCACATAAATACAATAAAGAACCAATCATAGAGCGGTATACCTTTTGATCAAAGTCAATACCATTTTCATCAGTGAATAGATGGCCATTTGTGGGCATTGGAATTTTGACGCCTTTGGAATCTTGCATGCCGAATTTCCTCAGTACATCCTTGAGGTATTTCTCCTGAGATATGAATATGCCATTTCGTTGTTGATGAATTTGAAGACCTAAGAAGAATTTCAGCTCTCCCATCATATACATTTCATATTCCTCTCTCATCATATAACCAAATTCGTCAGTGTAACGTTGGTTAGTACAGCCAAAGATAATATCATCAACATATATTTGGCACACAAATAATTCACCATCATAAGACTTAGTGAAAAGAGTTGGGTCAAGTGAACCGTGTTTGAAGCCTTTCTTCATGAGGAATTCCTTCAAAGTATCATACCACGCCCGAGGGGCCTGCTTGAGGCCATAGAGGGCCTTATTGAGTCTAAAGACTTTGTCAGGATGCTTTGGATCTTCAAAACCTGGGGGTTGAGCAACATATACTTCTTCCTCAAGCTTACCATTGAGGAATGCACTTTTCACATCCATTTGATATAAAGTGATATCATGATGGTTAGCATAATAGCCTCAAGTCTAGCAACAGGTGCAAAAGTTTCATCAAAATCAATTCCTTCAACCTGTGTGTAGCCTTGAGCTACAAGCCGTGCCTTATTCCTCACCACAAGGCCATTTTCATCTTGCTTGTTGCGGTAGATCCACTTTGTGCCAATGATATTGTGCTTGCGAGGATCTGGACGTTTGACCAGTTCCCAGACGTTGTTGAGCTCGAACTGATGTAATTCTTCTTGCATAGCTTGAATCCACTCAGGCTCCAGAAATGCTTCATCTACCTTAGTGGGCTCTGAGATAGACACGAAAGCAAAGTGCCCACAAAAGTTAGACAAATGTGAAGCTTTTGAGCGTGTGAGAGGACCTGGTGCTTCAATGCCGTCGATGATCTTCTCAATTTGCACTTCTTTTGCAACGCGAGGATGAGCTGGTTGTCGTCAAGGAATTTGATCCGCATTTTCTTCAGCACCATTTTCTTCAGGTGCACCAGTTCGACGTTCTTCACGTTCTGGAATGAATTCTTTAGCAGATTCTTCAGTCGGAATGACATCCTCAGTAGCCTTGAACTTGATAGATTCCTCGGGTGCTGGTTCATCTATCACAGAAGGTAGGTGCTCTCTTTGTGAGCCATTAGTTTCATCGAACCGCACATCTACAGTTTCAACAACCTTGTGAAGAACGTTGTTGAAGACTCTGTAGGTGTGCGAGTCCTTTCCGTAACCAAGCATAAAACCTTCATGTGCTTTCGGTGCAAATTTTGAGTTGTGATGAGGATCTCTAATCCAACATTTTGCACCAAATACTTTGAAATAACTCACATTGGGTTTCTTGTCAGTGAGGAATTCATAGGCAGTCTTCTTGAAGAATTTGTGAATATATACTCTGTTGATGATGTGGCACACAGTATCAATTGCATCAATCCAGAAATGACGAGGCGTTTTGTATTCATCAAGCATAGTGCGAGCCATCTCAGCAAGAGTCCTGTTCTTGCGCTCCACGACGCCATTTTGCTGAGGAGTATATGGAGCAGATAACTCATGAGTGATACCAAGTTCATCAAGATTGTCATCAAGACCAGAATTCTTGAACTCAGTTCCATTGTCACTTCTTATGTGCTTGATCTTCACACGAAAGTTGGTTGAAGCCCTCGAGGAAAATCGTTTGAAGACTTCCTGCACTTCATGTTTGTAAGTAACAATGTGTATCCATGTGTAACGAGAGTAATCATCAATAATAACAAAGCCATATTGAGACGCCTCATTTGAAACTGCAGAATAATGGTTAGGACCGAAGAGATCCATGTGAAGCAGTTCAAATGGTTGAGTAGTGGTCATGATAGTCTTCACTGGGTGCTTAGCCTTAGTCAACAACAACCATATCAAGATCACAAAGCATTGAGACAGACATGAGGTTGTATCCTAAGGACTCGACAAGCATGACTTTGACCATGTGTCGATCCTTTGAGATCGCAACCTTACCTAGATCCAATACCTGACTTTTTCCTTTGTCAGCGAAGATGATATGCTTAAGATGCGATGGTGATAAGGGAGCATCCATCAATAGATTCTTGTCACTAGTCATGTGATTTGTACATCCACTATCGAGGACCCACTCAATGGCTTTGGGTTGATTGTCCTGCAGATGAATTAGTGTAGCTTACAAACTCATATACTTCATCAGTGAAGAATATGACATCAGATCAATTTCGTCAAGCAATAGAACAGATAAAGCAGTAGAGGACGTGAGAAATGAAAGTTCATTTCTTCATGATTAGCATGTGTCCTTTCAGGCAATTCTCAGGTCTCCAGCAAATTCTTCAGACGTTTACGCACGTCTGGAGACCCGACCCTGCAGAAGAAATTAGTTCTTTTTCTTCACCACCCACATCTGAAGGGGTGGCAAAGAGTTCATCACTCTGCGAGCTCCATACGAGAAAGGTGGCATAGAAGCCAGTCCATTTCGTTTCACATAAGAGGGGTTAGGATAAGCATATGAATAAGCAGAGAAATTCTTCGAGGACTTATGAACATAATGGTTAGAAGAGTAATGCTCATATTCATAGCCCCTAGCTCTTCCTTGCGAAACAGATGTGTTAGCACGATGATGTTCATATGAGGACTTTGATCCATTTGAAGAATTTGATCCACGTGAGGAATTTGGTCCGTATGAGGACTTGGATCCATATGAAGAATTTGATCTGGGGTTCCTATTCTTCACTGGTGGTGTCATGATGACATTCACCTGAAGATTTTCAAGGCACGTTTTGGGAACCCAGATTTTCTTCATAGGGGAACTGTTCCTGCAGTTAGTGCCAACATATCTAGCAAATACTTCACCATTCTGATTTTTGAACAGTTTATAGTTGGAGTCAAATGACTCATCGGAAGAATGAGGAGATTCACATGTAAAGCCGATAAATTGGATGGATCAATCTGGAGGTCCCTTTGCAGCAACCCATGAGGTTTTGGGGTACTGCTCAGGCTTCCAATATGTACCATCAGCATTGAGTTTCCTCTCAAAGGCAATACCCTCTTTCCTAGGGTTCCTGTTGAGGATCTGCTTTTTAAGCACGTCACAAAGAGTCTGATGCCCTTTGAGGCTTTTGTACATGCATGTCATGTACAATTCCTTCAGCCCTCCATCATCAGTGATACTAGCAATGTCCTCAGATGAGGAATTAGTGATAGCAGAGACAGTTGAAGAATTTGTAGCATTAGAAGCATTTGAACATTCAGGTGAAGAATTAGTAGATTCACGTTCAATGCACTTCAAACATGGAGGAACAAATTCTTCCAGAGAAGCGTTGATTTGTTGAGCAAGTAATGAATCGCGCTCCTTCTGAAGATCTTCATAACTCACTCTTAGCTTTTCAAGATCTTGCTTTCTCTAAAGAAATTCATAAGAAAGCTTCTCATGATCAGATAAGAGAGTGTTATGATGACCTTGAAGGTTGTCAAACCTAGACTGAAGTCTCTGAAGACTTTCAGCCAAAGCTTTTGACTGATCCATTTCTTCACCCAACATATCATCGCTCTTATTTAGCATGTATTGAACTTTTTCCAAAGCTCTTTGTTGTTTAGTGGCAAGGGAAGCAAGTTTGACATAACTGGGTCCAAATTCATCACCAGATTCTTCATCACTAGACTCAGATAGGTAGCATTCAGTTACCTTTGCACTTTTTGCCATAAGGCATGGAGTAGAGGATGATGATTCTGGTTCGAATGTCATCGATTTGAGAGATTCCTTGAAATCCTCAAACCAAGGATCATGACGAGTTTGATGACCTTCATAGACCTCAGAGAGACGGTCCCAGATAAGCTTCGCATGGTCGAGATGCATGATGTTCCTGAACTGATTTTGAGACAGACAGGAGCAGATGACATCCTTCGCCGTGAGGTTGAGAAGAGTGAACTTGCGAATGTCATCAGCTTCCGCCATCTTGCACAGATCGTAAGACCAATCTCAGTGATGGTCCACAGCTCGCTGTTCATAGCCATGAGGCGCTTCCTCATCATGGCCTTCCACTTGGGATAATCATGACCGTCAAAGATGTGGCATGTCACTTTCTTCATACCCGCGGTCGACATAACTAAAACTCCAGGCGGTTAAACCAAAATCACATAGAACAAGGGAGTACCTTGCTCTGATACCAATTGAAAGTGCGTTATATCGACTAAGGGGGGTGAATAGGCGATTTTTATGAATTCTTCACTGAGGAATTTGCGGGTGAGGAAATTCCTTAGCGAAGAACTACTTGCAGCGGAATAAGTACTCAAAAGTAAACATAACAGAACACAAGCATAGTCATCATGATGAGATGAAGACAAGCACTGAGTACAGAAAGCGTAAACACAGGATAACACAGGATGAAGACAAACAGACTGAAGAAATTGAACTGAGGAAATTGAGAAAGTCTTCAGTCAAAGTCTTCAAACAGGTATGGACAAGCACACAACACAGTTATGAGGAAATGAAAGAGTTGAGGAAATAGAACCAGTAAGCTTGGTGAAGACAATGATTTGGTAGACCAGTTCCAACTGCTGTCTCAGTTGTACGTTTGGTTGGAGCGGCTAGGTATTTAAACCTGAGGACACACAGTCCTCACCATATTCTCCTTGAGCTAAGGTCACACAGACCTCGCCCAATCACTCGTGGTAAGTCTTCAGGTGACTTCTGAACCTTCACAAACTCGGTCACTCGGTGATCCACAATTCCTCTTGGATGCTCTAGACCATGACGCCTAACCGTCTGGAAGAAGCACAATCTTCAAAGGTAACAAGCGTCGGATCCACCCAGGATCAATCTCTTCAGTGATGCTCAATCACTTTGGGTTGTAGGTGTTTGGGTTTGGGTTTTCCTCACTTGATGATTTTCGCTCAAAGTCCTCGGAGGATGGGATGCTCTCAAATGACAAGTGTCAGTTTCTCTCGGAGCAGCCAAGCAGCTAGTGGTTGTAGGGGGCGGCTATTTATAGCCTAGGGAGTAGCCCGACATGATAAGACATAAATGCCCTTCAATTATATGACCGTTAGGTGGGTAGATATTTTGGGAAAGCTGGCGCGTAGCACATCAACGGTCGGATATTTGAGGTTCAAATTCCTCAGGGCTATCATGTTCCTCACAGCGCAGGCAATCCGCACTGGCGAATTCCTAACTCCTCAGTCAGAACAAATTTCTCAGTGACCAGAAGAACTTCATCTTTGTCTCTGAAGAAATTGACTGGACTGTACGAGATTTCCAATGACTTCACTCGAAGGGATTGGTAGGTGTAGGATTTTGAGTTGAGCATCACATGGAAATTTTTCCTTAGTATTTTCTCGACCCCCTTTAGCAGTACGGTGTTTCCTATGACTCAAGAAAGAGAAAATGAAACTACGAAAACAAAGGTTTTCACGCTTCATGTTCCTCGAATGAAAGCCAAGTCTTCAAGGTCACACCAATTTCTTCATTTTCAAAGTCTTCAGAAAGTCTTTAGAAATCCAAAGTCTTCAGTCGAAGAACTTCATTTTTAGGTGTTGACTTTCTCTGTAAATATCAAACTCCACATAGACTTATAGACCTGTGTACACACACAAACACATTAGTCCCTTAACCTATAAGTCTTCAATACACCAAAATCACTAAGGGGCACTAGATGCACTTACACCTAGTCATACGGAAACGCCGCAGAAATTTCTGATGCTTGAATAGCGGGTTAGATGTGTCAAAGTAGTCCTTCCAAAGAAGGAAATGACCGCTCTCTCGGTTGCGATTCATGCTGGAGTGTGCCCCAGGATCGAGCCCCGGAACAACGGCCGCTGCCTATTAAGGTGGTCATGGACCAACACAGCAGCCACCGTCTCCTCATCATCGGATGAGGAATCGTCGGAGTCGCACAGAAAATTGTGGAAAAACAACTCGTCGGCGGAGTCTATTTGTACCTTGAGGCAAACTGTCGAACAGCGTGCGGCGTCGACGAAGAAGCTAGCCAGCGAAGAGCCGCGTGCCTCCCCTTAACCAGCGGGCAGGCCTGGCAGCGTCCGATGAGCGTGGCGGCATCACGCGAGCGCGGCGGCGTCGGAAGAAGGAGCTGGCCGGAGCGACTTCATGCTGTCGGCGACGTCTGAGTGGGGGAGGGGTCGAAAGCTGCGGTGGCCCAACGGCGAGGCGGTGCTAGCGGCGACGTGGGAGGTGGCGGCGTGGGGGGAGGTATGGAGGCACGGACTGCTAGTAGAGACACCGGAACTGGATGGCGGTGGCGACGGGGCGGGGCGGGCGAGGGCTTGCTGTCGATAGGGTGGAAGATGATGGCCAATGTGCCACCGACTAGCGGGCCAGGGGAGGAGTAGGCGCGCGTCGCGCGAATTAGCTTTGTGTCCGCGCCGATGCAAATTAGACTCAGATTTGGGTCAGGAATGAGTCGGCAAGTGGACGAAAAGCGGACGCGCGTCCGTTTGGAAATGTTCCGTAAAATAAACCGCTTTTAGGGGAGTATTTTATGCAACTTGTTGGAAATGCTCTAAGAATTGCAAGACAATTGACCGATGGTGTGGTGATAATAGTGGAGACTGATTGTTCATTCATTTATGCAAAGTCATTATTTTTTAAATTCTCAGGGAGCTGAAAGCTTGCTGATCCCATTCCACTTCAGAATAAAAGCCATGTAAGAACAGCAAGTTTTCTCAAGTGTGCAAATGAAGTACTCTAGGAAGGGTGCTTCTGTGAAAGACCAAAGTTATGTGGTTGAGCAGTTGGCTCAGCCATTAAAACAGGTGAATGAATTGTGTATCTGGAGAAATCACGTCTGTAAAGTCATTTTTGTCTATGAGTGATTAATGAAGCAAGAATATACTTTACAAGTGATTATAAAGCACAGTATTTCAAGTGATTATACAATACAGTATTCACACAAAATAGCATACCGCTGGATATTAACATGGGATCATTATATACATTTCCCTAAATAATTTCAAAAATCCTTATTTTTTTTTTAAATTTCCCTGAATTATTATCCTGCATTTGTATTCAATCAAAAATGAACTTGGAAAGAAAAAAAAAGGGCAAAATGCATCTGTACTGCCTGTTTTTTCATCTACATTCATATTCGAATCAGTAGGAAAAGATCAAATATTCTTTTGTCTGTGAATCTACGCGTTTTCTTTGTTTTTGCAAATCCTGGTCATTTCAAAAAATTCTTTAAGAGGAAATAAAGTTTAATACCTAGTTTTCAGATGGCCAAATAAAAATAAAATAGTCTTATAGACTGCTTGGGTCACCAGCAGAGTCTTACAGTTAAGTCCAAGTGACCAACATTAAACAAACAAGAACAGATGACGTTTCAGCCTTCTGAGCTTGACGCAGCAGTTCTCTTGGACATGATGCCTGATCTGAACTCTTTACAAAACCTTCCACTGCTGCAAGAAAAAGGAGACTTTCATCAGTAAGCGTTGCAGGAATCTTAAAGGGTCACGAATGCCCAGACGATTGAACGTTTCAACAGTTGAGCTATGTTATTAGGACCAAAAAGAAAGAGAAATTTCTAACAAGGAGAAAGTTTTATCTCACGCGGCAGGTATCATTTAAGATTTTAGGCTGTACTAGCGTGAATAATCAGGACTAATTATTCTGGCGGCAGAAATTGCTGAAGACATAGTGCAGAGAAGAAAAAAGGAATATATTTACGGGATTGCTATTTCACATCTAGATGCAATATACTATCTTACATCTAAGTCTAGAGACATTCAATCTTGTCTGTCTCTTGTGCTCGTCCGTGTCACATCTAAGTCTGGCCGTTGTTGGTTTTGTTTTTTCACGAGCTTTCAGCCTGTTCGTTAGTTTGTTTTACGAATAAGGAGCTGGCCGTAGTTTCACGCGCTTACAGCTTTGTATTCCGTCTCACTATCTGTTGTTACTCCCTCTTCCATCTCACGTTCTTCTTCCTTCATTATAAGTTTTTTACTATTGTCTCTATATATGACTTCTCTTTTTTGTTTTTGTGTCCGTTTTCATTTCTTTTCTTTCCTTTCCTTTTCATTTTATCTTCTATTTTCCCTTTTTTCAAATTCATAAATAATATTTTTTGTGAATATTTTTATAAATTTGAAAAAAATAAGTATGTGAACAGTTTTTAAATTCGTAAATATTTTTAGTTTATGTAGTTTTGATGCAAGCGCTCAATCCCCTGTCTTGCTGGTCACAAGTTGTTTGTCACGCATTATTTTTGTTGGTTAGTTGACTTCATTTTTCTCGACCATTATTGCGGGGCGCTAGTACACATTCACCGTGTTCTTGCCATGTTGTTACGTAGAATTGTAAGAGACTATAAAAGAAGAGCTTTATCACAGTCGTTGCCTTTTCAGTTCATTTTCTCACCAGTCTCATCTAAATAGCTATCCATTGGATCTTTGCTACTATAACGCAAACTCTTAACCTTGTGTCCACAGTCAATGTACTCTCATGTCGTCTTGTTCTATTTTATTCATTTGTCGACACGTTCACGCTACGTTTTTTTGTCAGGCTTTTTTCTGCTCGTGCTTCTGTGACCTACTTTCATCCAGCATGCGTTGTACAAGTGGAAGAGACACACTATTTTGCTTGTTGTTGCATATTTCTATTTTCTTTTTCAAGTTCGATATCACAAGTCCACCCTTAACTCGCAATTGGGCTCGTAGTTTGTAGTTGTCCCAGTTACAAGTACACCCTAAACTCTCAACTACTATCGTAGTTTTGTGTACTTGTCTCAGTTGCAAGTCCATCCCGACTCACATCTCGTATCATAGTTTTGTGTAGTTGTCCTAGTTGCAAGTAAACACTCGACTCGCAACCAGGCCCGTAGTTTATTTCATCCCAGTTGCAAGCCCACCCTTGACTTGCAACTCAGCATGTGTTTTGTTTTTCTCTCGGTTGCAAATCCACCCTTGACTCGTAAATGGGTCCATTGTACTTTTTATCCTAGTTGCAAGTCGACTCTTGACTCGCACCTGGGCTGATAGTTCGTAGTTGTCCTTGTTGCAAGGCCACCATACATTTGTAACTGCGCATGTAGTTGTCCGAGTTGCAAGTCCGCCCTCGTCTCACAACTGGAGCTTGTGTTTTGTGTTTTATCCTGGTTCCAAGTACACCCTTGACTCACATGTGGGCCCATAGTTTGTTTCATCCCGGTTGCAAGTCGATACTTGACTCGCAACTAGGCTCATAGTTTCATAGTTGTCTTGTTTGCATGTCCACTCTTGCGGCTTGCAAATCGTATCGTAGTTTTG
Source organism: Aegilops longissima (assembly GCA_021605205.1). Lineage (NCBI taxonomy): Eukaryota > Viridiplantae > Streptophyta > Magnoliopsida > Poales > Poaceae > Aegilops > Aegilops longissima. The sequence continues at coordinate 155,385,563 of CM038680.1, forward strand.
TGTAGTTGTCCCAGTTGCAAGTCCAGCCTCGACTCGCAGCTCGTATCGTAGTTTTGTGTAGTTGTCCCTATTGCAAGTACACCCTCAACTCGCAACTAGGCTGGTAGTTTGTTTTATCCTAGTTGCAAGTCCACCCTTGACTCGCAACTCAGGCCGTGTTTAGTTTTTCATCTCGGTTGCAGGTCCACCCTTGACTCGCAATTGGGCTAGTAGTTTGTTTCATCCCAGTTGCAAGTCGATACTTGACTCGCAACTGGGCTCGTAGTTTTGTAGTTGTCTCAGTTGCAAGTCCACCCTCGCAATTCGCAACTCGTATCGTAGTTTTGTGTACTTGTCCCAGTTGCAAGTCCATCCTCGACTCACAACTTGTATCGTAGTTTTGTGTAGTTGTTCCAGTTGCAAGTACATCCTCAACTTGCAGGTAGGCCCATAGTTTGTTTCATCACAGTTGCAAGTCGCCCTTGAGTCGCAACTCGACCCGTGTTTACTTTATCCCGGTTGCAGGTCCACCCTTTGACTTGCAACTGGGCTAATAGTTTGTTTTATCCTAGTTGCAAATCGACCATGACTCGCAATTAGGCTCTTAGTTTTCTAGTTGTCCTAGTTGCAAGTCACCATCGACTCGTTACTGGGCTCGTAGTTGTTCAAGTTTCAAGCCCATCATCGGCTCGCAGCTGGAGCTTGTGCTTTGTTTTCCATCCCGGTTCCAAGTCCACCGTTGAATCACAACTTGTCCCATAGTTTGTTTCATCCTAGTTTCATAGTCCACCTTTTTGCTAGAAGTCTTGTAGTTGTAGTTGGCCCAGTTGCATGTCTACCATCGACTCACAACTGGCTTTGTACTTGTAGTTCCCCAGTTGCAAGTCCACCCTTGACTCGCAACTGCGGTTTTTTTGTAGTTGTGGTTGTCCTTATTACAAGTCAACCCTCGACTCGCAACTTGTGTTCTTTTGTAATTTGTAGTTTCCTCAGTTGTAAGTCCATCCTCGACCCGTGGCTAGGGCTTTTGTAGTTGTAGATGCCCCAGTTGCAAGTCCACCATCGACTCGCAACTCGAGGCTTTGTAGTTGTAGGTGTCCGATGAAGGAAATATGCCCTAGAGGCAATAATAAAGTTATTATTTATTTCTTTATATCATGATAAATGTTTATTATTCATGCTAGAATTGTATTAACCGGAAACTTAGTACATGTGTGAATACATAGACAAACAGAGTGTCACTAGTATGCCTCTACTTGACTAGCTCGTTAATCAAAGATGGTTAAGTTTCCTAACCATAGACATGAGTTGTCATTTGATTAACGGGATCACATCATTAGAAGAATGATGTGATTGACTTGACCCATTCCATTAGCTTAGCACTTGATCGTTTAGTTTACTGCTATTGCTTTCTTCATGACTTATACATGTTCCTATGACTATGAGGTTATGCAACTCCCGATTACCGGAGGAACACTTTGTGTGCTACCAAACGTCACAACGTAACTGGGTGATTATAAAGGTGCTCTACAGGTGTCTCCGATGGTACTTGTTGAGTTGGCATAGATCAAGATTAGGATTTGTCACTCCGATCATCGGAGAGGTATCTTTGGGCCCACTCGGTAATGCACATCACTATAAGCCTTGCAAGCATTGTAACTAATGAGTTAGTTACGGGATGATGTATTACAGAATGAGTAAAGAGACTTGCCGGTGACGAGATTGAACTAGGTATTGAGATACCGACGATCGAATCTCTGGCAAGTAACATACCGATGACAAAGGGAACAACATATGTTGTTATGCGATTTGACCGATAAATATCTTCGTAGAATATCTGGGAGCCAACATGAGCATCCAGGTTCCGCTATTGGTTATTGACCGGAGACGTGTCTCGGTCATGTCTACATAGTTCTCGAACCCATAGGGTCCGCAAGCTTAAAGTTCGCTGACGATCGGTATTATGAGTTTTTGTGTTTTGATGTACCGAAGGTAGTTCGGAGTCCCGGATATGATCACGAACATGACGAGGAGTCTCAAAATGTTTGATACATAAAGATCGATATATTGGACGACTATATTCGGACATCGGAAGTGTTTCGGGTGGTTCCGGAGAAAACCGGAGTGCCGGAGGGTTACCGGAACCCCCCCCCCTCGGGAGAAATAGTGGGCCTTATGAGACTTAGTGCAAAGAGAGAGAGGACTGGCCTAGGGCAGGCCGCGCGCCCCTCCCCTCTTGTTGGAATTGGACTAGGAGAGGGGGGGGGGGGCGGCGCCCCCCTTTCCTTCTCCCTCTCCCCCTTCCTTTCCCCTTCCTAGTAGGGGTAGGAAAGAGGGGAGTCGTACTCCTACTAGGAGGAGGACTCCTCCTCCTGGCGCGCCTACAGGGGCCGGCCGGCCTCCCCCCTTTCTCCTTTATATACGGGGGCAGGGGGGCACCTCTAGACACACAAGTTCATCTGTTGATCTCTCCCAGCCGTGTGCGGTGCCCCCTCCACCATAATCCACCTCGATCATATAGTAGCGGTCTTATGCAAAGCCCTGTGTCGGTAGCATCATCATCACTGTCATCACGCCATCGTGCTGACGAAACTCTCTGGTGAAGCTTTGCTGGATCGGAGCTCGCGGGACGTCATTGAGTTGAACGTGTGCTGAACTCGGAGGCGTCGTGCGTTCGGTACTTGGATTGGTCGGATCATGAAGACGTACGACTAGATCAACCGCGTTGTGCTAACGCTTCCGCTTTCGGTCTACGAGGGTACGTGGACACACTCTCCCCTCTCGTTGCTATGCATCACCATGATCCTGTGCGTGCGTAGGATTTTTTTTAAAATTACTATGTTTTCCAACAGTGGCATCCGAGCTAGGTTTATGCGTAGATGTTATATGCACGAGTAGAACACAAGTGAGTTGTGAGCGATACAAGTCATACTGCTTACCAGCATGTCCTACTTTTGTTCGGTGGTATTGTTGGATGAAGCGGCCCGGACCGACATTACGCGTACGCTTATGCGAGACTGGTTCTACCGGCGTGCTTTGCACAATTGGGCTGATGGGTGTCGGTTTCTCAACTTTAGTTGAACCGAGTGTGACTACGCCCGGTCCTTGAGAAGGTTAAAACAACACTAACTTGACGAACTATCGTTGTGGTTTTGATGCGTAGGTAAGAACGATTCTTTCTCAGCCCATAGCAGCCACGTAAAACTTGCAACAACAAAGTAGAGGACGTCTAACTTGTATTTGCAGGGCGTGTTGTGATGTGATATGGTCAAGACATGATGCTATATTTTATTGTATGAGATGATCATGTTTTGTAACGAGTTATTGGCAATCGCGAGAGCCATATGGTTGTCGCTTTATTGTATGCAATGCAATCGCCTCAGAATTGCTTTACTTTATCACTAAGCGGCAGCGATAGTCGTAGAAGCAATAGTTGGCGAGGCGACAACGATGCTACGATGGAGATCAAGGTGTCGCGCGGTGACGATGGTGATCATGGCGGTGCTTCGAGATGGAGATCACAAGCACAAGATGACGATGGCCATATCATATCACTTATATTGATTGCATGTGATGTTTATCTTTTATGCATCTTATTTTGCTTAGATCGATGGTAGCATTATAAGATGATCTCTCACTAAATTTCAAGGTACAAGTGTTCTCCCTGAGTATGCACCATTGCGAAAGTTCGTCGTGCCAAGACACCACGTGATGATCGGGTGTGATAAGCTCTACGTTCACATACAACGGATGCAAGCCAGTTTTGCACATGCAGAATACTCAGGTTAAACTTGACGAGCCTAGCATATACAGATATGGCCTCGGAACACTAGAGACCGAAAGGTCGAGCTTGAATCGTATAGAAGATATGATCAACATAATGATATTCACCATTGAAATCTACTCCATCTCACGTGATGATCGGACATGGTTTAGTTGATATGGATCACGTGATCTCTTAGATGATTAGAGGGATGTCTATCTAAGTGGGAGTTCTTTAATAATTTGATTAACTGAACTTTAATTTATCATGAACTTAGTACCTGATAGTATTTTGCATGTCTATGTTGTTGTAGATAGATGGCCCGTGCTGTTGTTCCGTTGAATTTTAATGCGTTCCTTGAGAAAGCAAAGTTGAAATATGATGTTAGCAATTACACGGACTGGGTCCATAACTTGAGGATTATCCTCATTGTTGCACGTAAGAATTACGCCCCGAAGCACCGCTAGGTGCCAAACATGCTGCGAGAGCAACAACGAAGTTATGAGCGTCTGGCGAGCAAAGTCGATGACTACTCGATAATTCATGTGCCATGCTTTACGGCTTAGAACCGGGACTTCAACGACGTTTTGAGCGTCATGGAGCATATGAGATGTTCCAGAGTTGAAGTTAATATTTCAAGAAAATGCCCGGATTGAGAGATATGAAGTCTCCAATAAGTTCTACAACCGCAAGATGGAGGAGAATAGTTCTATCGGTGAGCATATACTCGTAATGTGCGGGTATAACAATCACTTGATTCAACCGGGAGTTAATCTTCCGGATGATAGTGTTATTGATGAATTCCTCAATCATCGCCACCAAGCTACAAGAGCTTCATGATGAACTATAACATGGAAGGATGGATAAGACGATTCCGAGCTCTTCGCAATGCTAAAGGTTGCGGAGGTAGAAATCAAGAAGGAGCATCAAGTGTTGATGGTCAACAAGACCACCAGTTTCAAGAAAAGGGCAAAGGGAAGAAGAAGGAACTTCAAGAAGAACGGCAAACAAGTTGTCGTTCAGAGAAGAAACCCAAGTCGGACCTAAGCACAAACCGAGTGCTTCTCTTGCAAACAGACCGGTCATTTGAAGCGGAACTGCCCCAAGTATTTGGCGGATAAGAAGGATGGCAAGGTGAACAAAGATATATGTGATATACATGTTATTGATGTGTACCTTACTAATTCTCGCAGTAGTGCCTGGGTATTTGATACTGGTTCTGTTGCTAATGTTTGCAACTCGAAATAGGGACTACGGATTAAGCGAAGATTGGCAAAGGACGAGGTGACGATGTGCGTGGGAAATGGTTCCAAAGTCGATGTGATCGCGGTCGGCACGCTACCTCTACATCTACCTTCGGGATTAGTTTTAGACCTAAATAATTGTTATTTGGTGCTAGCGTTGAGCATGAACATTATATCTGGATCTTGTTTGATGCGAGACGGTTATTCATTTAAATCAGAGAATAATGGTTGTTCTATTTATATGAGTAATATCTTTTATGATCATGCACCCATGAAGAGTGGTCTATTCTTTTTGAATCTCGATAGTGGAGATACACATATTTATAGTATTGAAGCTAAAAGATGCAGAGTTGATAATGATAGTGCAACTTATTTGTGGCATTGCCATTTAGGTCATATTAGTGTAAAGTGCATGAAGAAACTCCATTCTGATGGACTTTTGGAATCACTTGGTACTTGCGAACCATGCCTCATGGGCAAGATGACTAAAACGCCGTTCTCCAGAAGAATGGAGCGAGCAACAGATTTGTTGGAAATCATACATACTGATGTATGTGGTCCGATGAATGTTGAGGCTCGTGGTGGACATCGTTATTTTCTCACCTTCACAGATGATTTGAGCAGATATGGGTATATCTACTTGATGGAACATAAGTCTGAAACATTTGAAAAGTTCAAAGAATTTCAGAGTGAAGTGGAAAATCATCGTAACAAGAAAATAAAGTTTCTACGATCTGATCGTGGAGGAGAATATTTGAGTTACAAGTTTAGTCTTCATTTGAAACAATGTGGAATAGTTTCACAACTCGCGCCACCCGGAACACCACACCGTAATAGTGTGTCCGAACGTCGTAATCGTACTTTACTAGATATGGTGCGATCTATGATGTCTCTTACTGATTTACCGCTATCGTTTTGGGGTTATGCTTTAGAGACGACTGCATTCACGTTAAATAGGGCACCATCTAAATCCGTTGAGACGACTCCTTATGAACTGTGGTTTGGCAAGAAACCAAAGTTGTCATTTCTTAAAGTTTGGGGCTGCGATGCTTATGTGAAAAAGCTTCAACTTGATAAGCTCAAACCCAAATCGTAGAAATGTGTCTTCATAGGATACCCAAAAGAAACAGTTGGGTACACCTTCTATCACAGATCCGAAGGCAAGACTTTTGTTGCTAAGAATGGATCCTTTCTAGAGAAGGAGTTTCTCTCGAAAGAAGTGAGTGGGAGGAAAGTGGAACTTGATGAGGTAACTGTACCTGCTCCCTTATTTAAAAGTAGTTCATCACAGAAACCGGTTCCTGTGACACCTACACCAATTAGTGAGGAAGCTAATGATGATGATCATGAAACTTCAGATCAAGTTACTACCGAACCTTGTAGGTCAACCAGAGTAAGATCCGCACCAGAGTGGTCGGTAATCCTGTTCTAGAGGCCAGGTTACTAGAACATGACGAACCTACGAACTATGAGGAAGCGATGATGAGCCCAGATTCCACAAAATGGCTTGAGGCCATGAAATCTGAGATGGGATCCATGTATGAGAACAAAGTGTGGACTTTGGTTGACTTGCCTGTTGATCAGCAAGCCATCGAGAATAAATGGATCTTCAACAAGAAGACAGACGCTGATGGTAATGTTACTATCTACAAAGCTCGACTTGTTGCGAAAGGTTTTTGACAAGTTTAAGGAGTTGACTACGATGAGACCTTCTCACCCATAGCGATGCTTAAGTCCGTCCGAATCATGTTAGCTATTGCCGCATTTTATGATTATGAAATTTGGCAAATGGATGTAAAGATCGCATTCTGAATGGATTTACGGAAGAAGAGTTGTATATGATGCAACCTGAAGGTTTTATCGATCCAAAGGGTACTAACAAAGTGTGCAAGCTCCAGCGATCCATTTATGGACTGGTGCAAGCCTCTCGGAGTTGGAATAAACGTTTTGATAGTGTGATCAAAGCATATGGTTTTATCTGAGACTTTTGGAGAAGCCTCAGATTTACAAGAAAGTGAGTGGGAGCTCAGAGCATTTCTAATATTATATGTTGATGACATATTGTTGATTGGAAATGATATAGAATTTCTAGATAGCATAAAAAGATACTTGAATAAGAGTTTTTCAATGAAAGACCTCGGTGAAGATGCTTACATATTGGGCATCAAGATCTATAGAGATAGATGAAGACGCTTAATTGGACTTTCACAAAGCACATACCTTGACAAAGTTTTGAAGAAGTTCAAAATGGATCAGGCAAAGAAAGGGTTCTTGCCTGTGTTACAAGGTGTGAAGTTGAGTAAGACTCAATGCCCCACCACTTCGTAAGATAGAGAGAAAATGAAAGATGTTCCTATGCTTCAGCCATAGGCTCTATCATGTATGCAATGTTGTGTACGGACCGATGTGTGCCTTCTTCGTTAGTTTAGCGAGGAGGTACCAAAGTAATCCAGAGTGGATCATCGGACAGCGTTCAAGAACATCCCGAAATACCTGAAAAGGACTAAGGATATGTTTCTCGTATATGGAGGTGACAAAGAGCTCATCGTAAATGGTTACGTTGATGCAAGCTTTGACACTGATCCGGACGATTCTAAATCGCAAATCGGATACGTGTTTATATTGAACGATGGAGCTGTCAGTTGGAGCAGTTCTAAACAAAGCGTCGTGGCAGGATCTACGTGTGAAGCGGAATACATTGCTGCTTCGGAAGCAGCGGATGAAGGAGTCTGGATGAAGGTGTTCATATCCGATCTAGGTGTCATACCTAGTGCATCGGGTCCAATGAAAATCTTTTGTGACAATACTGGTGCAATTTCCTTGGCAAAGGAATCCAGATTTCACAAGAGAACCAAGCAAATCAAGAGACGCTTCAACTCCATCCGGGATCAAGTCCAGGTGGAAGACATAGAGATTTGCAAGATACCTACGGATCTGAACGTTGCAGACCCGTTGACTAAGCCTCTTCCACGAGCAAAACATGATCAGCATCAAGACTCCATGGGTGTTAGAATCATTATTGTGTAATATAGATTATTGACTCTAGTGCAAGTGGGAGACTGAAGGAAATATGCCCTAGAGACAATAATAAAGTTATTATTTATTTCCTCATATCATGATAAATGTTTATTATTCATGCTAGAATTGCATTAACCGAAAACTTAGTACATGTGTGAATACATAGACAAACAGAGTGTCACTAGTATGCCTCTACTTGACTAGCTCGTTAATCAAAGATGGTTAAGTTTCCTAACCATATGCATGAGTTGTCATTTGATTAACGGGATCACATCATTAGGAGAATGATGTGATTGACTTGACCCATTCCGTTAGCTTAGCACTTGATCGTTTAGTTTACTGCTATTGCTTTCTTCATGACTTATACATGTTTCTATGACTATGAGGTTATGCAACTCCCGATTACAGGAGGAACACTTTGTGTGCTACCAAACGTCACAACGTAACTGGGTGATTATAAAGGTGCTCTACAGGTGTCTCCGATGGTACTTGTTGAGTTGGCATAGATCAACATTAGGATTTGTCACTCCGATCGTCGGAGAGGTATCTCTGGGCCCACTCGGTAATGCACATCACTATAAGCCTTGCAAGCATTGTAACTAATGAGTTAATTACGGGATGATGTATTACTGAATGAGTAAAGAGACTTGCCGGTAACGAGATTGAACTAGGTATTAAGATACTGACGATTGAATCTCGGGCAACTAACATACCGATGACAAAGGGAACAACGTATGTTGTTATGCGGTTTGACCGACAAAGATCTTCGTAGAATATGTGGGAGCCAATATGAGCATCCCGGTTACGCTATTGGTTATTGACCGGAGACGTGTCTCGGCCATGTTTACATAGTTCTCGAACCCGTAGGGTCCGCACGCTTAAAGTTCGGTGACGATCGGTATTATGAGTTTTTGTGTTTTGATGTACCGAAGGTAGTTCAGAGTCCCGGATATGATCACGAACATGACGAGGAGTCTTGAAATGTTCGAGACGTAAAGATTGATATATTGGACGACTATATTCGGATACTGGAAGTGTTCCGGGTGGTTTTAGAGAAAACTGGAGTGCCGGAGGGTTATCGGAACCCCCCGGGAGAAATAGTGGGCCTTATGGGCCTTAGTGGAGAGAGAGAGAGAGGGCTGGCCTAGGGCCGACCGCCTCCTCCCTCTGTGTCTGAATTGGATTAGAGAGGGGGGGCGCCCCCTTCCTTCTTCCTCTCCCCTTCCTTTCCCTCCTAGTAGGAGTAGGAAGAGGGAGTCCTACTCTACTAGGAGGAGGACTCCTCCTCTGGCACGCCCTCTGAGGGCCGGCCGCCTCCCCCTTGCTCCTTTATATACGGGGCGGGGGCACCTCTAGACACACAAGTTGATCTGCTGATCTCTCCCGGCCGTGTCGGTGCCCTCCTCCATCATAATCCACCTCGATCATATCGTGGCGGTGCTTAGCCAAGCCCCGCGTCGGTAGCATCATCATCACCGCCATCACGCCGTCGTCGATTTAAACTCTCCGCCAAGCTTTGCTAGATCGGAGCTCGCGGACGCCATCGAGTTGAACGTGTGTCAACTCGGAGGTGCCGTATGCTCGGTACTTGGATCGGTCGGATCGTGAAGATGTACGACTACATCAACCGCGTTGTGCTAACGCTTCCGCTTTCGGTCTACGAGGGTACGTGGACACGCTCTCCCCTCTCATTGCTATGCATCACCATGATCCTGTGTGTGCATAGGAATTTTTTTGAAATTACTACATTCCCCAACATCCCAGTCGCAAGTACAACGTCGACTCACAACCTGAGGGTTTGCAGTTGTAGGCAACCTAGTTGCAAGGCCACCGTTGACTTATAACTCAGGGTTTATAGTTGTAGTTGCCATAGTTGCAAGTCCACCCTCGGATCGCAAGGGAGGGTTCTTTTTGTGGTTGTAGTTACCCCAATTGCAAGTCTACCATCGACTCTCAACTAGGCTTTGTACCTATAGCTGCCATAGTTGCAAGTCCATCCTTGACACACTACTTGGGATTTTTTTTGTACATGTAGTTGCGCTAGTTGCAAGTCCACCGTCAACTTGGAAATAGGGCTTTTTTGTAGTCGTCGTTTCGTAGTTGCAAGTCCACCCTCGACTCGCAATTGGGATTTATGTACTTGTAGCTACTCCAGTTGCAAGTCCATCATCAACTCGTAACTAAGGGCTTTGTACTTGTAGATGCCCCAGTTGCAAGTCCACCCTCGACTCGCAACCAAGGGCTTTATACTTGTAAGGCCCAACCCATTTTTTTTGTAGTAGTTGCAAGTTCAAGCAAAACATGCAACTCTCCATCCTAGTCGCATGTCCACCCTCGACGCGCAAGTTGCTCCCATTCCTGTCTAGTTGCATGTCCAAACTAACTTGCAACTCGCCGACACAGCTGCATGTCCAACCCCAACACGCAACTTGCCCTCGACCCCTATCTAGTTGCCTGTCCAAACCCAACACGCAACCTACTAACCCAGTTACATGTCCAAGCCAAACATGCAACTCATGCCCAACATAGTTGCATGTCCACTCTCGGCATGCAACTCGTTCCCCAACGTAGTACCCCTATCTAATTGTAATTTTTTTCAAATACGTATCAAATTTTGTAATACACATTTTTTTATTTGCACGGAAAACATTTTATAAGACACGTTAGACTTTTAAAAAAATACATGATTAATATTTTTTTTCAATACAGGCCCGAGCATTTTTTAGAATAAGTGGTAAACATTTTTCAAACTCGTGCTGAACTTTTTTTAAAATGTTATTTTTTATAAAAAATACGCGAACACTTTTTTTACATTGCATACACATATTCTAGAAATATTGTGATTTTTTTAATGCGTGACGTTTGTTTTATGAATTGTCACGAACATTTCTTTGAATGTGACGAAACATGTTTACCATTGTATAATATGTGTCCTTAAACATCACAAACAATCTTTTCGAAAGGATGATTTTTTTTCAAATGTCAATATTTTTTATGGTACCAAAAACTAGTTTTATTGAATTTTTTGACTAAAATAAAAATAAACCAAATTTATTCGTGTTTTTAATAAAATGTTCGTAATTTCAAAAGTGTCCACACTTTTAAAACCGCTGGGGATTTTCGAAAATAGTTTACATTTTCAAATTTGTTCGTGAAGAAATTGTTTGGAATACTAAAATGTGTTCATATTTTTCAAAAAATGTGGGAACTACAAAGTTTATTCACATTAAAATGACTTTTCAAATGTTTTAAAATGTTTGCATATTCAAAAGTATTCGACATTTCAAAATTGTTTACAATTTGTAAGAAAGGTTTCAAAAAATATCAAGAATGTCTTCTAATCTCGCGCTGTGTGTGCTGTTATCAATAGTTTACCACTTATTAATCAACAACAGTAGCTATTGGCTGTGTTGGTAGGACCGTAGGAGCTGGTGTTCCCTACCGTTTGGTCATGAGATATAGACAGACCCATATATTTATCTAAGACTTCCCTACAATATGGCTGTAACTATATAAATATAATAACTTTAACAAAAAAAGTTGAGCATGTTATAATCTGAAAAAACAGGAGAATTTTTTTTTCAAGCCACATGGTCTACCTCCTTCGCATAAAGCAACGGGCAAGGATGTGTGCTGGGATTCGACGGCCAGATTTGTTATTCAGACCCCTTCCTCTGCATTCCCAGAAACTGTAACAAGCAATACTAATCAGCACAGGGTTCTGACTTCAATGTTAAGCTCAGAAAAAAATATTTCAGCGACACGTGGTTTTTGGAATATTCAAATCGAATAAGGCTGGTGCCAACGCACCGCCCCACTACCGCCCCGCCACGTCAGCTTTTACCCCCACTCTCACCCCACTCTCACCACACTCTCACCTCACGGTGCCAAAAGCACGTAATGTGTAGTGGCGGTATATAGCCACGCCGATTCTCTCTCCTCAGATTTAGTTATTTCACTGATTTCTTGAGACATTATAAATAATGCAAGAAAATGAATTTATTCAACTAAATTTTTACTGATTACAAAAATAAGTAATAAAATTGCATAATAAATAAAAATTACATAATTTAAAAATAATACATTCTAAATTTTTGAATTTTTTAAATTTTTAGAGTCTCATGGATACATCAGCAGCTAGCCGACGTGATTAATCAGATCGCGCCACGTCAGCTAGCCACATCTCTCTCCTCTCGCCCGCTCTCGCCCGACCCGCCAACAAGACCGCCTCGCTCTCGCCCCCTCTCGCCCCCTCTCGCTCTCTCTGGCGCAACATGGCGGGCAGCAGGCAGATGGCAGGCGCCATCACGGGCGGTGGATCCACCGCCCCGCGCTGCCGTCTCGCCTCGCTACCGCCCCGCTCTCGCCTCCCGGTGGGCGGTATCGCCCGCGCTGCCGCCCGCGTTGGCACCAGCCTAAGCCGATTGACCAAACCTTAGTTGGACTAACATTCATGTAAAACTTCCGATCATTTGTTCAAATTGAAAACCTTAAAAACTGAAATTTCGGAAATTTCAGTGGGGCCTGAAATATTTCTGAAATCAAAATTTAGAACCATTTCTCAGGCCAGTGGTACGCTATTGCTAAGAAAATGAAATTATGAAAGAATTTGATGAAGACATTGAAACTAAGCAATCAAGTGTATGTAGTAGTAGTACCTAGGACCAAGAGATACGATGTAGGTGCGATCGAAGCGGCAACGAGGTGGTGCTCGATTCTTGGATTTGAACTCCGGGCACTTGGCGACCCACTTCATGATGGCCTCCACTGCCCCGGGATGGATGTGCGCATACAGCCTTGAGGCCCTGCAATTGAAGGCAAGCAAAGCTCGATGAAGCTGAACTCTTGTCATGTCCACTGCCACGGCGACAGTAATTTGCAAGCAGTAGCAATTGGTACTGGATGGGAGATTGGAGACGCACTTGTCTGGGTCGGAGCGCATGGAATCGAGGACGCGGCGGACAGCGCGCAGCTCGGGGTGGGCGAGGAGGCCGACCTCGGCGCGTCGGAAGGAAGCGGCGGAGACGGTGCTGGCCTCCCCGACGGCGAACTTGGACATGACGCCGAAGACGCGGATGCGTGCGAGGACGAGGCTGGCCAGCCGGTTGCAGTCCTCCAGGTCGACGAGGCCCGCAACATACGCCTCGGCTTCAGGGGCGGAGCATTCACTGAATCAATAGGATTTGGTATGATTTTTTTTCGGAAATGTTAACGCCCACACATGTGGGCATTGACCATTTCGACCACACGCATCCATCATCGTCCAGTACTATATGTACGAATCTTGGCATAATCTGACCGATTTTACGCCACGTAGACAAGGCGTGTGTGTGGTGTGTGACATAGTTCGTCCACACATCCGTTTTACCACACGGAGGGCCGATGTGTGGGCGTTTAGCGATTCACCCACATCATTTTCGATCAACACAAAAGGGCCGTGTGTGGGTATTTGTCATCTCGCCCACACGCCTGCCTCCTCTCCCACACCCCACCTGCTAGTTGACATGTGTTTTGCAACAAGACATGACAATCGCCTCTCTCCGTGCTTTATAAGCGGTGGCAACTCTCTTTTTACCCGAGTTGCCATGTGTTTTTGCAGGTACACGGCAATCGCCTGGTGTGCACGTAAGCGTATGGCAACTCTCTTTACCGAAGTTGCCATGTGTTTTGCATGGTACATAGCAACTGCCCCAACGTGCACGTGACATGGCAATCGCCTTACGTGCACGCTAGCGATGGCAACTCTTCCTTTTACATAGCAATCGCCCTAGCATGCTTGTGAGCACATGGCAACTCTCTCAACTGCCTAGTGTTAGTATGTGGCAACTCATAAAGTTATGAAATCATGTCAACTACATTAGATCGCACCATACATGGCAATCGCGGCTTGAGCAACCATGGCAATCGCAGGTTGTCCGACATGGCAACCGTAGTTCAAATGACATGGCAACTAGCTAAACGAACATGGACGAGGGTCTCGACCATGGCAATCGCGGCGCGGTGGGCGTCACGCGTCGCGTCTTGATACTGTGGAGGGTACGAGGTTCGACATACGGGCGTGTGGGCGTTATCAACCGCCCTGCACGCACGCTGCGAAGGGGTTCGGGAGAAAAAAAAGATGTGTGTGGGCATTAGGCCTTGTTCGGTTAAGCCACTCCCCAAGTGGATTGGAGTGGAATGGAGGGGATTTTGGGGGAATTTGAACAAGATGGGATTTAATCCCTGCCAATACCTGTCAATCCCTCTCATTTGTTAATGGAACCAAACAAGGCCTTAGTTGTTTTGCCCACACGTAGGTGTGTGGGCTGGTTGCTGTCTATGCCACACGAGGCGTGTGGCACAACTACCCTATACACCACACGTGCGGCAGTTATCGGGACCCTTTTTTTATTAATTAACTAAGTATAAAGTTCAATTTCGCACCACATTACAATAAATGTATAGCACTAAAAGGCAGCATAATCAATACAAATGTTTTACCGCTTACCACATACAGTTGACACATTAAAACATGATAGCGCAATACATACCGGTTGGAAGATTTTAAATAGAGCAGTACCAAAATAACTTCACAGGTTCATGCGCAACTTCTCATGTTCCTGAAAACATTGAAAATATAAATTAGTTAGTTCTAAGTAAGTTTCACCAATCAAATTTAGGTGGTGGCCAGAAAGGTCCATTGGTTAAATAACTTTGTCTATCTAATCTTGCTTCTTAGAATTTCTGTGTGGTCTTAAATTCTCTTCAGATCAACACACATATCATAAGACAGGTCTAAATTAATTTTATCTGAATAAATGCTTTGAAAGCCTAATTGCATTAATAACAATTTGATGTACCTTGCTTACATCTTGGGATCGCCTTGAAGTGTTTGCATCATTATCTGAATCCAATGATCAATTTTGCTTTGAGAAATATTCTCCCAATGCCTAGATCAATCAAGGTCTATGAATTTTTTTAGGAAATTAGGGCAATGGATGTTACCTCACTAGGCTAGATTGGACATGCATAAGAGGAAGATTTGATGATTGATCTCATATGGCTTGAATTTGGATTGGGATGTGCCGCTGCGGGCTCGCCATGGCGACCGAGCGATGCGGAGACCATGGCCGGGAGTTGCCGAGTTTTTTTTTTGCATGGGGGAGTTGCCGAGTTGGGAGGCGATTAGTCGATTTAGGAGGGGGATTTCCTATTTGGCGCATATGCGCCCGCTTGCCAACCGGCGCCTGCAGCGCTCCCGCGATGGGCCGGCCAAGCGCTCCCGCGATGGGCCGGCCCAATAGCTTTTTTTCTTCTCTGTTTTAAATAAGCAAAAAGATCTGTGTTAGCTGTGATTCGAATCAGGGACCTCGCGCACGTAGTACCGGGGGTGCAACCAGCACGCCAACACACCTTATTTGTTTAGAATGAACTTTTACTTTCTTTTACATTTTCCTTTTTACCCTTTTCTGTTTTATTTTTTTCCTTTTTCGTTTTTTGTTTTCCTTTTTCTGTTGTTTCCTTTTTCTTCTTTCGAGTTCGATGAACTTTTTTCAGATTTGTGAACTTTTTTTCAAATTCGATGAACTTTTATTCAAATTGGATGAACTTTTATTGAATCTGATGAACTGTTTTCAAAATTGATGAACTTTTTTCAAACTTGATGAACTTTTTTCAAAATTTGATGATTTTTTTCAAATTTTATGAACTGTTTTAAAAAATCGATGAACTTTTTTTCAAATCTGATGAACTCTTTTCAAAATCGATGAACTTTTTCTAAATTCGATGAACTTTTCTCAAATCCGATGAACTTTTTTTCAAATTTGTGAACCTTTTTCCAAATGCGATGAACTTTTTTTCATAAACGGGATGAACTCTTTTCAAAATCCATGAACTTTTTCCAAATTCGATGAACTTTTTTCAAATTTGATGAACTTATTTTCAAATTCAATGAAATTTTGTTCAAGCTATCTATACCAATATTAAAAGACCCAGTGGGGCAGATCCAAAAGATCTCGGCCATCCATTAGCGTTAATCCGACAATCTTTATTATCCTGATGGTGAGCAACTAAACACATTTTGCGCTAAACGCATTTACTGCTAATCAATTCTTTCTCTCTCCGATCCCCTTCCTTACGTACCATTTCACACGAAAGGAAACGGCCATAGCAAACCATCGTGTGATCCCCTTCCTTACGTACCCTTTAACACGAAAAGAAACTGCCACAACAAATATCTCCTTCCTTACGTACCTTTCCACACAAAAGGAAACTGCCACGACAAACCGCCCAACAGCGACACCCCATCAACCCGCTTCAGCGACGCACGCCGCCCCCATCGCCTCGACCCGCAACAACTTCAAGGACACCGCCTCTCACATCTCCGTGACGCCTCTACCCATCGGCTTTGCATGGCCTCGGCCGTAGCGACGCCGCTGCAACTTCAAGGCGTCGGCCCGTTGGGGACGCGGTCTAGGCCGCTGGTGACCAATGGGCGCGTCGAGGCGCCGCCGACCGCCCATCGCCATCGGACTGTCGTGGACGCATGGCCGTCTATTGGCGCGGTCGTCGGACCATCATGGACACCGCTGACCACCGCCATCCTCTCCGTCGGGCCTAGGTCATCAACGCCGCCATCGGGGACACGCCACAAACACGCAACCGCTGGGCCAGAGGTCTTTTATCTCTGCTTTCTTCATTTCTTGCGGAGAAGATTGATTCACGTTTCACTGAACAGAAAGCAGCCTGTATGCACTAAAAACTGAACTCAAATCAGGCTTCGTAAAACTGAACCAAAAGTAGTATTGTGTGCACACATTCAGCAGTTATTAAGTTTCATTGCCAACATGCGCTATGAAACAACTAGGTTACACAGTGATATGGAACTTTTGGTAGCAGCCGGGTAGTGGATCAGGTGTGCTGATTTTAATGGATTGTGCTTAGATTTTTGGATTTCTCTTTTAGCGGCCTGAGGACATGGTATGTGCCCCCTCCCTGGTCACTTCATATACCATTAACTATGTTGGATTAGTACAATTTTCAACCCATTTGAAGGAAGAGATGAACTTGCCGCTGGTGATGCTTACACAAACTATTTCTTTTGATGCTACTTTTCTAAAGAAAATTCAGGTATATCTTCAAGCCGGATTAAGATTACATGTGCGTTGCACGTGCGCATTTACTAGTAAAGTAAAACGTACAATATTTAAGAAATTCGAAAATACAAGTTATAGAGTGAATTGTATTATTTTGTGCAATAAATGGCGAGGCTCTTATGGTTCTTATAGTGTTCGCGTTTAACTTGAATCTCGAGTCATCCGAAGCTGTAGTGGTTAGCCGAAAAATCCAGCTGCCTTGCTCCGTGAGTTCGAGTCGTGGTTCTACCACATTTTTGCTTTCTTTTTTCACGCGACCGTTTACTGCTCGCTCCGTCTGTGGGCCGGCCCACTTGGCGCTGCCAGCAGGCGCCGGTTCGCTTCCCCGGCGCCGAATAGGAGCTCCCTTTAGGAGGAGCCAGGGAGCGTACATCTGTGAGATTGGGAAGCGATCGGTCGAGTCAATCCGGGCTACTCGCGTGGGCTTTTAGTCGGGCCAGTTGCGTTAAATCATTTTTTTTGAGCTGTTACGTTAAATCATTTTAACTGGACCAAAAGGCTTCTCGCTTGGGTTTTGTAGTTTCAATGGGTGCAGCCTTGATATTTTAATGGGTTCATACCCAAAAACTACAAGAGTACTAGTACGTGGCATGGAAATTCGTTAGGTTTAACTGAACCCAACGGCTCTACTCTAGCTCCGCCTTTGCTCGGCTTCCGTCCACTTGTCCTGGGCCAGCAGCAGCCGCAGGTACTCCGTGGAGACGGAGCGACGACAAGCCAACGACGTCGCCGTGGAAAGGCCTCATCACTCTGTTCTCTCCCGGCATTTCTTTTGATCTCACGTCTCGCTCCTGCCTTCTTTCCTCTGCTTTGCGTCTCCCTTATTATTTCGGTTCCGAGGGAGGGAGGGGGGTGGAGAAGGGTTTATGGGCCGCCTGAGAGCTTACTGGGCTGAGAGCTATAGTTATTTTAGAAGGCTGGGGGCGGACCAAAAAAAAAAGACAAAGTTAGAGAGACGGACGGGAGCGGACTAAAAAAAAGATAAAGTTAAACCGTATTTGACGCTCTTTGCCTCAAACTTCCGGCGATTCAATTGTTTTTATTTTTATTATGATTTTTTTACCGGTTTTACACATTTTTATTTTTCAAGAATTTCTTTAAAAAACGGAATTTCTAAAATTTTATTTTCAATAGTATTGATATTTTAGAAAATATTTTTGTATTAATAAAATATTTCAATCTTTTAAAAAGTGCTCGGGAATTCCTCGCAACCAAACGATATTCCAAACAAAGCCTTGAGGAAACCAATTGCTGGGCCTTTTCGGTGATAATGCCCCCCCCCGGAAAGAAGCAAAAATCAATAAGAAAAACCGAATCGAAACAAGCACTTCCTCTTCTTCTCCTCCCGTGCCTGCAGACGGGATGGGTGGGCGTCGCGATCACGGGCAATGTCCCGCCGAGGTTATTCTTCACCTCCGGCGGCTGGACGCTCTCCTCAAGGACCACGGCCTCGACCACACCGCCCACACGTAAGCTCGCACGCTGCAATTTGCTGTCGATCTCTTCATTTGATTCGCGATTCACTCCAGTACTTACTTATTCCGATTGCTTCCAACTCAGGCTGGAGATGGAGGCGGGGCTGTTCTTCGAGGCGGCGCATCTGGAGCAGCTGGTGAGACAAGGGCTCTGGGCCTCTGCCCACCGCTACCTGCGGTGCTTCTCGGCGCTCTGGGGGGACGGGGACGGGGACGGCGCCGCCACCCAGTACGCCACCGTCCTCAGCAGCCTCTCCCACCACCACTCCATACTTGCCTGGCTGGCCTGCCGCGGCGACGAAGGCGGTCGCGCCGCATCTTTCCTCAGGCCCTCTGATGAGGCCATCCGCAAGGCCTGCCCCGAGGAAGCCCGACGCAAGGACATGTACTGCTCCATGACTTCCCAACAAGCCAGGTACTGTACCTACTTATCTTCGCGGCATTGATTTGTACGTAGTCTGTTCAGTCAGACGAATGGCGATTTTTCGCGCAATCCCAGCTCGCCCTCCGTTGGGTTTCGCCGGCTTAGATCGATAATGAGGTCTGTGCCTTTGTAAACGCAGAGCATCCGTGAACTGGGAGGATATAAAGCTCGAGACCTTGACGAGGCTGCAGGAGTTGGTTCATCTGCGTCCTAACCTGGACTGCCTGCTGAAAAATCGATTGCCACGACACAAGCCCACGCCGCAGGATGTCATTCCTCTTGGGTATGGTTTTAACTGCTTAATTATGAGCTCAAAGTAACATCGTTTTCATTTCTTTTGCAATTTGACCACATTACTGACCAGCATACGCAATGCTAGCTTACGGGGGTCTCGGAGATACCGGAGGAAGAGAGTCAACCATAAGCCAGCACGTGATCTCGCGTATTTTGTTCTACACAAGAGGTACCAAACACAGGATTTCTGTCTTTGTGTCCTTTTTTATCGAGAATATGCGATATCATCAACATTTACACAAATTCCTTTCTCCTGTGCAGGCTGCCCTCTACTCATAAGATAAAACAGTCAGGTGAATGAGGTTTTTGTTCGTCTTTGATACGTGCAACCCAATCGATGTTGTTAGTTTGGTGCCAGACTGCCACCAATTCTTCGTGGCTGAAACTAGTTTGAAACCGGATCTTCCTTTTGTTATTATAGAATGTTTTAGTTACTGCTTCAAATGTACAACTACCCAAAGTTTTATCTTTGTGCTTCAAATGTAATGCTGATCACAGTTTTATCTTATAAATTATAATGCCGGTTTGCTTGTTTGGCGCCACTTACTGATCAGTCATAAAAAATTGAACACATTGGTGCATTATTAATTGATTTGGAACATGAATTCAATTGAATTTAATGATTCTATTATAATTGGAAATTGGAGTTATTTTGTCACACAGTTCCTTTAAGAAGTATAGAGACAATGTAATTGTTGCCATCTATGGCTTGTTCCATTGTTAAACAAAAGGTGGCTTGTTGATTTTGTCCCGCAACGAAAGATTAAGATGTATGCTCCTTTTTTTAACTGCATCCTTTCTTCTGGACAGAAATGTGGGATAACTAATGATACATGTTCGTGGGCAGGTGTCAAGTATTTTGACTGGTGAAGATCCTTGCTATACTCAAAATGGTCAGCAAAACTTAATTCAGGAAAGGATACAGACTGGTCAAGAACAAATGAAGAGTTCGATGAAGTAAATTCTATGAAATGATGACCAAGTGTTTATAAGTACAAAAAAAATCTCATGGTCAGGTAGAAATACTAGGAATGCTTAAAATCTCCGACGGAAAGTGTTAGCAGAATATGACTTTGTGGATGTGTCTTTTTTCCCCTAGCGATATAGTTATATGATATACATGGATAAGTACCCCAAATCTGAAGAGTAAAGATAGATGACGAGAGTATTCACGACATTATGTTTTCCAGATCAAATTTCACTTAATCATAATCTTACTAGGCTGCACTTGAGATGTGCGCATGAATATACATTCCTACAGCATAAATAGGAACACATATTCAGTTATTCAGGTCCATGGGAACTTGAACCTACTTTGTTTAGGTTGTGGATATATGAAAAGGAAGGCAAATGATTCTCATGGTCCACATCTCCAGTGAGCCCGGTATTAGAAATATAGAAAACCGCATTCGAAAGTTTCAAAAAAATGTGGAAAAAAAATCCACATATAGGTATGTGTAAAAATTCACCAAGAGAATTTGTCATATGTGCTTTCTGAAGATTGGGAGGGAGATTGTTGTGATATTAGCGAATACGTACATGTCAGTTTAGTAATGTCACTCTTTCCTGATAATAACCAGTGTGAACTGGCATAGTTTAAGATTGGGATGCAGATTGTTTCGATGTTAGCAAATACAGTACATGACAGTCTAGTAACGTCGCTCTTTCCTGATAATAGCCAGAAGTAACAACAAATAGTTGATAGATTGAACTTGCATTGTCTCTACAATTCTGGTTAGGTTCTCTTTAGAAAACTCTAGTGTGAGATGAGATCAGAGCGGGACCAAATAGCCAGTTATATGGGCCAGGGCTATCTTTAATAACTGTTATATGAGCATTTTTGGTGTCTTTTCTTTGTTTCTTTTCATCCATGTACACCAGAAGTGGATATTAAGCCGATTTGTGATTTCTAGCAGCAACTGAAGGAGAATGATTTTATCAGATCAGATGAAATATCGAAGGAAACACAGGATCAATGTTGGATCTGAGCCATTGAACTTTTGAAGACTCGTGGACATACAAGTCTAGCAAGGGGAGGACTCAGTCCGGTACTTGCCTCGGTCAAGGTGATAGGCTTTGTATGGTACCTGTTCTGTCAATGTACATTGTGAAAAAAGTGAGGTGGTGCTGATGGTTTGACATGGAGCTCTTGTTCTCAACATTATGAGGCACGAGTGACAAGCATGACTTTATTCAAGATGATGTTGCATGTTGCGTTCTAATGGATCACGCATAGGGCGTAGTTCTGCAAGAAAAATGGAAGAGGTTCCAAATCAATCAGCTAAATTGGGTAAGGACGTGAAACACTGCAATAATTGCACTTTGTCCCTCAATGGGTTACACATAACTGGACATTATTCTCTCAAAATGGACTGGGAAGATATATCGAAACGGAGTTGTTCTTGAAATAGGAGTATGTTAGTGAAAGGAACGCCCTCGAAATAGGCTTTCGCCCCGCTTTATAGATGAAGCATACATCCATACAACCAAGTCTCAACCATAGTCATAAAAGGAAACTGCTGGGGCCACAGCACAAACACACTCAAACAAAAGAAGAAGAAACATAAAAAGGCCGCCAGGGCTACGAAGCAGACGAACGGTCGGAGAGCCGACGCGCGGAAGACAGCAGAGCGTCCAGATAGAGCTGAAGCCGGTCACAATCTCTCGGCCTAGCAAGCGGATGCCAGTGCTGCAAGAAGGCAAGAAATTTGAAGAACGAGTAGAAGCACGCCGCGGGAACACCCGCTCAATCACCATCTTATTGCGAGTAGTCCAAAGAGTCCACATCATAGCCGTGGAGATAAGCAAGAACAGTCTGCGCTTACGGCCAACCTGAGTGGCCCTTACCTGCAGAAACTCTGCAATGTCATGGGCCTCGCACTCCGGTCCCAGAGCCTCACGAACAAAGCACCAAAGTGCCTGTGCTGCTACACACGAGAACAAAATGTGCGTTTCCGTTTCCGGGACGAGGCAAAGGGGGCAAAGGCCATTGCCCAGACCATGGCGTTTCAGCACCTCGGTCCCCGAAGGTAAACAATCTCTGAGAAGCTGCCACACGAAAATCTTGATCTTCAGGGGCACCGACGCCTTCCACAATGGGGATAACCACTGGAGAACCGGTAGCCGGCATAGCGCCTGATAAGCGGAACTTACGGAGAATTCTCCGAAGGAGAAAGACTCAAGAAACAAAGGTCGATCCTCGACAAAGGAAGAGGACTACTTCCTCAAGTCCGCCCATTCTCGCACCTCACCGGTCCGAATGAGCGCTAAACGCAATGTTCCCTCATCCAAAGCAGCCGCAGAAACAAGAACAATCGGGTCATCACAAAATCGCAAAGAGCCTCGGAAACCGCATGCGGAGAGGCTCCCCATCAACCGGGGTCCAACCAAAATCGGGTCCTGCACTCCATTACCAACGGAATCGCAAACCCACTTAATCTCATCATTGATGGCTCGGACAGATTTCCAAAATCGGGACCCACCGAAAAGTAGCAAGCCAAGAGGGCTGGCCTGCAGTACTTGACTCAATCACCGCAGCCACAAACCTCCATCTCCTCGCAAGATCCGCCAAACCCAACGAAGCATGGGCGCCACGCTCATACGGGCGAGACGCAGGATGCCCAACCCACTCGGTCCTTTGGCAAGCGATGTCACCCATTTCACCATATGGTACTTAGGCCGACCATCCCCATGCCTGCCAGAAGAACCTAGCCAGCTCCTTGTTAGAGGAACTATCCACACCCTCGGGCAAGATGTACATCCCCATCATATACATGGGGAGGCTGGCAAGGTTAGAGCTAATGAGGACAGTTTTGCTTCCTTTAGATGTGAACCTACCGCACTAGGGCTCCGCACGGGACGCTACTCGTCCCACAAGCGGATCATACCCACTCACCAAAATCCTGGACTCAGCCAGGGGCATCCCCAAGTAAGATATGGGGAATGAAGCCAACCTACAATTGAGGTTATCTGCGATCCTATGTTGCTTAGCCTCTAAGTAGCCAAGGACCACAACCTCGCTCTTATCAAAGTTAATCTTAAGTCCAGACATTTCCTCAAAGCAAAGCAAAAGGAACTTAAGATTAACAATGTTCGAGTCCAAACCTTCCACCATAATCATGGTTTCATCCGCATACTGCAAGTGGCCACCCCCCCCCATCCGGTATGAGATGACTAACCACACCCTTAAGGTGGCCGGCCAGCTTGGCCTTATCTAGGATGCCCGCAAGGGCATCAAATGCAAGGTTGAAAAGCAAGGGGAAGACAAGATCCCCTTGCTTTACCCCCTGCAGGCCTGGAAGAAGGGTCCCACTTCGCTGTT
Organism: Aegilops longissima; assembly: GCA_021605205.1. Taxonomy (NCBI): domain Eukaryota; kingdom Viridiplantae; phylum Streptophyta; class Magnoliopsida; order Poales; family Poaceae; genus Aegilops; species Aegilops longissima. Next base: position 155,409,215 of record CM038680.1, read on the forward strand.
GCTGTTGATCGCCGTGTTTCCAGATCTAACCAATTGCATGATCCAGGAGCACAACCGCTCATCAAATCCTCGTCGCTGCATCACCAACCTCAAAAAGGACCAGTCCAGACAGTCATAAGCCTTTTGGAAATCGAGTTTGAAGAAGACCCCCTTAAGCCCCTTCGACGCCATCACGTGGACAATCTCGTGAAGGGCAAGAATCCCATCATGGATCTGCCGGCCCTTCAAGAACGCGGACTGGAGGGGGTGGGCAATCCTTTCCGCCACGGGGGATAAATGGGTCGCGCAAACCTTCGCAAAGATTCGCTCCAACACATTGATCATCGTGATGGGGCGGAATTGCCGAATATCCTTCGCCCCAACTACTTTGGGGATCAGAGATATGACGCCATAATTAATCCTAGCCATGTCAAGAGTTCCGATATAGAACTCATGGAACATGGGCATAATGACCGGACGCAGGATCTCCCAGAATTTTTGGAAGGGAACTACCGGAAGGCCATCCGGCCCCCGGGCCGAGCAAGCTTTCATAGAAGCAATCGCCCATCCCACCTCCTCGGGAGAGAAAGGGAGAGTAAGCTCCGCATTCTCCGCATCGGAGACCTGGTCGGCAAGCGGCCAAAAGTCAGCGCAGAGGGAGACACCTCCACGAGGCTCAGCCAAAAACAACTCCTTATAGGAGTAAATATGGGTGGAGATGTCCTCTGGGCTTTCCAGAAGAACACCCCCATCCCAGAGGAAAGGGATGGCACATTTCCGCCTGCGACCATTGGCTATCACCTAGAAGTAGGCAGTGTTCGCATCCCCTTTAAGGAGCCAGTTCTGGCCCCCTTGACGCTGCCAAAACAACTCCTCGCTCTTGTAAATGTCCATGAGCGAGACCTCAAGGGAGTATCTCCTAATCCAGTCGTCAGGAGACAGGCCCGGCCCGTCCGCAAGGCCATCTAGTACCTTAATCTGATCCAGCAAGGCCTGTTTACGGGCCCGAAGATCAGCACCAAGGTTCGCCCCCAGCCCTTCATGGCATGACGGGCCATTTTAGCACAGTGATGCCAGACATCCACGACACATAACACACGAGGCGGGGACACGACAGCCTCTAACCAGCGGTCGCGAACCAGCTCGAAGAAACCCGGTTGCTCCAACCAAAATGCCTCAAAGCGGAAGCAACTGGTTCTAAGGGGGCATCATTCCCTGAAGAGAAAAGCAGGGGGGTATGGTCGGAGCCAATCCGAGTAACCGCCTTGAGGGAGCACAATGGGAACATCACTTCCCACTGGGCCGACACAAATACCCGATCCAAAACACTCCGGATGGTGTCCGCCTGCTTATTCGTCCATGTGAACCTAGCCCCTACGCGGGCTATCTCACGAAGAGCAAGATCCGCAATGCAGTCATTAAATAGACGCATGCGGACACGATCAACATTAGGAGAGCTTTTATCAAAAGCCCACCTAATGAGGTTGAAGTCCCCGGCCACCACCATCAGAGTGGTGCACCGCTCCACCTTATTTTTCAGCTCGGCAAGGAAGTCAGCAAAGCGCCCATGATCCGCAGGTCCATAGACAAAAATTACCTCCCAGCTGAGGTGAACTCGTCGGTCGGTGACGGACATGCTCAGGAAGAACTCCCCTTGGTCCATATCCTCAACCGAGAAAGCATCCTCCCCGACTGCAAGCAAGATGCCGCCAGATTGTCCCGTAGCAGGCAACCACTGCCGGACAAACTGGTGGCGTGAGAGCCCCTGGAGCTCATGCATGCTAAAGTCCTGGCGAGTCGTCTCCTGAAGTCCCACAATGTCAATCTCTTCTTGCGGCAAATACTCGGTGAGCTCTCGACGCTGACCAGTGAGGCCGAAGCCCCTAATGTTCCAACATAGGAGCTTCATTTAATAACCTCACTGGAATCCCTAGGCCCCTCAGGTGGGGCTGAGCTAGCCCGCCCGTCAATCGTGGGTCGGGGGATGCCTTCACCGGACGGCCATGCTGCCCCCGCGTGGGGGCGGGGGGGACGGAGGCCTCCGATCCGAGGGAAGCGGACGTGGAATTTGTGACAGCCTGGATTTTTCCTTCTCTCTTTTTCCGGACTTGATTTTGCCTTTGCCTTGGATTTGAGTTTTTGGAATTAATTCAAATGGACTTATCACTTGGGCATGCCCTTGAACTTCACCCAAGTGACCCATCTACCTCTCATTCAATCTCATTTCTCTGAAAAATCCCAAAATGGTCAAATGAATATTTTTCATAAAAGAAAAATATTCATTTTCTCTTCTCAAACTCATCTCAGAAATCAGTGCTCCAAAGCAACCCTCATTTTCATTGCTCCTAAGATCTTGAAATAATTCCTGAATATTCTTTGAACCTTGGCCCACCTTCCCAAGCAAAAATATTGCATGACTTTTTGTAATATTTTGGCTACATAAAATCATTTCCCTTCTGGCCCAAAAATGCACATTGTACAGCAAGTGTATTTTTCCTTGATCCTTTGGCCCTGGTTTTTCTTGAGCCTCATTACCCTCCTAAGTAAACCCTAACCCCAGAAGATCAGCCCTAATGGCCTTCTAGAAGCTCTCCAACGCATCGCCAAGTTTCTCGCCGAAACTTGCCAAGAAGCTTGAGTCACTTCTGGTCGGCCCGGGCAAAGAGTTCTCAAAGATCCCTAGACCTAACACTGCGTGGACTATAGCCCGGACAAGGTTTGGCCGAGCGTGGGCATCGTTTTGACCATGCTAGGGCGGTGACCGCGTGTGGACACGGGGTCTGGCACGCGTTCGACGCGCTCTGCGTCGCGCCAATGCCTCTGTTCAGCATGTGCTCGAGCCAGAGCTCGCCGATGACTGCCGCGCCGCGCCACCAGCTTCGACTCATCACCCTTGACCTCTCCCTGGCGCTCGCTGATACGTCCATTTTGCATCATGCTTTTATATCGATATTTATCGCATTATGGGCTGTTATTTCACATTATCTCTCTTATTTTACACGGTTTACATGAAGAGGGAGAATGCCGGCAGCTGGAATTCTGGGCTGGAAAAGGAGCAAATATTGGAGACCTATTCTGTGCAACTCCAACAGTCCTGAAACTCCATGGAATATCTTAAAATAAATAAAGAAAAATTGTCGCCAAAGATGAAGGCCAGGGGCCCACACCCTGCTCATGAGGGTGGGGGGCGCGCCCCCTACCTCGTGGGCCCCCTGGTGGCTCTCTGACGTCCATCTTCTCCTATATGAAGTCTTTCGATGAGAAAAAAACATTAAGCAACCTTTCGGGACGAAACTCCGCCGCCACGAGGCGGAACCTTGGAGGAATCAATCTAGGGCTCCGGCGGAGCTGTTCTACCGGGGACACTTCCCTCCGGGAGGGGGAAATCATCGACATCATCATCACCAACGCTCCTCTCATCGGGAGAGGGAGATCTCCATCAACATCTTCACCAGCACCATCTCATCTCCAAACCCTAGTTCATCTCTTATATCAAATTCTTGTCTCCAAGTCCGGGATTGGTGCTAGTAGGTTGCTAGTAGTGTTGATTACTCCTTGTAGTTGATGCTAGTTGGTTTATTTGGTGGAAGATCATATGTTCAGATCCTTTATGCATATTATTACCCCTCTGATTATGAACATGAATATGCTTTGTGAGTAGTTACGTTTGTTCCTGAGGACAAGGGACAAGTCTTGCTATTAGTAGTCATGTGAATTTGGTATTCATTCGATATTTTGATGAGATGTATGTTGTCTAGCCTCTAGTGGTGTTATGTGAACGTCGACTACATAACACTTCACCATTATTTGGGCCTAGAGGAAGGCATTGGGAAGTAATAAGTAGATGATGGGTTGCTAGAGTGATGTAAGCTTAAACCCTAGTTTATGCGCTGCTTCGTAAGGGCTGATTTGGATCCATATGTTTCATGCTATTGTTAGGTTTACCTTAATACTTTTGTTGTAGTTGTCGATGCTTGCAATAGAGGTTAATCATAAGTGGGATTCTTGTTCAAGTAAGAACAACACCCAAGCACCGGTCCACCCACATACGAAATTATCAAAGTACCGAACGCGAATCATATGAGCGTGATGAAAACTAGCTTGATGATATTCCCATGTGTCCTCGGGAGCGCTTTTCATATTATAAGATTTTGTTCCGGCTTGTCCTTTGCTACAAAAAGGATTGGGCCACCTTGCTGCACTTTATTTACTCTTGTTACTTGTTGCTCGTTACAATTTATCTTATCACAAAACTATCTGTTACCACTTATTTCAGTACTTGCAGAGAATACCTTGCTGAAAACCGCTTATCATTTCCTTCTGCTCCTCATTGGGTTCGACACTCTTACTTATCGAAAGGACTATGATAGATCCCCTATACTTGTGGGTCATCAAGACTCTTTTCTGGCTCCATTGCCGGGGAGTGTAGCGCCTTTGGTGGGTGGAATTTGGTAAGGAAAAATTTATATAGTGTGCTAAAATTTTCTGTCACTTGTTACTATGGAAAGTAATTCTCTGAGGGGCTTGTTCGGGGTATCTTCACCCTGTCTAGTAGAGCAAAGAGTTGCTCCTCAACCTACTGAACCTATTGAAAATGAAACTCCTTTTGAAATTCCTTCGGTATGATGGAAAACTGCTAGCTAATACTTTTACAGAGATGGAACAAAGCATCCCGATGAACATCTACTCTATGTGGATGAAGTTTGTGGACTATTTAAGCTTGCGGTATACCCGATGATGTTGTTAAGAAGAAGGTCTTCCCTTTATCTTTGAAGGGAGATGCATTGACATGGTATAGGCTATGTGATGATACGAGATCATGGAACTATAAAAGATTGAAATTGGAATTTCATCAAAATTATTACCCTATGCATCTTGTTCACCGTGATCGCAATTATATATATAATTTTTGGCCTCGCGAAGGAGAAAGCATCGCTCAAGCTTGGGGGAGGCTTAAATCAATGTTATATTCATGCCCCAATCATGAGCTTTCAAGAGTGACAATTCTTCAGAATTTTATGCTCGGCTTTCGGGTAACAATCGCACCATGCTCGATACTTATTGTGCTGGCTCTTTTATGATGAAGACTTTTGAATTTAAATGGAATTTATTGGATTGAATTAAACGCAACTCTGAAGATTGGGACCTCGAGGAAGGTAAGGAGTCAGGTATGATACCTAAGTTTGATTGTGTTAAATCTTTTATGGATACCGATATTTTCCGTAAGTTTAGCACTAAATATGGACTTGACTCTGAGATAGTAGCTTATTTCTGTGAATATTTTGCTACTTATGTTGATCTCCCCAAGGAGAAGTGGTTTAAATATCATCCTCCCATAGAAGTAAAAGTAGCTGCACCTATTAAAGTTGAAGAAAAGACTGTCACTTATAATGATCCTATTGTTCCTACCTCTTATGTTCAGAAACCACCTTTCCCTGTTAGAGTAAAGGATCATGCTAAAACTTCAACTGTTGTTCGTAAAAGCATTATTAGAACTTATACACCTCCTGAGCAAGTCAAAGTAGAACCTAATATTACTATTGTTAAAGATCTCTTGTCTGATAATATTGATGGGCATGTTATTCAATTCTATGGTGAATCTGCTAGAATTGCTAAACCTTGTGCTAAAGATAAACATAGACCTATGGTAGGCGTGCCTGTTATTTCTGTTAAAATAGGAGATCATTGTTATCATGGCTTATGTGATATGGGTGCTAGTGCTAGTGTTATACCTTATGACTTGTATAAAGAAATTAAGCATGAAATTGCACCTGCTGAGTTAGAAGATATTGATGTTACGATTAAACTTGCCAATAGAGATACTATATCTGCAATGGGAATTGTTAGAGATGTTGAAGTCTTGTGTGGGAAAACTAAATATCCTGCTGATTTTCTTGTTCTAAGTTCTCCACAAGATAGCTTTTGTCCCATTATATTTGGTAGATCCTTCTTGAATACTGTTAATGCTAAGATAGACTGCAAAAAGAATGTTGTTACTATTGGCTTGGATGATATGGTTCATGAGTTTAATTTCTCTAAATTTAGTAAACAACATCGTGAGGAAGAATTTCCTAGTAAAGATGAAATTATTGGTCTTGCTTCTATTGTCGTACCTCCTAGTGATCCTTTAGAACACTATTTGCTAGACCATGAAAATGATATGTTCATGAATGAAAGAAGGGAAATAGATGAAGTATTCTTTAAATAGGAACCTATTCTGCAACACAATTTGCATGTTGAAACTTAGGGGATCCTCCTCCACCCAAGGGTGATCCTGTTTGAGCTTAAACCGCTGCTCGATAATCTTAAATATGCTTATCTTGATGAAAAGAAAATATATCCTGTTATTATTAGTGCTAACCTTTCAGAGCATGAAGAAGAAAGATTATTGAAAACTCTGAAGACGCACCGTGCCGCTACTGGATATACTCTTGATGATCTTAAGGGCATTAGTCCCACTCTATGTCAACATAAAATAAATTTGGAAGCGGATGCCAAACCAGTTCGTGATCCACAACGACGTTTGAATCCTAAAATGAAAGAAGTGGTAAGAAAAGAAATACTTAAGCTTCTGGAGGCAGGTATAATTTATCCCGTTGCTGATAGTCAGTGGGTAAGTCCTGTCCATTGTGTCCCTAAGAAGGGAGGTATTACTGTTGACCCTAATGATAAAGATGAATTGATCCTGGAAAGAATTATTACAGGTTATAGGATGGTAATTGATTTCCGCAAATTAAATAAAGCTACTAAGAAAGATCATTACCCCTTTTATTGATCAAATGCTAGAAAGATTATGCAAACATACACATCATTGCTTTCTAGATGGTTATTCTGGTTTCTCTCAAATACCTGTGTCGGCTAAAGATCAATCAAAGACTACTTTTACATGCCCTTTTGGTACTTTTTCTTATAGACGTGTGCCTTTTGGTTTATGTAATGCACCTGCTACCTTTCAAAGATGTACGATGGCTATATTCTCTGACTTTTGTGAAAAGATTTGTGAGGTTTTCATGGACGAATTTTCCGTCTATGGTTCCTCTTTTGATGATTGCTTGAGCAATCTTGATCGAGTTTTGCAGAGATGTGAAGAAACTAATCTTGTCTTGAATTGGGAAAAGTGCCACTTTATGGTTAATGAAGGTATTGTCTTGGGGCACAAAGTTTTTGAAAGAGGTATTGAAGTTGATAAAGCCAAGGTTGATGCTATTGAAAAGATGCCATGTTCCAAGGACATCAAAGGTATAAGAAGTTTCCTTGGTCATGCCGGATTTTATAGGAGGTTCATTAAGGACTTCTCAAAAATTTCTCGGCCTCTGACTAATTTATTACAAAAAGATGTACCATTTTTCTTTGATGATGATTGTGTAGAAGCATTTGAAATACTTAAGAAAGCATTAGTCTCTCGCACCTGTTGTTCAGCCACCGATTGAATTTACCCTTTGAAATTATGTGTGATGCTAGTGATTATGCTGTAGGTGCTGTTCTAGGGCAAAGAGTTGATAAGAAATTAAATGTTATCCATTATTCTAGTAAGACTCTAGACAATGCTCAAAGAAATTATGCCACCGATTTAAAAGGAACTTTTAGCGCTTGTATTTGCTTGTGATAAATTCAGACCCTATATTGTTGATTCTAAAGTAACTATTCACACCGATCATGCTGCTATTAAATATCTTATGGAAAAGAAAGATGCAAAACCTAGACTTATTAGATGGGTTCTCTTGCTGCAAGAATTTGATTTGCATATTGTTGATAGAAAAGGAGCTGAGAACCCGTGCTGTTTATAACTTATCTAGGTTAGAGAATGTTCTTGATGACCCACTACCTATTGATGATAGCTTTCCTGATGAACAATTAAATGTCATAAGCACTTCTCGTAGCACTCCATGGTATGCTGATTATGCTAATTACATTGTTGCTAAATTTATACCACCTAGCTTCACATACCAACAAAAGAAAAAGTTTTTCTATGATTTGCGGCATTACTTTTGGGATGACCCTCATCTTTATAAAGAAGGAGTAGATGGTGTTATTAGACGTTGTGTACCTGAGCATGAACAGGAACAAATCCTATGCAAGTGTCACTCCGAAGCTTATGGAGGACACCACGCTGGAGATAGAACTGCACATAAGGTATTGTAATCCGGTTTTTATTGGCTTACTCTAGTCAAGGATGCCCGTAAGTTTGTTTTGTCTTGCGATGAATGTCAAAGAATTGGTAATATTAGTAGACGTCAAGAAATGCCTATGAATTATTCACCTGTTATTAAACCATTTTATGTTTGGGGCTTTGATTATATGGGACCTTTTCCTGCCTCTAATGGATATACACATATTTTAGTTGCTGTTGATTACGTTACTAAGTGGGTAGAAGCTATTCCAACTAGTAGTGCTGATCATAACACCTCTATTAAAATGCTTAAGGAAGTTATTTTTCCGAGGTTTGGAGTCCCTAGATATTTAATGACTGATGGTGGTTCAGATTTTATTCATGGTGCTTTCCGTAAAATGCTTGCTAAATATGATGTTAATCATAGAATTGCATCTCCATATCACCCGCAGTCTAGTGGTCAAGTAGGATTGAGCAATAGAGAGCTCAAATTAATTTTGCAAAAGACTGTTAATAGGTCTAGAAAGAATTGGTCCAAGAAACTTGATGATGCATTATGGGCTTATAGAACTGCATATAAGAATCCAATGGGTATGTATCCGTATAAAATGGTTTATGGAAAAGCATGTCACTTACCTCTCGAACTAGAACATAAGGCATATTGGGCTATTAAAGAGCCCAACTATGATTTCAAACTTGCCGGTGAGAAGAGGTTATTTGATATTAGCTCACTTGATGAATGGAGAACCCAAGCTTATGAAAATGCCAAGTTGTTTAAAGAAAAAGTTAAAAGATGGCATGACAGAAGGATACAAAAGCGTGAGTTTAATGTAGGTGATTATGTATTGTTATACAACTCTCGTTTAAGATTTTTTGCAGGAAAACTTCTCTCTAAATGGGAAGGTCCCTATGTTATCGAGGAGGTGTATCGTTCGGTGCCATAAAAATCAACAACTTCAAGGCACAAATCCAAGGTGGTAAACGGTCAAAGGATCAAACATTATATCTCGTAATCCCATAAATGTTGAAACCAATATTATTGAAACCGTAACCCGGAGGAATACATAAGGTACACTTTCCGCACTGCTTTGATCTCAAAAGGAATAGGTATGTGGTACGGTAAGTAAACCGACTCCAAAACAATTTTTAAGGAAATATTTCTCCGTTTTGGAATATTTAGAAAAATAGAAAAATAAGTGGCAGTCCGGGAAGGACATGAGGGCCCCACGAGGGTGGTGGACGCGCCCTACCCCCCTGGGCGCGCCCCCTACCTCGTGAGTGCCTCGTGTGCCCTCCGGACTCCGTTTTCTTGCACGATATGTATTTTTGTTGATAAAAATTCATATATATCCTCCCGAAGGTTTTGACTCCCGTATCATGCAATTATCCTATGTTCTTGTTTCGAGCTGTTTTTCTGGCAGATCTAGATCATCATGAAGTCCCCAAGTGCTTCCAAGGACAAGTTCTTCGAGAAGGTGATCAACCCTTACCTCGCGAAGGTGTTGCGACACCCTCAAACCATTGAGATGCGTGATGGGTTGCTGCACATCCGCAATGTTGAGGGACCAAAGGGAACCGGAAGCATGGAGGAGAGGCTCAAAGCAATGGAGCAACAAGTTTTCAAGTGCCAGGGGATGGTGGAGCATGGAATTAATGCTAGCCACAAGATGCTCGCGGAGTTCACCAACAACTACGAGCCGGATGCCAAGAACATCGAGGAGGCCATCTTCAAGCTACATGAGAATATCGAGCACCTCCAAGCCCAAATCTATGATCTGCAAAATCAAAACTGTGAGTATGAATATAGATTTAAAAGGATGAGTTTGGCTGCAGATTTGAGGATTCCGGAGACTCGATCATCCTTCTATGATGGTGAGCCTATGTGATGTAGGGCAGAACCCTCGGGGTCGATCTTTCACGTTTGGAGTGGATCCTACGGGGGTGAACACGAGGAACACACGGAAAACACAAGGCAAAACACGAGGAGGAACGAGAGTATCACTCAACCGACAAGTATCGATCACACAAGGGCTAGATCACCGAACACATAAGGTAGCACAAGATTCAAAATCAACAAAGGAAAGATACACGAGTAGCCGTTCTTCTCCGTGAGGAGGTCTTGATGGGGGCCACCCAAGAGGGGGTCTTGAATCTGCTTGGAAGGATCTTCTCCGATGGAGGCACATCTCCAAGGAGAAGGTAACCAAGTGGATGAGCAAAGCTCTCACACAAATATGAGCTAATACTTTGCTAACCCTAACTGGGAGGAGGAGGAGGTCTATTTATAGTCTTAGTGCAAATGGGGGCGAAGTGAAGGGGTACAAGGGCTCCAGCCCGCAGGCGCGGTCACTCAGGTGCCGGACGTCTGGAGGCTCGGGACGGCCCGGACATCCGGCAGGGCTCGGACGTCCGTAGATTTGGCTCTGTCGTGGACGTGTCGGACGTCCGAAGGGAGCCGGTTGTCCGTAGATTCGGCTCGGATGCTTGTCGCCCGGTCGTCCGGTCCGCCTTGGACGTCCGTAGATTTGGCTCGGGTGGTCAGGTACCGGACATCCGGAGAGCTCGGTCGTCCGTGTCCTGGGACTCACCGGACGTCCGGACGGGGTCGGTCGTCCGATGCCTGTAGCTTCCAAATCAGCTCTTCTTCTTCTCCATCGCGCTTGGGGTCCTCGCCGTCTTGGCTCTTGGATGTAGCTGTACCGTGGCTCTCCTCCAGGTACCTGGTCACACACAGAGTTTCCGAATGAGGTAGTAGCCATGTCTCGTGAGTAGGAAGAGGGGGTTCGGAGAGGAGCGAGTTCACCTTATCTTCAATAGCCTTAGCTCGAGCTCGAGTCATGGGTCCAAGTGGTGTTGAGGAAGATGTAGGTGCGTCGATGGGGATGAGCGAGGGATGCTCCGCATCATCTCCCTCCCTCCCTTGAGAGAGATCTGACCTCGGATCAAAAGCTTCATCTCCATGGTATGGCGCGAGGTCTTTGACGTTGAAGATGTCGCTCACATTGTACTTGTCTCGTGGTAGGTCGATCTTGTAGGCGTTGTCGTTGTAGCGTGCTAGCACCATGAAAGCTCCATCGGCTCGAGGGAGAAGCTTGGACTTGCGTTCGTTGGGGAAGCGGTCCTTGCGAAGGTGTAGTCACACTAGATCACCAATGTTGAAGACCATGGGTTGCTTGTTGACGTTGAGCTTGGTCGCTAGTCGTTGTACTTGGCGCTCGATGGTGTGCCTTGTATCCTCATGCATCTTCTTGATGTAGCTTGCCCGTGCACTCGCATCCATGTTGGTGCGCTCTTGTAGAGGAAGAGGTAGAATGTCCAATGGTGACAACGGGTTGAAGCCATAGACGACCTCGAAGGGGGACTTGTCGGTAGTCGAGTGTCTTGCGCGATTGCAGGTGTACTCGGCGATGGGTAGGCATGCCTACCACTCCTTGATGTTCTTCTTGATCAATACGCAAAGTAGAGTGGAGAGAGTTCGGTTCGTCACCTCCGTTTGGCCGTCGGTTTGAGGGTGGTATGCCGATGAAAACAAGAGCTTGATTCTGAGCTTGGCGCATAGGGTCTTCCAAAAGTAACTCAAGAACTTGACGTCACAATCGGAGACGATTGTCTTTGGTACTCCATGGAGTCGCAAGATTTCCCTACAAAAGAGGTTTGCAATGTGTGAAGCATCGTCTATCTTGTTGCAAGGAATGAAATGTGCCATCTTGGAAAATCTATCCATAACAACAAACACAGAATCCTTTCCATTTTGAGTTCTAGGCAAACCAAGTACAAAATCCATGCTAATGTCTTCCCAAGGTTGATCAGGAATAGGAAGAGGCATGTAAATACCATGAGATTGAGCTTTAGACTTAGCTTTGCGACATGTAGAGCATCGGTTGGTGAAGCGTGAGACGTCTCGAAACATCTTGGGCCAAAAGTAGTTCTTGGAGAGCGTGGCGAATGTCTTATCTCGACCAAAATGTCCCATGAGTCCGCCTCCATGAGCCTCTTGCAAAAGTAGCAAAAGAAGAGAAGACTCGGGAATGCATAGTTTGTTAGCTTTCATAAGATAAGCATCCTTGATATAATATTGTTCCCAAGAAGTATGCGTCAAACACTTAGCATAAGGAATAGCAAAAGATGGGTCATTAGCATACAATTCTTTGACGTGCTCAAAACCAATAACATTCAACTCAAGTTTGGTGACAAGCGTGCATATGAGTGAAAGTGCATTCACAACTACATTTTCCTTACCCTTAATGTACTTGATCGCATTGGGGAAAGATTCAATAAATTCACTCCATTTGGCATGACGCTTGTTCAACTTAGTTTGACCTTTTAAGTACTTAAGCGTTTCATGATCGGTATGTATGACAAACTCATGAGGTCTATGATAATGTTCCCAAACATGTAACACACGTACTAAAGCATACAATTCTTTGTCATATATGGGATAGTTAAGTTGAGTACCGGATAGTTTTTCACTAAAATATGCAATGGCTCGTTTTTCTTGCATCAAAACTCCGCCAATTCCGGTACCACTTGCATCACAATGAACCTCAAAAGTTTTGTCAAAATTGGGCAAAGCAAGAATCGGAGCATGAGTAAGCAAAGACTTGAGCTCATAAAAAGCGGTGGATTGCAAATATCCCCAAACAAAAGGAGCATTCTTCTTACTCAAAGCATGCAAAGGAGCGGCAATAGTGCTAAAATCTTTCACAAAGCGACGGTAAAAACACGCAAGACCAAGAAAGCTACGCACTTGTTGCAAATTGGTGGGTTGGGGCCAAGTTTTAATTGCTTCAATCTTAGATTCATCAACATGGACACCCTTTGAGGATACAACAAAACCCAAGAAAACCACTTTGTCAACACCAAATGTGCATTTTTTCATGTTTGCATAAAGACGTTCCTTGCGAAGGGTTTGCAAAACAGCCCTAACATGATGAAGATGCTCTTTCATGGTTTTGCTAAACACAAGGATATCATCAAGTAAACCACAACAAAGACTCCAATATAAGGGCGAAGCACATAATGCATAAGGCGCATGCGAAAGTACCGAGCCTCCGATAGACCCATATGCATCACTAACCACTCATATAAGCCAAATTTGGTTTTGAAAGCAGTTTTCCATTCATCACCCTCTTGAATGCGAATTTGATAATAGCCACTTTTAAGATCAATTTTTGAGAAAAAGTTGGCTCCACTAAGTTCATCAAGCATATCATCTAAGCGAGGAATGGGATGCCTATAGCGAACGGTAATAGCATTTATAGGTCTACAATCGGAACACAAGCGGAAACTTCCATCGGGCTTAGGCACAAGTATAACTAGAACAGCACAAGGGCTTAGGCTTTCACGTACATGACTATTGTCAATGAGTTGTTGTACTTGCCGTTGAATCTCTTTGGTTTCTTCGGGATTGACTCGGTATGGAGCTTTGTTTGGTAGAGGCACTCCAGGGATGAGGTCGAAACGATGCTCAATGCCTCAAAGAGGAGGTAGACCCGGAGGTAGCTCATCAGGGAAAACATCTTGGAATTCCTGCAAAAGAGATTCAAACACTAAAGGTAGCTCGTGAGAGGTGTTAGTTGTTGGCTCTCCATCCTTGCACACAAGGACAAAGTGTTTCACACTAGATGGGTTCTCACACACTTCTCTCATCTCACTTTTGGTGGCAAATAGGATGATGTTTTTATCTCTAGGCGAAGAGGCGCTCAAGTTTGGCTTGTGGCTCTCACTCACTTTTTGGTGGATCACTTTCTCACTCTTCTCTCCATGATGGGTGGCTTGCTTGTCGGCTAACACTTGACTAGGAGACATAGCTCGTAGCACATATTCCTTCCCTTTCATCTTGAAGCTATAGTGATTGGTACGCCCATTGTGGAAGACACCATGGTCGAATTGCCATGGTCGACCAAGAAGGAGGTGGCAAACGGTCATTGGGACCACATCACACTCCAAAGTGTCGTCATATGCACCAATTTTGAAGGAGACTTGGACCGTATGCTCGACTCGTATAGTGCCGGAGTCACTTAGCCATTGGACTTTGTAGGGGTGCGGGTGCTTCCTCTTGACCAATTTAAGCTTGGAGCATAGTTTCTTCACTTGCCAAGTTGTGTCAACTACCTCCGTCGATGATGACCTTGAGGACCTTCCATTGATGCCGGCCTTTGTGTGAAAGATGTGGCATCTTTGGTCTTCTTCTTGTTGATGTTGAAAAGTCAAGACCTTGGAGACAACGAGAGCAGGGCTCGAATCCTCATCACAAAAGACTTGATTATTTTCATCCTCGTTCACTCGCAGGTGCATGGCCACTTGCTCAAGAGCTTCCATCTCCTCATCACTCATTGAGTCATAGGTGCCATCGTTGTTGAGGATCATGGTGCGCTTGTTGGTGCATTCGTAGGACTTGTGGCCTCAGCCACCGCAAGTGAAACACTTGAAGGAGCTTGTCTTGACGGTCTCATCGGTCGGATTAGATGACGAAGCACGCGGCTTGAAGTTGCTTGTAGTAGGAGAAGGACGACTTGAACTTGTCGAAGTTTTCTTGTAACTTGACTTGTCGTCGTTGCTTGTAGAAGGTTTGGTTGATGTAGATGTTGGAGGAGTCGTTGAAGGTTGGTTGTTGGAGAAGCCGTAGGTCTTGGACGAGTTCTTCGCGTACTTGAAGTCATCTTGCACTTGACGCTCCGCCTTTGTAGCTTGATGCACGAGCTCAATGAGGTTGGAGTAGGGTTGGAAGTCGGCGGTCTTCTTGATGGGATGATTGAGTCCATTTAAGAAACGTGCCATTGTTTGCTCATCATCTTCCTTTACATTGGCTCGAATCATGGCTATCTCCATTTCCTTGTAGTATTCTTCAACACTCTTTGTTCCTTGCTTGAGGAGTTGGAGTTTCTTGAAGAGGTCGCGGTTGTAGTAAGTGGGCACAAAACGTGCTCGCATGACATCTTTCATTTGAGCCCAAGTGGTGATTGGAGGTTCACCTCTTGCTTGTCGCCGCTCAAGGAGTTGTTCCCACCATATGAGCACATAGTCTTGGAACTCAAGTGATGCCATAGCGATATTCTTCTCTTCCTCATAGTGGTGCAAACGAAAGATTTTGTCGACCTTCAATGCCCATGAAAGATACTCTTCGGGGTCATTGCTTCCATTGAACTTGGGCATGGTGAATTTTAGCTTTCCGTAATGTTGCTCTTCATTGTGTTGTTGGCGATGGTGATGATGACGCCCTTGACGTGGATTGCAATCGTCTTCATGTTGCTCCTGGCGTGGAGGAAGACCATGATCAACTTGCTCTTGTTGAACTTGAGGTTGAAGTGGAGCTTGACGAGCTTGTGGAGGAGCTTGAGGAACTTGACGTTGCACATGGGGTTGGTAGTTCCTCTCATGGATTTCTTCTCGAAGGGCTTCCTCTTGATTGCGCCGCTCACGATTGCGGTTGGCGATGGCTCGACTTGATTCTTGAAGGCACGCTATACCTCAAGAGCTTGCGCTCACGTTGTTGTCGTTGAAGACGCTGCGCCTCGCCGCCTTGTTCTTCTTGGTGTAGACGCGCCGTTCTTCCTCTTGGCGCCGTAGTCATTGTCGTTCTTGAGCTTGGGCAAAAGCGGCTTGGTTTGATTGAGGACGAGGGACTTGCTCATCGAGTTGCTCTTGTGAATGCTTCTCATGTAGCGGGTTGCGAGATGCATGATGGTCTTGACGCGCGACTCGTCGAAGAGTATTCGAGGACGGTGTACTTGAGTCGTAGAAGGTGTCGTCGGAGTGTCGACTCGAGCGGCTCCGTCATGAGGATGAAGAAGTGGAATGATGCCGGTTCCTCATCAAGGCACGGATCTCGTTCATTCTTGCATCATTCTCTTGCTTGTGAGCGTCGAACTTGTTATTGAAGTAGTCTCTTGTACGTTGCTCGGAGAGTCGCAAGTCGGTGATGAGGTTGTCGATGCGGTCACTCATTGCTTGTTGCTCTTGGTGCAATGCTCGTTGTGCACCAAAGAGGTGGCTCTTGGTGACGTATGAAGACATGTCGTCGTCTTGCTCGAGGAAGAGTGGGTTGGTAGAAGTACTTGTCCTATCCATCATTCCAAGCGAAAATGTGAGTGGTAGAAGGAGAAGAACTTATACCAATGTACCTTTGACCGATGTTGAGGATGAATCAAGTTCACCCAAATGCGGACAATGAAATAGCACTATTGGTACTAATCCTTGTCGGTTCTCACACCTACACAAATAAAAGCTTATGGTGGAGCTTGGTGAGGATGGTGGCACAAAATTTGATGCAATCATAAGGGAGCTTCATTAATGTTGGAAAAGGTTCACAAATTTGCAAATGCAACAAGTAGACCAAGCAACTAATGGTACACGGAAACACACACGCAAATACATAAGTGGGATTGTGCAAACCAAAAGTGATCCAAAATGTGGAATCCACGAAAATGCTCTTGTTGCACAATACTAGAGAGACGCTAGCACGATTACACAATAGGCGGATACGGAACTTGTGCACAACCTACTAGGCAAAAATGCAACTATCTCTATCCCACGTATGCTATGTGTATGGTATTTCGGTGCTATGATCCAAGATGATCCAATATGACAATATTAATGTGGTATGATGCTATGGTTCTTGCTCATAAGCTCTTTGCTTATCTTTCCTCTTTGCTTAAAAGCTTGGGTGGCTCTTTCACTTTTGAGCTCTTTTCTCATGCAAAACTTCACGAACCAAGATAGCAATTGTGTATGCTATGACAACTTTGTGACACACAAGTGGATCCCAAGATATGCACCATGGTGGTATGGTATGTATGCTATGGAGTATGATCACTAATGTGCACAAGTCGCGTTGCCGACAATACTCAATGGCTAGTCTCGATGGGTAAGCTACGCAAAAGTAAGGCCATGTGGTTATCAATGCAATTGCAAGGAATGAAAAAGATGTCGTCGAAGTTACCGTCCTCGGCGATGATGAGACCCTTGCGAATATGAGCCGTGGTGATGATGAAGTCGAACCATACCTAGATAGACGAAACACAATAGGACACGGGAACCACAACTCAAAATCTCAAGGACCAAAATGTGTCAAAATCATCATAGGGGTTATTGGGGAGGATGGTGGTGTATGTGGGTTTGGAAGATGTGGTGGAAGGTGGGGGGGGGGGGGTGGTGGCCGAACTGAAAAAACTCAGTTTTGTCAGAGTTTCACGGACGTCCGGGTGGTCACGGTCGTCCGGCAGGGTCCGGTCGTCCGTAATTTCGAATCGGGTCTGGGGTTCCGGTCATCCGGTGGTCAGGGTCAACGCGGGATGAACAGCAAGATTGCGGGGAGGAAGAAGATGGTGAGGTCAAAATCGAGCGGATTGATGAATGGAAAATGGTGGGGAGGGTGGGGAAAGCTAGATCCACACGTAGCAACTCAAATCCATGGACCAAATCCAACAAAATCTCAACTCACCAACAAATCACAAAAAAAATTTGGGGCTATTTTTGGTGGGGATTTACGAAATTAAGAAGAAAACAACAAAATCAAGCTAGAAAACACGGGGTACAGGCTCCAAAAACGTGATCAACCTGGCTCATGATACCAAGATGATGTAGGAAGGAACCCTCGAGGTCGATCTTTCACGTTTGGAGTGGATCCTACGGGGGAGAACATGAGGAACGCGCAGAAAACACAAGGCAAAACACGAGGAGGAACGAGAGAATCACTCAACCGACAAGTATCGATCATACAAGGGCTAGATCACCGAACACACAAGGTAGCACAAGATTCAAAATCAACAAAGGAAAGATACACAAGTAATAGTTCTTCTCCGTGAGGAGGTCTTGATGGGGGCCACCCAAGAGGGGGTCTTGAATCCGCTTGGAAGGATCTTCTCTGATGGAGGCACGTCTCCGAGGAGAAGGTAACCAAGTGGATGAGCAAAGCTCTCACACAAATATGAGCTAATCCTTTGCTAACCCTAACTAGGAGGAGGAGGAGGTCTATTTATAGTCTTAGTGCAAACGGGGGCGAAGTGAAGGGGTACAAGGGCTCCAGCCCGTGGGCGCGGTCACTCAGGTGCAGGACGTCCGGAAGACGTCGGACGTCCGGAGGCTCGGGACGGCCCCGACATCCGGCAGGGCTCGGACGTCCGTAGATTTGGCTCAGTCGTGGACGTGTCGGACGTCCGGAGGGAGCCGGTCGTCCGTAGATTCGGCTCGGATGCTTGTCACCCGGTCGTCCGGTCCGCCTCGGACGTCCGGTCCGCCTCGGACGTCCTTAGATTTGGCTCGGGTGGTCAGGTACTGGACGTCCGGAGAGCTCGGTCGTCCGTGTCCTGGGACTCGCCGGACGTCCGGACGGGGTCGGTCGTCCGACGCCTGTAGCTTCCAAATCAGCTCTTCTTCTTCTCCATCGCGCTTGGGGTCCTCGCCGTCTTGGCTCTTGGATGTAGCTGTACCGTGGCTCTCCTCCAGGTACCTGATCACACACAGAGTTTCCGAATGAGGTAGTAGCCATGTCTCGTGAGTAGGAAGAGGGAGTTCGGAGAGGAGCGAGTTCACCTTATCTTCAATAGTCTTAGCTCGAGCTCGAGTCATGGGTCCAAGTGGTGTTTAGGAAGATGTAGGTGCGTCGATGGGGATGAGCGAGGGATGCTCCGCATCACTATGCCATGGAAGGTGGACGACAAGCCTGCATCATCAACAACACCTCCACCTTCGCCGATAAAGAAGGAGGCATAATCACATGGATATGGGCACTCCCCTTGGCAACTGCCAAGCTTGGGGGAGGTGCCCCGGTATCGTATCACAATCACAACTCCTATCTTTACCGTTTTTCTTAGTTCGATCCTATTAGTAGTATCTTGATCTAGTAGAATAAAGTTTACTGCATGATCTAGTTTTGAGTTTTGCTTTATGATTCCTCTATGTAATCGAGTCCGTGAGCTATATATATATATATATATATATATAATAAAGTTTAGTGTTGAGTCAAGGGCTTGATTATTTTTCCATGATCTTGGGTGAACAAAAGAATAGAAAGAAGAAAAAGAATAAAAAGAAACAAAGAGTTCATATTGATCTTATTGAGAGTAATGACTTCACATAGAAAGAGTATGATGATTAAAAGTTGTTGGGAATTGGCAAATATAGCTTTGGTCATCATTGCAATTAATAGGAAGTAATAAGAAAAGAGAGGTTTCACATATAGATATATTATCATTGACATCTTTTATGATTGGGAGCACTCATTAAAATATGACATGCTAAAGAGTTGATGTTGGACAAGGAAGACAACATAATGAGTTATGTTTTCTTATATCTGAGATAAAGTATGTTGTCATGGATCCTCTAACGTGTTGAGCTTGCCTTTCCCCCTCATGCTAGCCAAATTCTCAGCACCAAGTAGAGATACTACTTGTGCTTCCAAATACCCTTAAACTAGTTTAGCCATGAGAGTCCACTATATCTACCTATGGATTGAGTAAGATCCTTCAAGTAAGTTGTCATCGGTGCAAGCAATAAAAAAACTGCTCTCTAAATATGCATGACTTACTAGTGCAGAGAAAATAAGCTTTGTACGAACTTGTTGTGGAAGTAATAAAAGCGATGGACTGCATAATAAAGGTCCACATACAAGGGGCAATATAAAGTGACGTTCTTTTGCATTAAGATTTTGTGTATCAACCCTAAAAGCGCATGGCAACCTCTGCTTCCCTCTGCGAAGGGCCTATCTTTTATTATTATCCTCTACCTTATGCAAGAGTAACGGTGATCCTCACCTTTCCTTTTTCATTTTATCCTTTGGCAAGCTCAGCATGTTGGAAAGAACATGATATATATATCTAATTGGATGTAGGGAGCATGAATTGTTATTGTTGACATTACCCTTGAGGTAAAAGGTTGTGGGGCAAAACTATAAGCCCCTATCTTTCTCTCGTGTCCGATTAAAACTCAGAACCACAAGTATTGCGTGAGTGTTAGCAATTATGAAGGACTAAGTGATAGTTGAGTATGTGGACTTGCTTTTAAGCTCTGACATAGACTCTTTCTGATGTTATGATAAATTGCAATTGCTTCAATGACTGAGGTTATAATTTATTAGTGCTCAATAAGGTTTCTGATTCATACTTTCGCATTGTGAAAAGATCATCACTTGAACATAAGTAATCATATGACAAAATCTATATATGTTGCTGTTATGAGAAAAATCATGATGCCTTCATGTCCGTATTTTATTTTTATCGACGCCTCTACCTCTAAACATGAGGACATATTTATTGTTATCGGCTTTTCGCTTGAGGACAAGCGAGGTCTAAGCTTGGGGGAGTTGATACGTCCATTTTGCATCATGCTTTTATATCAATATTTATCGCATTATGGGCTGTTATTTCACATTATGTCACAATACTTATGGCTATTCTCTTATTTTACAAGGTTTACATGAAGAGGGAGAATGCCGATAGCTGGAATTCAATGGAAAATGAGCAAATATTGAGACCTATTCAGTGCAACTCAAAAGTCCCAAACTCCACGGAATATCTTAAAATAAATAA
The DNA here is from genome assembly GCA_021605205.1 of Aegilops longissima. NCBI lineage: Eukaryota > Viridiplantae > Streptophyta > Magnoliopsida > Poales > Poaceae > Aegilops > Aegilops longissima. Next base: position 155,429,831 of record CM038680.1, read on the forward strand.
AGAAAATCATCGCTAAAGATGAAGGCCGGGGGCCCACACCACTGCACGAGGGTGGGGCGCGCCCTTACCTCATGGGCCCCCTGGTGGCTCTCTGACGTCCATTTTCTCCTATATGAAGTCTTTCGATGAGAAAAAAACATTAAGCAACCTTTCGGGACGAAACTCCGCCGCCACGAGGCGGAACCTTGGCGGAATCAATCTAGGGCTCCGGCGGAGCTGTTCTGCCGGGGACACTTCCCTCCGGGAGGGGGAAATCATCGGCATCATCATCACCAACGCTCCTCTCATCGGGAGAGGGCAATCTCCATCAAACTCTTCACCAGCACCATCTCATCTCCAAACCCTAGTTCATCTCTTGTATCAAATTCTTGTCTCCAAGTCCGGGATTGGTGCTAGTAGGTTGCTAGTAGTGTTGATTACTCCTTGTAGTTTATGCTAGTTGGTTTATTTGGTGGAAGATCATATGTTCAGATCCTTTATGCATATTATTACCCCTCTGATTATGAACATGAATATGCTTTTTGAGTAGTTACGTTTGTTCCTGAGGACAAGGGAGAAGTCTTGCTATTAGTAGTCACGTGAATTTGGTATTCGTTCGATATTTTGATGAGATGTATGTTGTCTAGCCTATAGTGGTGTTATGTGAACGTCAACTACATAACACTTCACCATTGTTTGGGCCTAGATGAAGGCATTGGGAAGTAATAAGTAGATGATGGGTTGCTAGAGTGACAGAAGCTTAAACCCTAGTTTATGCGTTGCTTCATAAGGGGCTGATTTGGATCCATATGTTTCATGCTATGGTTAGGTTTACCTTAATACTTTTGTTGTAGTTGCGGATGCTTGCAATAGAGGTTAATAATAAGTGGGATGCTTGTTCAAGTAAGAACAGCACCCAAGGACCGGTCCACCCACATACCAAATTATCTAAGTACCGAACGTGAATCATATGAGCGTGATGAAAACTAGCTTGATGATATTCCCATGTGTCCTCGGGAGCGCTTTTCATATTATAAGAGTTTGTTCCGGCTTGTCCTTTGCTACAAAAAGGATTGGGCCACCTTGCTGCACTTTATTTACTCTTGTTACTTGTTGCTCGTTATAATTTATCTTATCACAAAACTATCTGTTACCACTTATTTCAGTACTTGCAGAGAATACCTTGCTAAAAACCGCTTATCATTTCCTTCTGCTCCTCGTTGGGTTCGACACTCTTACTTATCGAAAGGACTACGATAGATCCCCTATACTAGTGGGTCATCACTCGCCGCAGCGAGCACGGGCACGTCGCGGCCAAAAGCCACAGTGCGCTCGTGCCCTTGTCTTCTTCTCCCCTGCCTCTTGTGCTCGTTCGCGAGCGTGGACAACTCCCGCCTGAGCGTTGAGCCCTTGATCCCTCTCACTGGCGCCCTTCATCGTTGCTCGCAGGTTTCCAGAGAACTCCGGCGGCGCCATGTACCCCCCTTCCTACTCCGGCTATATATAGAGCCCCTCCCTCCATTATGAAGCCACACACCGCACTTCTCAACCACCACGACCACGTGGAATAGCCGTAGCCCGGTCGGGCAGGCCTCTGGCCGTCGACCACGACCAGAGATGGCCAACAATTCCCGCAGCCCAGCCACCCTGCTCCGGAGCCCCTCGAGCTCAACCAATCTCTCAGGCGCATCATTGGAGGTCCACTGGTGCCGCCTGGAAGCAACAGAGCCCCTAGAGTCGCCCCTCGCCGTCGCCTTCTTCCTCTCCGGTAAGCCCCAACCGCCACCGCCGTTTGCGAGCTTGCTTGCGAGCAGCTCCGGCAATCCCCCGACAAGGCAAGGGTATGGGCAGGTGCGCCGTGACCCCCTCTCCGCTTCTATCCCTCTGGCTTCGCGCAAGAATCCCTCCTCGCCGGTGTGAGCTCCGGCGGAGCACCGTCGTGCTCTGTTTCCTCTCTCCCCCTCTCTCTCCTGACCGGTGGGGCCCGTTGTCAGCCTCTCCACTCGCACCCAAAGCGGTACGAGTGGAGGCGTATTCTGCCTTTACGCCATCGACGTCACCCCCCAGATTTTTTGTTTAATTCGAATTAATTCAAAATTTTGACCACAACTTTGACCAGTGATAATTTCTAGCCTATAAGTCCAAGTGATTTGATTCTTTTTGCATTGTGTTTGTTTTAGAAAGCTCTAGCAGCACACCAAAATGTGCAATTTTCCTTGCTGTCTAGAATTTCTGGTGATTTTCAGATTGGGTTTTGACATTTTGTTTTGTGGTTTTTAAATATTTTCAGAAGGAGAGACTTGCCTTGAAGATAACCAAGAGGAGTGTGTCCCTCCTCTGCACTAAGGCAAGCCACACCAGCATTTGGATGGTGTCATTTCAATATCTATGATTTTTCTTACTTGAATATGAGTTCTTTTATGCATTTAAAATTTGATAAATAAATTTGGTTGAATGCTAGTTATCTTGTCATGCTTGAAATGTTTGTTTAAGTTACTGGTTGAATGCATGGAGTAGTTTGGTCTAGTAGAATAGAGTTTGACTTAGTTATATTGCTATGATAAATAATGATAGTTCTTTTTTGCTTAATGAGAATTTCGTATAAATTATGAGTTAATCAAAATATTGCATGATCATAAATAGTGAGGTATAACTAGTGAAGTTTAATGATGAGTTAGTGCAAGGAAGTTATATTGATAAGGTTGATCCATTCTTGTGAGTTGCATGTTTTGCATATCGATTAGTTGCATTGCTCATGGCATCGTATGACTTGGCATAGTAGTTTTTATTTTAAAGTTAAACCTGATAATAATCCAACTTGAAGATAACGTTGATCAAGTCATGGTGCCACTGAATCGGGTTTTTCCTCAGTGCGACCACATTTACCTTTATGGGGGGTCTTGATTCGGTCCCTTGTCGTGCCTCTCGCCGGTGCCTCCAACAAGGGAAGGTTATGGGCGTGCGGTACCCTGGCCCGATGAGCAGACATAATCTTGTGTGCCCATTTGTTTTTATGGTACGTTGTCCCCGTTTGGGACCATTTTTGCCACGACGGTGGCCGTTGATGCCTTTGGTAGGCACGCGGCCACCCAGGACTTAGCCCTGAGAGGGAGTTGGCAGGAGTGGCCGGGAGAGTGTCATGGCAAGGGGAGGGTTTCGTCGGAACGCCGTTGGCCTACCCGAATGGGAGTGCGAGGCCATGGGTTTCGTGGTGTGGGTAAAGTGCGCTACCTCTACAGAGGGTATCCAATCTATCGATAGCCGCGTCCTTGGTTACGAACACAACTCGGGAGTAGGTCACACCATGGATCAACATTTATAATTAATCCTGCACACTAAATATTTATTGTTGGCACTGTTGTGATGATTTGTGAGATCATGAGCTGATCATGAGTGATTGGCTTCAGTTGTGATTCGGGTATGATCACCATTTGGTTACGAGGTGACCCGTCTGGTAAGCGAGTCCGAGGGACTCGGTGCACTTGTTGGTTTCATCGTATTAGTAGCATTACTTGCATTGCATTAACCTGAATAATTGTCATGATATTGTTTGTCATCGTGCTTATGTTTGTTGTGAGCTTGCAAGTACATTCAATGTACTAACCTGGCGTGTCATGCCAGATTTCAGGCAAGTCATACCGCATCAGAGAGCTTCCCGTGTCTAGGCCGTGTCCACGTTGGTGTCCCTGTGCTATGGAGTTCCAGTTCGTTGTCATTCCGCTGCCGTGTAGTTTATGTGCTCGAGGCCCCTTCATGTTCATTAAATAATGTACATACTGTTCAGCCACACCGTGTGTGTGCCGCTTGGCCTCTTATCTCGATGTAATATCAGACTTATGTACCCGCTAGCATCAATAAAGCGGTTGTTTCCGTACCATGTTGTTGTGTGTTGCCAGAAGACTTGACCACTGGGCTGGCAATGCCAGGTAAACCAGTTGCTCTGAGCCGGGGTGCCACAACGCTTGGTATCAGAGCCGCGCTGATTGTAGGACACGCTAGACCGTTAGTGCGTTAGTGGAATGGTAGATAGTTTCATCTGAGTGCCGGTAGTTATAGAAATTGATTGCCGCATTGCTTGCATGTTTATCTGTTGTTATTACTAACTGTATGGTGATTGTGAGTGTAGATTGCTCCAGTTCCGATCTTGTACCATCTTGAGCCAGCTCCATACACATCGCCGCACCTGCTTCAGAACGAGTGGCGACGACTCTACCTAGAGGGTGCTGATCCAGTGTATCAGGTGTATCAGGAGCATCTGGCCGGTTCTTTGTATGAGTATTGTGCTGAGGTCACTCTACACCACAGTTCCCCTTCCGGCACTTACACTCCTTCTTCTAAGGGTGGTCTCGCTTCTACGCCAGCTCAGGCGGTCCAGTTTGCTGCAATCGAAGCTCTTGTAGACTTGCGCTACAACGAGGTACGCATGCACACCCACCTAGGTTTCTTTTACTACCCATCTCTGCACGAGAATGGACATATCCTCTTTCCTTTGATTAATCCGGTGTGCGATCGTCCTTCTAGCCACCTCTCTCGTTATATCACTGCCAGTTATCTCCTGATCTACGAGTTAGCTCGGGAGCTAACCCGAGCCCAAATAGCTCTCGCCGCCGCTCGGAATAGGAACCCTCTACCTACTGTCATTTTCACTCCATATGTTCCTCCAGCCTCTTCTACCACTAAGGGTACCGTTAACCCTTTGGTAGTGACCCCTCGTAGTGCCCCTGCTGCATGGGCTTCCCTTGTCGCTACTCCTGCAGCTCCTATGCTTAGATCGCATCACGCACCTGCCCCTGAGGGAGAGTCCTCGAGGCAGCGCCGTCGCGTCTCTCTTAACCCGGAGGTCACCACTATCAGTTCAGGATCTGGGTCTGGCTCAGGAGAGGAGCCCGCAGCAGCACCATCCGAGCAGTAGATCACTAGAGTATCACCGTCGTCATGAGTATGATGTATGGATGTAGTCGTACGAGTTGTGATGCTTAGTTTCTTGTATGCGGGTAGTAAACCCAGCATGATGTTTAACTCTTATGTTGATTCTATGTATAATTATGTTGGAACTTTCTTTTTATTCGCCTTGGTTTCTTTCGCTATTTTCTTCTGGGATTATCGCTGGCTTTCCTCCCATTCTGGGATATTTCTCATCGCGGTTGCTGTGTAATGGGAAAATAAATAATAGGATGACGCGGGTAGGCAGCAGCAGCCAAGCTTGTGAGGATGTCCCTGTTCATCGCTCCGCAAGACAAGCAGGACATTCCCCCGAGCCGTACCAGCCACCTCCGCCTCCACCGCCACATCCGCCTTCCACTGAGCAAATCATGCGAATGTTTGAAGAAAGGAGGAGCAACGATCTGCTGGAACTATTGAAAAGTGTGCAAGTTATGGTTGGGCAGAATGGAAATCAGAATGGTCATTACTCCAAGCTGTCAGATTTTCAGTGAACCGAGCCTCCCAGTTTCAGTCAAGTTATTGATCCATTGGACGCTGATGATTGGTTAAGGACTATTGACTAGAAACTGGAAATTGCTCGCACTGAAGAAGGAGACAAGGTCCCTTTCGCAACACATTATCTCGAAGGAGCTGCCACGATATGGTGGGATAATGCTAAATCCATGTGGTCCACGGATGAGGAAATTACTTGGACTAAATTCAAGGATCATTTCCGCAAGTATCATATTCCCGCCGGAATTATGAAAATCAAGCAGCGTGAATTCCTCGCTCTCACTCAAGGAAGCATGTCAGTAAGCGAGTATCTGAATAAGTTCAACCATTTGGCCCGCTATTCTATGTATGATGTGGCCACCGAAGAATGGAAGATCGATAGATTTCTTGGAGGACTGAATCAACATCTCAGGTGCACTCTCGGTATGTTTGATTTTCCGGACTTTCAAACTCTGGTGAACAAGGCCCTCATCGCAGAAATGGAACACAAGCTCATGCACGGCAATATGCCAGCTAATAATGACCACAAGCGCAAATTCGAGCCTAAGAAGGATACGCAACCCGTGCAAAAGGCTCGTACTTGGCAACAGACTCAGGTTGACTACAAACCCAACTGGCAGCAAAATGTCAACAAGACCACCACTCAAGTCAAGAATTTCATGACTAGTCCGGTACAGGAAGAATGTCAACGCAACAATTCCTGTTTCAATTGTGGACAAACCGGACATTACGCCAGACAGTGCCCCAAGAACAGCATGCCAACAACTCCATTCCATCCGCAAGTCAACTACCTGGAGCCATATTCCGCCCCGAGTGACATCCAGGGGCAAATCCATCATATCTTCGCCGATGAAGCCCAAGAGGACCCGGAAGTCGTCATTGGTATGTTTCCTGTTAATAACATACCTGCCATAATTTTATTTGACTCTGGGGCTTCCCACTCTTTTATTTCGCGGAGTTTTGCTGCCCAAAAAAAATTTCCTTGCTCGATTTTGGGAAAACATATGTTGGTACAATCCCCGGGATCCTTGCTCAGAAGCAACCTAGTCTGCCGTAATTTGGAAATTGATATCAAGGGAGTCAAGTTTCCAACGTCTCTGATCATCATCGAATCTGACAAATTGGATATTACTCTGGGAATGAACTGGTTAACCCAATACCAAGTATGCATCAACTATGCGACCAGAGAAGTTTCCATGGCAAGTCAGGAGGGTCGCACCGCAAGTTCTTATGCCCGCAGAAGCATACCCAAGAAGGATATGGTTTTCACAGCTGTGGCTGAAGAAGTGGAATTGATTCAAGTGGTCTGTGAGTATCCAGATGTATTTCCTGAGGAATTGCCAGGAATGCGGCCAGACAGAGAATTGGAGTTTGCAATTGACTTGGTGCCTGGAACCACACCGATACACAAGAAATATTATCAGATGCCTTCTTCAGAGTTGGTGGAATTAAAGAAATAGCTGAATGAGATGCTGCAGAAAGGATACATCCGTCCTAGCTCTTCACCATGGGGATCACCCGCTATATTCGTGGATAAAAAGGATGGCATTCTTCGGATGTGTGTGGACTACCGATAGTTGAATGACGTCACTATCAAAAACAAGTATCCATTACCAAGGATTGATGATTTGTTTGATCAACTCAGTGGGGCCAAAGTATTCTCCAAAATTGATTTGAGGACCATCAACTCAAAATCAAGAAGGAAGATATTCCCAAGACCGTGTTCACTACTCGATACGGTCTTTATGAGTATACCGTTATGTCATTCAGTCTCACCAACGCCCCTGCCTTCTTCATGCATATGATGAATAAGGTGTTTATGGATTTCTTGGACAAATTTGTGGTGGTGTTCATCGATGACATCCTCATTTATTCAAAAAGCAAAGACGAACACAAGGATCACCTCAGAGCAGTTTTGCAAAGACTCCGTGACCATCAGCTCTACGCGAAGTTCAGCAAATGTGAATTTTGGCTCAAGCAAGTGGGATTCTCTCAGCAGAAGGAATAGCCGTGGATCCAAGTAAGGTGAAAGATGTGCTTGATTGGTCCGCACCCACGACAGTCTCAGAAATCTGGAGTTTCCTTGGACTAATCGGGTACTATCGCCGCTTTATTGAAGGATTCTCTAAGATTGCCAAGCCAATGACAGAACTCCTAAAGAAGGATAATAAGTTTGAATGGACTGAGGACTGTGAACGGAGTTTCAATGAGTTAAAAATCAAACTGGTGTCAGCACCAGTATTGACTCTTCCTGACATCTACCGCAGTTTTGAAGTCTACTGCGATGCCTCCAGAAAAGGCCTTGTATGTGTACTTATGCAAGATGGAAAGGTTGTGGCCTATGCATCCCGACAACTACGGTCGCACGAAGGAAATTATCCCACTCATGATTTGGAATTGGCTGTGGTGGTGCACGCTTTGAAGATTTGGAGACACTATCTTATTGGAAAGAGGTGCCAGATATTTACCGACCACAAGAGTCTCAAGTATATATTCACTCAGCCCGATCTAAACCTTCGGCAGCGAAGATGGCTCGAGTTGGTTAAGGATTACGACCTCGGAATAAATTATCACCCGAGTAAAGCTAATGTGGTGGCTGATGCTCTCAGCCGAAAGCCTGCCAACCTGAATGCTCTAATGGATTCTTTGCCTCCTGAACTTTCTGAAGAAATCGCTCAGATAAATTTGGTAATCGTGGATACCAGTCTTGCCAGCATATTGGAAATTGCTCCTACCCTCGAGGCAGAAATTCGCAGCGCTCAAGCAGATGACAAATCATTGCAATTATATGCCAAGCGTTGGCAAGAAGGACTGACACAAGATTTCTCTAAGGATCAGCAAGGTACGCAAGGTTTCGAGGAAGGATTTGCGTACCCAACCAAGGAAGTCTGAGAAATAAGATATTGGCAGAAGCACATGAATTGTCATAAGCAATTCACCCAGGTGGCACCAAAATGTACGAAGACCTTCATCAGATATTCTGGTGGGATGGAATGAAGAAAGACATCGCTTACTTTGTGGCTTGTTGTGATATATGCAACAAGGTAAAGGCGGAACACCAAAAACCCACCGGACTCCTTCAACCCTTCCTCGTATCGCAATGGAAATGGGATGATGTCTGCATGGATTTCATCACGGGTTTACCAAGGACTCACCAAGGGAATGACGCGATATGGGTCATAGTGGACACATTGACGAAGGTAGCCCATTTCCTTCCCATGCGGACCACCTACAGTGCCGATCAACTTGCACAATTGTATGTGTCCAGAATTGTCAGTCTGCATGGAGTGCCAAAGTCTATCACCTCAGATAGAGGATCTCTCTTCACTTCAGCATTTTATTCCCGACTACATCAAGCCTTGGGGACTACCCTGAAATACGACACAATTTATCATCCCCAGACAGATGGACAGACTGAGCGAGTAAATCAAATACTCGAGGATATGCTCCGAGCATGTGCATTGGCCCAAGGATCCAAGTGGGAAGACTGTCTGTCGTACGCTGAGTTTTCTTACAACAACAGTTTCCAGACCAGCTTAAAGATGTCACCCTATGAAGCCCTATATGGCCGTAAGTGCCACACTCCACTGAACTGGTCTCAAACCGGAGACAGTCGTATTTTCGGGACTGATTTAATGATCGAAGCTGAGAAGCAAGTCAAGGAGATCCGAGACAGACTGCAGTTGGCCAAGTCACGACAGAAAAGTTATTATGACACAAAACATCGTCAGATCAGCTTTGAACCCAGAGAACACGTGTATCTCTGAGTCACCCCTATGAAAGGAGTTAAGAGATTTCAGACTCGAGGAAAATTGGCACCCATATATATTGGTCCATTTCCAGTCATGAATAGAGTCGGATCAGTTGCCTATCAGTTGGAATTGCCACTAGAACTATCAGAGCTACACAATGTGTTTCATGTCTCACAGCTAAGGAGATGTATCTCTCCACCGGAGAAAAGGACTGATATGGCAGAGATAGAACTGAATAAGGATTTAACATATGAGGAAAGACCAACCAGAATATTGGATGAGACAGAAAGAGTCACTCACAACCAAGTGATAAGGTTTTAGAAGGTTCGGTGGGAGCATCACAGTGAGGAAGAGGCAACCTAGGAAAGAGAGGAATTTTTAAAGACTGCCTACCCAGAACTGTTATACCAAGCAACCGAATCTCGAAGACGAGATTCATCCTAAGTGGGGGAGGTCTGTGAAAGCCTGGATTTTGCCTTCTCTCTTTTTTCGGACATGATTTTGCCTTTGCCTTGGATTTGAGTTTTTGGAATCAATTCAAATGGACTTATCACTTGGGCATGCCCTTGACCTTCACCCAAGTGACCCATCTACCTCTCATTCAATCTCATTTATCTGAAAAATCCCAAAATGGTCAAATGAATATTTTCATAAAAGAAAAATATTCATTTTCTCTTCTCAAACTCATCTCAGAAATCAGTGCTCCAAAGCAACCCTCATTTTTATTGCTCCCAAGATCTTGAAATAATTCCTGAATATTCTTTGAACCTTGTCCCACCTTCCCAAGCAAAAATATTGCATGGCTTTTTGTAATATTTTGGCTACAGACAATCATTTCCCTTCTGGCCCAAAAATGCACATTGTACAACAAGTGTATTTTTCCTTGATCCTTTGGCCCTGGTTTTTCTTGAGCCTGATTACCCTCCTAAGTAAACCCTAACCCCAGAAGATCAGACCTAATGGCCTTCTAGATGCTCTCCAAACATAGCGGCCAACTTTCTCGCCAGAAACTTGCCAAGAAGCTTGAGTCACTTCTGGTCGGCTTGGCAGTGAGTTCTCAGCATCCCTAGACCTAACACTGCATGGACTATAGCCCAGATAAGGTTCGGCCGAGCGTGGGCGTCGTTTTGACCATACCAGGGCAGTGACCGCGTATGGACACGGGGTCTGGCACGTGTTCTACGCGCTCTGCGTCGTGCCAATGCCTCTGTTCGGCGCGTGCTCGAGCCATAGCTCGCCAACGACTGCTGCGCCGCGCCACCAGCTTTGACTCATCACCCTTGACCTCTCCCTGGTGCTCGCCGATGCCGGAGACGCCGTAGCGAGCACGGGCTCGTCGCGGCCAAAAGCCACAACGCGCTCGTGCCCTTGTCTTCTTCTTCCCTGCCTCCTATGCTCGTCCTCGAGCGTGGACAGCTCCCGCCTGAGCGCTGAGCCCTTGCCCCCTCTCACTGGTGCCCTTCGTTGTTGCTCGCCGGGTTCCAGAGAACTCCGGCGGCGCCACGTACCCCCCTTCTGACTCCGGCTATATATAGAGCCCCTCCCTCCGTTCCAAAGCCACACACCGCACTTATCAACCACCACGACCGCATAGGATAGCCGTAGCCCGGTCGGGCAGGCCTCTGGCCGTCGACCATGACCAGAGATCCCCGGTGATCCCCACAGCCCAGTCACCCTGCTCTGGAGCCCCTCGAGCTCAACTATCCTCTCAGGTGTATCATTGGAGGTCCACTGGTGTCTCCTGGAAGCAGCAGAGCCCCTGGAGTCGCCCCTCGCCGTCGCCTTCTTCCTCTCCGGCAAGGCCCAACCACCACCGCCGTTTGCGAGCTTGGTTGCGAGAAGCTCCGGCCATCCCCCAACAAGCCACGAGTACGGGCAGGTGCGTCATGACCCCTTCTCCACTTCTATCCCTTTGGCTTCGCCCAAGAACCCCTCCTCGCCAGCGTGAGCTCCGGCGGAGCACCGCCGTGCTCTGTTTCCTCTCTCCCCCTCTCTCTCCTGACCGGTGGGGCCCGTTGTCAGCCTCTCCACTCGCACCCGAAGTAGTACGAGTGCAGGCGTATTCTGCCTTTACGCCATCGACGTCATCCCCCAGATTTTCTATTTAATTCAAAAATTTGACCACAAATTTGACCAGTGATAATTTCTAGCCTATAAGTCCAAATGAGTTGATTCTTTTTGCATTGTGTTTCTTTTAGAAAGCTCTAGCAGCACACCAAAATGTGGAATTTTCCTTGCTGTCTAGAATTTCTGGTGATTTTCAGATTGGGTTTTGACATTTGTGGTTTTTAAATATTTTTAGAAGGAGAGACTTGCCTTGAAGATAACCAGGAGGAGTGTGTCCCTCCTCTGCACTAAGGCAAGCCACACCAGCATTTGGATGGTGTCATTTCAATATCTATGATTTTTCTTACTTGAATATGAGTCCTTTTATGCATTTAAAATTTGATAAATAATTTTGGTTGAATGCTAGTTACCTTGTCATGCTTGAAATGTTTGTTTAAGTTACTGGTTGAATGCATGGAGTAGTTTGGTCTAGTAGAATGGAGTTTGACTTAGTTATATTGCTATGATAAATAATGATAGTTCTTTTTGCTTAATGAGAATTTCATATAAATTATGAGTTAATCAAAATATTGCATGATCATAAATAGTGAGGTATAACTAGTAAAGTTTAATGATGAGTTAGTGCAAGGAAGTTATATTGATAAGATTGATCCGTTCTTGTGAGTTGCATGTTTTGCATATCGATTAATTGCATTGCTCATAGCAACGTATGACTTGGCATAGTAGTTTTTATTTTCAAGTTAAACCTGATAATAATCCAACTTGAAGATAACGTTGATCAAGTCATGGTGCCACTGAATCGGGTTTTTCCTCAGTGCGACCACATTTACCTTTATGGGGGGTCTTGATTCGGTCCCTTGTCGTGCCTCTCGCTGGTGCCTCCAACGAGGGAAGGTTATAGGCTTGCGGTACCCTGGCCCGGTAAGCAGACATAACCTTGTGTGCCCATTTATTTTTATGGTACCTTGTCCCTGTTTGGGACCGTTTTTGCCACGACGGTGGCCGTTGATGCCTTTGGTATTCACGGGGCCACCCAGGACTTAGCCCTGAGAGGGAGTTGGTCGGAGTGGCCGGGAGAGTGTCATGGCAAGGGGAGGGTTTCGTCGGAACACCGTTGGTCCACCCGAATGGGAGTGCGAGTCCATGGGTTCCGTGGTGTGGGTAAAGTGTGCTACCTCTGCAGAGTGTATTCAATCTATCGATAGCCGCGTCCTCGGTTATGGACACAACTCGGGAGTAGGTCACACCATGGATCAAAATTTATAATTAATCCTGCACACTAAATATTTATTGTTGGCACTGGTTTTGTGATGATTTGTGAGATCATGAGCTGATCATGAGTGATTGGCTTCAGTTGTGATCCGGGTATGAATACCGTTTGGTTACGAGGTGACCCGTCTGGTAAGCGAGTCCGAGGGACTCGATACACATGTTGGTTTCATCGTATTAGTAGCATTACTTGCATTGCATTAACCTGAATAATTGTCATTATATTGTTTGTCATCGTGCTTATGTTTGTTGTGAGCTTGCTAGTACATTCAATGTACTGACCTGGCGTGTCATGCCAAATTTCAGGCAAGTCGTACCGCATCGGAGCGCTTCCCGTGTCTAGGCCGTGTCCACGTCGGTGTCCCTGTGCTATGGAGTTCCAGTTCGTCGTCATTCCGTTGCTGCGTAGTTTATGTGCTCGAGGCCCCTTCATGTTCATTAAATAATGTACATACTGTTCATCCGCATCGTGTGTGCTGCTTGGCCTCTTATATCGATGTAATATCAGACTTATGTACCCGCTTGCATCAATAAAGCGGTTGTTTTCGTACCATGTTGTTGTGTGTTGCTAGAAGACTTGATCTCTGGGCTGGCAATGCAAGGTAAACCGGTTGCTCTGAGCCGGGGTGCCACAGAACTAGACCCACACACCTCTATCCGGTGTTCAGTGGAGTTGAGACGTGTGGGGGGACGCCCCCGCAGAGCCCTCACTGAGGGAGGGACTGCACGGGGCGTGTCCGCCAGAGTCTCCACAGGGGGCGCCGCACCAGCCTTGCTCTCTCTATGACCAGGGTCAGTGGGTGCCGGGGTGCTGGATTCACCACGCACCGCACAAGCACGAGCTTCAGCCAACGCCCCATCGAGCCTCTCCTTGGCACAAATAGCAGAAATCTGCTCAAGGATGGGCCCCTTCTCGCCACGAAACACAATGCCACTATTGGTGGCCACCTCTGCCACATGAGACAATGGAGCGGAACCAAGCACAGAAAACTAAGAACCAGAACTAGAGGGGTCTGAGGGGATGGTGGGGGTACCTGAGGACAAGTCAAGAGTAGCCGCCCGCATGGCGGCCTTCTTCTGTATCGTCGGGACACAGCCATCTAGGAGGACCTGGGACTGGCCGAGCGTCACACTCTGGCGCGCGGCCACCAGCGGAGAAGGCCCACCCCCAGCTTGGAGCCGATCGCGGTAGGAGTCACCGCTGCCAAGTCCAAGGGAGGAGACGCGCCAAGTACGGGGACCCCAAGGCTGGAGAAGGGGGGGGGGGACCCCGGCGAACGCGTGTAGAAAACCACCCCAGATGAGCGCGGCGAGGACGAGGGGCGGACCTCCATCCCCACACTCAAAGAGTCCTCCTCCACGGCCTCCAAGCCATCCTACAAGCTCTCCACAAGGGTAAGGGAGGCCACGGTCCCACCGCCCGGTGAACCCAGAGAAGTCGTCCCAGCTAGGCAGGAAGACCCACCAGCAGCTGTAACTGGGCTAGACCGCCCATCAAACGGAGCCGGGGAAACCTCATCATCATCCTCATCCTCGCCAGTAGAGCTCCCGTCAGACGAGCCCCCATCTCCACCTGCCCATCCTCCTGGCAAGGTAGAGGAGCTGCAGGGGCCGACCCAGGCAGATCCTCAGGAACCAGAGACTCGAGATAGAAGGTTAGGCGCTTCCCCTTAGTGCCGAAGTAGAAGATCAGGGGATAGACCATCAATCTCTGCCGGGGTGGGGCAAAGAATCTCAATGCAGGCAGGGCCAATATCCTCGAAGGACACCAGGTCGGCAGTCACCAACTTTCCCACTGGCTCAGAGATCGCCTTGAGGATGTGCGCAAGCTTGCCACCCCGCGGCGCTGACCTGCCACCACGAGGCAAGCCGTAGACAAGGACCCACACCTTAGCCAGAGGGGGCACAGGGTCAGGCTCCGCGGCAGCAGCACGGACGGAGATCAGGAACTTGTTGATGGGGCACATGATGACATCATGGGGGCATACACGGAGCAACTCGGCGGATGGGAAGGGGACCAAGAAGACGAGGGGAGCCGTCTCGGTCACCTCCCAGGTGAAGTCGGAGTCGCGGAAGTCACCAATGTACGCAGAGAGCTCAGCCTGGATGAGGTCAACCGAGATCACCACCCCCGACGGCAAGTCCTGCTCAGGGGCCAGAGTGACCATCGCCAGGTGTGGCCGTACTACCTCCTCCTCAATCTCAGCATCCATGAAATAGAAACCACCCCCTCTGTCCCGTACCCGAGATAGGCCAGGGTCGAGGGGCATCGGGAGGGGCCTCACACTCCGGGCGGAAGTGACCCGCGTATCCACAGTTGATGCACATCGTCTCCTCGCGGGTCCTGGGGGGCGCCTGAGCCAACGGCGACTGGAGCCACCGAAACCTCCTATTCCGGGCCTCCCGAAGAGGTGGGGGAAGCGGCCACCCCCTTGGTCTTCTTCTTGTGCTTCTTCTTCTTCTTGTTCTGAGCAGCAGCACCTGGGTAGTCGGGGGACTGGCGCAGTGGAGATGAGCGGTCTGGTCGGGGCTCACTCCGCTGCCGCTCGGGGACGGTGTCCCAAGGCGGGCGACGGTCGTCCCATCGAGCGGAGTCGGAGGTGCGAGAGACCCTGGCCTCATCACCATGCTGGTCGGACGGACCATCACGCGCAGCACCGGAATCGCCCGAACCCGACCCACAGTGCCGCCAATCACCATCGGAGGGCCTGGGGGCAGCAACACGGGCAACTGGGACGCGGGAAAGCAGGCCGTCCCTGTCTCAAACCGCCGGCGGCGGCCGGGTCACGAGCGCCTCCTGCAGCGTCGAATCACAACACAAATCTTCCTGTATCCGACGGTCCTCATCGCGGCGCTGAACATCTCCCGGTGACCCCGACAGCAGGAGCCTTGGATCCCTGGCAGGGTCCCGCGGGGGCGGCGGCTGGCACAAGGAGGTGCCGAAGTACGTCACAGCCGGCCTCCCCTGCCGGCTCGGCTCCCCTCCATCAGAGGGAGCAGAGGAAGACGATCCAGGGCACCCAGCCGACCTGTCAGGTGGGGGGTGTTTCAGCCGAGGCAGACAGTCTCCAGCATCGCACGCCATCAACACTTCCAGGAACGACCGAGGGCGCGAAGGAACGGAGGCGCCGGACGACGAGGACACCGGGGAGAGTGAGGACGGTGGAAAGAGGAGAGGCGGCAGCGCAGGAGGGAGTCGAAGGATACAGGAAACCCTTCCCTAGTGCATAACCTCCCCTGGTCGTAGGCTAGCCCTACCTCGGATCCACTATGCCTCGTTGGATCCAGATCCAACGGGTTGGATCTTCATGGGCGAGAAGCCATGCCTGGTTGGCCTTGTAAACCGCCTCTTGGGCCCATCGGACGGCCTCCCAAACCTCCTGGGCCGAGAGCCCACCAAACCCAACAGCACGAGGCCCGCGAGTCGGCCCACCCGACAACTATGCACGGTCGACACCCAACCACCGGGGCACGCCCGCAGCCGAGTGCACCGCCAGCAGGAGGCCGACCCCAAGGATGGCGCTAGAGGTCCCAGAGTGCACCAGAGAGCCGTCGGTGTCAAAACCGGCGGATCTCGGGTAGGGGGTCCCGAACTGCGCGTCTAGGATCGATGGTAACAGGAGACGAGGGACACGATGTTTACCCAGGTTCGGGCCCTCTCTATGGAGGTAATACCCTACTTCCTCCTTGATTGACCTTGATGAATATGAGTGTTACAAGAGTTGATCTACCACGAGATCGTAATGGCTAAACCCTAAAAGCCTAGCCTATGAATATATGGTAATGAATGTGTCCTATCCGGACTATGCTCTCCAGTTTATATAGACATCGGAGAGATCTAGGGTTACATGGAGTCAGTTACATAAGAAGGAATCTTCATAGTTGGTCGCCTAGCTTGCCTTCCACGCCAAGGAAAGTCCAATCCGGACACGGATATAGTCTTCGGTCTTCGTATCTTCACGTCCCATCAGTCCGGCCCATGGATATCAGGCCGGACACCCGAGGACCCCTTAATCCGGGACTCCCTCAGTAGCCCCCGAACCAGTCTTCAATAGCTAGGTGTTCGGCACACATATTGTCTTCGGCATTGCAAGGAGGGTTCCTCCTTCGATGATCTCCAAGTAATGTATTCGACCATTGATCCAATGTCGTCTCCTTGGCTTCTGCATGTTTTAAGTAATCTTCGTTCTCCACGTGTTAAGCGAATATGGAAAGTCAGGGTATTTTTGCGAATAACACCCCGTCTACACAAGGAAGAGCGCCTATTTAAAGAGATTGGATCCTAGATCCATTCAACACTACGCAGAAGAAATCCCCAGAGACTGCTTGGGAGAGACCATTCTAGCATGGCTAGCATTCCCAGCCCCTCCGCTCGTCCTGGCCCAGAGAAAGGCAAGTGGGAGAGGAGTTCTGTGTCTCATAGCCAATTGACGAAGTTGCAAACGCAGGGATTCCTTCCCCCTGCAGATCTAGTCCCTGTTCGGACGACGGGCTAGCTTCCTTCATGAGGGACTCAGGCAGGATTTCCCAATCCGTGCAGGGAGAGCGAGTGTGTTTTGTCCCCTACCTGCTAAGAGGCGTTGGATTCCCAATCCATCCGTTCCTTCGAGGACTTCTGGAGTACTACGGTCTCCAGCTGCACAACTTCACTCCGGCCTCAATTCTGCACATCGCTGGTTATGTCGCTTTGTGTGAACCATTCCTGGGCGTCGAGGATCATTTCGAGTTGTGGACGAAGTTGTTCTATCTCATCCCACGCAATCACGAAGGGTCAATATTTGAGGTGGGCGGAGCCGAAGTGTGGCGCGTCGCTGATATCGGATATCCATCCGGCACACCAAGGAAGGCACCAGATGGATGGCCCTTCGAATGGTTCTATATTGAGGACGTCCCGCTTCCCGACCCGGTTCGAAAGGGTCTTCCCGAATTTGCGGGCGTCCCGCTGAAGAAACGCCACAGTTGGCGTCCCCAGAGTCTTGAAGAAGAAGACGGCGCGGAGGTTCGTCAGTTGATGAGCAAGATAAAAGAGCTCGCTCAGTCCAGGCTCACAATAATCGAGGTTATGGCGATCTCCATAGCGCGAGGGGTTCAGCTGCTTCAATACAGAGGGCTTCCCATGTGGCACTACAATGGGGAGGATGACGCCTCTCGCTGTGGCCGGAAAGGTCCGGATACCCCTGCCGCTTTGGCTAAGATATTAGCCGAACTATTCAAAGGGGAGGAAAAGGAATTTCTTCGCATCAAGCTCAGAGACGGGTACTCTATGTATAACCCTCCCAGTTGGGTAAGGCCAAACCCCTCTGTTTTACTCCTTCCATCTCCAAATTGCCTTTGATAAATTTCTAGTTTGTTTGCTTATGACAGCACTGGCGGAAGGTCACAGAGGGATTTTATAGTCCCGCCCCACATCCGGAGGACCACAAGCGGGCGCTTGATCCCGGGTTTGAAGAGGATCCGGATATATTTGTGGTGCTCGCGGAGGGGGTGTTTTACCAGACGAGCTATGATGGCACAGAAGTGGCCATCATCGCCGACTACCCCGGTCTTCTTCCTGCTTCACAGGTAAGTAAACAAGAAACACCTCCTTTGAAAGGATGCTCGTACTCTGCCTCACCCACTGCATTGTCGCGCGTTCTACAGGGAAGGCGTTTGACAATACCGAGGAAATCGGTTCCTGCGCCGGGAAGGCCTTCGAAGAGGAGGGCCGGTGAAGGCATCGCCGGGCCCTCGTTGAGGAGGTACAGATAAATATATTTTTCAGTGGCCGTGTCCAACTATGACCTATGCACCTGTTTGATTACAGGAAAAAGGTTCGCCGAACTGTGTCCGTGGGTCCGGCCGGCCGTGCTCCCAACAACCAAGATTTGGATCCAGTCGGGGAGATGAGAGCCGATGTAGGAACAAAGCCGGACTGCCCTTCGGCCGAGGGTTTGGATAGTATGTCTGTTACTAACTCGGAAGTAGAGAGCGCCATGAATCATCGGTGCTGTAGAGCTGTTTTACGAGACCCGAAGTTCTCGAACGAGGCATTTAATGCCTTTAGCTCGGGCGACGCATACATCCGAGCTGCTCGAGATGGGCATAGAAAAGCCACAAGGCAATATCTGATAGATGTGTAGGTAAGTTTTCTTTGTCAAAAAAGGATAGCCATATACCCGTAGCCCCCGGGACTGAAAGCAGTTGGTACAACTGATTTAAGGACCATTGTATGACCAGGTTCTTACAGAGAAGAACAACCTGCTGACCCAAGAGCTGGAACAATGCCGGGTGCAGCTAAATGCTGCTACCGCTGAACTGGAAAAGTCCAAAAAGGCGTCGCCTGGTAATTTTCCCCTCCATCGAGAAAATATAATCATATGCCGTTAATGCTAATAGTCCTGCCAATATCATGACATGATTGTCAGGGGAACTCAAAGAGGCGCTGGAAGTCGCGCAACCGAATGAACAAGAAGCCAAGAGGCTACATGCTACGGGCGAATGTGTGCTGAAGCAGGCCATTGTTGAGAAAAAACAGCTCCAGTATTGCAAAACCCAGCTAGGCGAAGAGTTGAAGGATGTGCGGGCCCAACTAGCCGATTCCGTGAAGGAGAACAAGAAGCTGCGGGGCGGCATATTCAGTATGTGTCTGAACTGTTGTTAAAGTAGTTCGGAGATAGATAGAACTGATATAATTATGATTGCAGGTATATTGACGGGCCGTCCTAAAGAGGAGGTGTCTGGATCAGCTGATGATCTGCTGCAAAGACTGTCGCAGGTGCACGAGCATGCTCGGCTGGCCATGCAGAGCGTTGCCAAGGCCTTATGGCCATCCACCTCCCCTCTAGGAAGTATGGAGGAGCTTGTAGAGTTGTTCAAAGGATCACGGTGGCGTATCCGATTATGGAAGATATCAGCCTGTCGGGAGGGTGCGCGAGAAGCTTGGGCCATGGTGAAAACTCGGTATGCCAAGCTTGATCCTAATCACATGGCTCGGGTCGGACCGCTAGGGTCAAATGGGGAAGAAATTCCCGTTAGTTTAGTTTATGACCAAGTAGAGGTGGCCGCCAAGTATTCCCAACAGGATTGTAAGTTAGACCGCCTGTTGGACGGTATAGAGAAGGAAGTGTTTGAGTCCCAATGACTATGTACTTTCCTTACCCTATGTAATTCTAGCTGAATTGTATAGCATTCGTCATGGCAGACCTTTTCGCTTCAACCTCCAGACTCGATGGTGCGGAGTGTTTCCGAATACCCTCGCGGCCGAATAGACGGGGTATGCTTGGAAAACTAGGCGTAGGGGTCATAGTTGCTTGAACAGACAAGTTGTATCCGGCTAGTTATGTTATATTACATTGAGATTGCAAGAAACATCTTCCAGGGAGAATAGTTCCGTTAAGGGTTCCTTTCCCTGGGTGTGCATGCATTGGTAGACATGTCCGAATTGTGATGTAAAAATCACAGTGTGTATAGCTTCTGGGGGTTCACAATAGAGTGAGTGCAAAGAGTATTTTTCATCCACCGACCGAATATTCCCTTAAGAACGCTAGCTTTCGGCTTCACCCAGTCTGAGGTACACATCCGGATAACCCGGCAGTAACAATTGCAGAGGTGCTCCCTTTACCACCTAGCCGAACAATCGGGAACGTAGGGGTAAGCACAGGAGCCAGGCAACCCAGCTTGGCAAAAACTTAAGTCATATCGATGAATATAATGGTGAAGAAAAGACATACGGGAAGAACACATATGTATGATGAGCTTGATGCTCGGAAAATAGTATTAACAAGCTTCTGTTAAAGAAGCCCCCAGGTATGATGGGCGTACATATGTAAGAATGTGTACGTCAGCAGTGTTCGGTCAAGCCGAATGAGAGCTTTAAAGCGAAAAAAAGAATTGTGTAAAAGGTAGAAAAAGTAATGGGAACTATAGGGGAGAAGGAGACTGACAAAGAGTGCGGCGCTAGGCATAGAACCTTCGGAGTCTGGCCGCATTTGAGGGGTTCGACTCTAGGCGATTGTCTGACGCGTCACGAAGACGGTACGCTCCTCCGGTAAGAACTTCGTCAATTATGAATGGACCCTCCCATTTGGGCTTGAGTTTGTCCTTTTTCTTCTCCGGCAAGCGTACAACGAGTTCGCCAACATTGTAAGTTTTGGCCCATACTTCTCTACTTTGGTATCTTCGAGCCTGCTGCTGATAAAATGCTGAACGGGCTTTGGCGATGTCGCGCTCCTCCTCCAGGGTGTCTAAGCTGTCCTGCCAATCCAACTCGGCCTCTTTCTCTTCGTACATACGCACTCGAGGTGAGTCATGTATAATATCGCAGGGCAATACAACCTCTGCACCGTACACCATGAAGAAAGGTGTGTATCCGGTAGTACGGTTGGGCGTGGTCCGTAGCCCCCAGAGTACGGAGTCAAGCTCCTCGACCCAGTGTTTGTCTGATTCTTTTAAAGACCGCACTAGCCTGGGTTTGATGCCGCTCATAATAAGACCGTTAGCACGCTCGTCTTGACCGTTTGTTTGTGGGTGGTTGACAGAGGCGTAATCGAGGTTAATGCCCAAATTAGCACACCAGTTTTTCACTTCATCAGATGTGAAATTGGAACCGTTATCAGTGATGATGTTGTGCAGTACACCATAATGGTGCACCACATCGGATATAAATGCGATCACCAGTCCGGACTCGGCCGTTTTGACTGGTCTAGCCTCTATCCACTTGGTGAATTTTTCCACCATGACCAGCAGATATTTTTTCTTATGGCTTCCCCCTTTAAGGGGTCCAACCATGTCCAAGCCCCAGACCGCAAAGGGCCATGTAATATTGTTTGTAGGGCGGTTGGGGGCATATGGCTTTGGTTGGCGAAGAGTTGGCATCCAACGCAGCTACCGGCGAGTCCTGTGCATCCGCCTCGGTCAGAGGCCAATAAAATCCTGTCCGGAAGGCCTTGCTGACAAGTGCCCGGGGTGCGGCGTGGTGCCTGATACGTCTCCGTCGTATCTACTTTTCCAAACACTTTTTCCCTTGTTTTGGACTCTAACTTGTATGATTTGGATGGAACTAACCGGATGTGACGTTTTTTTGCAGAATTGCCATGATGTTGTTTTATGTGCGAAAACAAAAGTTCTCGGAATGACCTGAAACTCCACGGAACATCTTAGAAAAATAATAAAAATCCTTGCAAAAGATGAAGACCAGGGGCCCACACTGTCCACGAGGGTGGGGGGCGCGACCCCTAGGGCGCGCCCCTACCTCGTGGGCCTGGAGCTCCTCCGATGCCAACTCCAACTCTATATATTTGCTTTGGAGAGAAAAAATCAAGGAGAAGAAATCATCGCGTTTTACGTGCACGGAGCCGCCGCCAAGCCCTAAAACCTCTCGGGAGGCTGATCTGGAGTCCGTTCGGGCTCCGAGAGGGGATTCATCGCCGTTGTCATCATCAACCATCGTCCATCACCAATTTCATGATGCTCACCACCGTGCGTGAGTAATTCCATCGTAGGCTTGCTGGACGGTGATGGGTTGGATGAGATCTATCATATAATCGAGTTAGTTTTGTTAGGTTTGATCCTAGTATCCACTATGTTCGAGATTGATGTTGCTATGACTTTGCTATGCTTAATGCTTGTCACTAGGGCCCGAGTGCCATGATTTCAGATCTGAACCTATTATGTTTTCATGAATATATGTGAGTTCTTGATCCTATCTTGCAAGTCTATAGTCACCTATTATGTGTTATGATCCGACAACCCGAAAGTGACAATAATCGGGATACTTCTTCGTGATGACCATAGTTTGATGAGTTCATGTATTCACTAAGTGCTAATGCTTTGTTCCGGTTCTCTATTAAAAGGAGGCCTTAATATCCCTTAGTTTCCATTAGGACCCCGCTGCCACGGGAGGGTAGGACAAAAGATGTCATGCAAGTTCTTTTCCATAAGCACGTATGACTATATTCGGAATACATGCCTACATTACATTGATGAATTGGAGCTAGTTCTGTGTCACCCTATGTTATGACTGTTACATGATGAACCGCATCCGGCATAATTATCCATCACCGATCCAATGCCTATGAGCTTTCCATATACTAGTTTACGCTTATTTACTTTCCCGTTGTTATTGTTACAATCACTACAAAACACCAAAAATATTACTTTTGCTTTCATTACTCTTTTGTTACCGTTACCACTACTATCATATTACTTTGCTACTAAATACCTTGCTGCAGATATTAAGTTATCCAGGTGTGGCTGAACTGACAACTCAGTTGCTAATACTTGAGAATATTCTTTGGCTCCCCTTGTGTCGAATCAATAAATTTGGGTTGAATATTTTACCCTCGAAAAAAGCTGTTGCGATCCCCTACACTTGTGGGTTATCAAGACTAATTTCTGGCGCCGTTGCCGGGGAGCATAGCTCTATTCTTTGAGTTACTTGGGATTTATATCTGCTGGACACTATGAAGAATTTGAAAGACGCTAAGACAAAAATTTATCCCTCAACTACGAGGGGAGGTAAGGAACTGCCATCTAGCTCGCACTTGATTCACCTTCATTATGAGTAAGCTTGCGACACCTAAACCTGCTTACGCTATTAGCTTACGATATGTCGCATGTTATTGATGATGCCACTTCTACTATGCATGATACTTATGATGAAACTACTTCTATGCCTGATACTACTGTGCCCCTTAGTGAATTTCTTGATGAACAAATTGCTAGGGCTAGAGAGAAAGAAATTATTGAATCTGAATATGTTGATGAAAGTGATGATGAAGATAGGCCTGTTATTCCTGAGGGTTATGTTTTTGATATGGAAGCTTCTGCAGCTATTTTAGCTTGCAAAGATAGATATGAGCTCAAGAGGTTATTAGCTAAATGGAACAAAGAATCTCTTAAAGATAAAATGAAACCTGACCCTGCTTTTGCTACTTCACCTATTTGTGTTCCTGATAAGGATTATGAATTCTCTGTTGATCCTGATATAATTACTTTGGTTGAATCAGATCCTTTCCATGGTTATGAATCTGAAACTGTTGTGGCATATCTCACTAAATTAAATGATATAGCCACCCTGTTCACTAATGATGAGAGATCTCGCTACTTTTAGAACCTTAAAATATTTCCGTTCTCATTAAAGGGTGATGCTAAGATATGGTTTAATTCTCTAGATCCTGGTTGTGTGCGTAGTCCCCAGGATATGATTTATTACTTCTCTGCTAAATATTTCCCTGCTCATAAGAAACAAGCTGCTTTAAAGGAAATATACAACTTTGTGCAAATTGAAGAAGAGAGTCTCCCACAAGCTTGGGGGAGGCTTCTCAAGTTTCTTAATGCTTTGCCTGATCATCCTCTTAAGAAAAATGAAATACTTGATATCTTTTATAATGGACTAACCGATGCTTCCAAAGATTACCTGGATAGTTGTGCTGGTTCTGTTTTCAGGGAAAGAACACCGGATGAAGCTGAAATTCTATTGAATAATATGTTGACAAATGAAAATAATTGGGCACCTCCTGAGCCAGCTCCTGCTCCAACTACTGAGCTTATTCCTAAACCAACTGCGAAGAAGAGATGTGTTCTATTTCTCAGTCCTGAAGATATGCAAGAGGCAAAGAAATCTATGAAAGAAAAAGGTATTAAAGCTGAAGATGTTAAGAATTTACCACCTATTGAAGAAATTCATTGTCTTAATGTACCGCCTGTTGAAGAAAAATATGATGTTGATCCATTACCTATTGAAGAACCTCCTGATCTTGATAACCCGACATAGGTAGTAAAGGTAAATTCTCTCTATAGATATTATAAAGCTGAAGTCCCTCCTGCTAAAATTGCTAGTCAGTGCTTGGATGAGTTTGATAACTTTATGTTTAAGCAAGAAGACTTCAATGCTTATTTTGGTAGACAATTAAAACAAAATACCTATATGATTAAACACTTGGGTGATTATATGGCTAATATTAGAGGTGAACTTAAACTTGTTAGCAAACATGCTTCTATGGTTACAACTCAAGTAGAACAAGTACTTAAAGCTCAAAAGGAATTGCTCGATGAAATGAATAGTAAGAAAAATGATTATGCTGTTAGAGTGGCTACTAGAACTGGTAGAATGACTCAGGAACCTTCGTATCCTGAAGGCCACCCTAAGAGAATTGAGCAAGGTTCTCAAAGAAATAATACTGATGTGCCTAGTTCTTCTAAAAGGAAGAAAAAGAAAAATGATAGGACTTTGCAAACTTCTAGTGAACCTATTGCTGAACCACCTGAGAATCCAAATGATATATATATTTCTGATGCTGAAACACAATCTGGTAATGAACATGAACGTAGCAAAAATGTTAATGATGATGCTCAACCTAGTAATGATAATGATGTAGAAGTTGAACCTGCTGTTGATCTTGATAACCCACAATCAAAGAATCAACGTTATGATAAGAGAGATTTTGTTGCTAGGAAACATGGTAAAGAAAGAGAACCATGGGTTCAGAAACCCATGCCTTTTCCTCCCAAACCATCCAAGAAAAAGGATGATGAGGATTTTGAGCGCTTTGCTGAAATGATTAGACCTATCTTTTTGCGTATGCGATTAACTGATGTGCTCAAAACAAATCCTTATGCTAAGTATATGAAGGATATCATTACTAATAAAAGAAAGATACCGGAAGCTAAAATTTCCACCATGCTTGCTAATTATACCTTTAAGGGTGGAATAACAAAGAAACTTGGAGATCCAGGAGTACCCACTATACCATGCTCCATTAAAAGAAATTATGTTAAAACTGCTTTATGTGATCTTGGAGCCGGTGTTAGTGTTATGCCACTCTCTTTATATCGTAGACTTGATTTGAATAAGTTGACACCTACTGAAATATCTTTGCAAATGGCTGATAAATCTACTGCTATACCTGTCGGTATTTGTGAGGATGTGCCTGTTGTGGTTGCAAATGTTACTATTTTAACAGACTTTGTTATTCTTGATATTCCCGAGGATGATAGTATGTCTATTATTCTTGGAAGACCTTTTGTAAATACTGCAGGGGCTGTTATTGATTGCAACAAGGGCAATGTCACTTTTCATGTTAATGGTAATGAGCATATGGTACACTTTCCGAGGAAACAACCTCAAGTTCATAGTATCAATTCTATTGGAAAACTTCCATCGATTATTTCTGGAGGTTTTGAATTTCCTCTTCCTACTGTCAAGAAGAAATATGATATTCTTATTATAGGGGATGTGCATATCCCTGTTGAGGTAACATAGTGTTATTCAAAATTTCTCCGGTTCCATGTTATTCGGAATGAGTTTGTTAACAAGACTTGATCAACCTTGTTAGTGGATTCCTTTTGATGATCATGAGACGGATGAAACTAGAAGGCACAACTTTCTGTACCCTCTTTATACTTTCTGTTATTTAGTTGAAATAAAGTAAAAATAGTATTTTTCTGTCTATTTCCTGATTTACCTGTGCAATATTAAAATACCCCAAAAATAAAAGTCCTGCAAATTCGATGCCAATTTAATATGATTTTTTGGGAATATTTGAGGATTTATGGTATTGAAATCACCACGGGGGGAGCTGCCACCTGGCCACGAGGGTGGAGGGCGCGCCCTACCCCCCTGGGCGCGCCCCCTGCCTCGTGGGCCCACGGTGGCCCTCCTCCACTTATTCCTACACCCATCCTCTTCTTCTTCCTCCCCCAAACACGAATATCTCGCTCAAGCATGAGTTTCAGCTCACTTTGCTGCGATTTTCGATCTCCTTGCTCAAAGCACGTCTCACCAAATTGCTTGGGGAGATTGTTCCTTGGTATGTGACTCCTCCATTGGTCCAATTAGTTTTTGTTCTAGTGCTTTATTCTTTGCAAATATTGCTGCATAGGTGACCATGTTCTTGAGCTTGCATGTCAAATTTATATGGTTCCAAGTAGTTCTAATGCTTGATATAGGCTCTAGGCACTTGTAGGAGTAGTTTCTATTAATTTTATTGAAGTTGGTTCACTTTTGTTTGAAGTTACTAAAAATTTCAGAAATTTTGCAGAGAAAACAATATGTTTAGGAAGATGTTCCAAGGTGGTTCTTCAAGGAAGCAAGGCCCTGGCTTGCTATGCGTGATCTTGACGAGGAACCACCAAGAGATTTCTAGTGCGGCCTTGTGAGTGGCCTTCGGAAAATTTTATGGATCGTGCATGAATCAAAGAAGAATTTAACGATATTTGCATGTAACGCCGATCTTGTGGACTTTGAGGCGCACAAATGCCCACAGTATCATGATCTCACTAGTTCATTTGTGAGGAGGTTTGAGTTTTCATCTTCGCTAATTCTCCTTCATCATGTTTGATCTTTATGATAAATCTTATACCATGGACTTAGAGGATTTTACTTTTGCTTGCAAACCCCACAATGGGGTAGTACTGTTGATCCCCGTAAATCTGAATTTAGAGACTTTCTTGCTAGTATAACTGTGGGAGAATCTAGAGATGTAACACAAGCTACCATAGGGAGCATTCACTTTCCTGCTATACATTATTTTGCTCTCTTCATAGGTAGATGCATAACTGGTAAGGATGAAGCATGTCACATGTGTGTCCCTGACCTTAGCATTCTCAGGAGTGCTGTGTTGGGAGACCAATCTTATCATATGGGAGCCATTGTAGCTCGTAGGTTGCACCATAATAGATATAACGGAGATTTCTTTGGAGGAATTTATGCAACCCGCTTAGCTAATTTTCTTGAGATAGACATTCGTGAGGGTGATATGGAGTTGCCCTCTACTTATTTAGATTTTGATTCTATGGTTTCCCACCAGTTTGTCGAGAGGACTGAATCAC
Source organism: Aegilops longissima (assembly GCA_021605205.1). NCBI lineage: Eukaryota > Viridiplantae > Streptophyta > Magnoliopsida > Poales > Poaceae > Aegilops > Aegilops longissima. The sequence goes on from CM038680.1 coordinate 155,457,142, forward strand.
CTCTCCAGTATCGACTAATCTTTAACAAACGGCATGTTGTCCGTATTACTCTCCCTGCTCCTGCCTTCTTTGATTACCAGGCAAACGGAAGATATACTATTACCAGAGAGGAGGCAGATGAGTACGAGAGGAGAGCGGAGGCAGCTTGACGCCACGCTGCAGCTCAGGAGGCGATAGCCGCTGCATCACAATACGACCCCAGCTACACCTACGGGTATCCGCCAGGCCATCCCTGGCAATGAACCAACTTAGGCCAAAAGCCTAAGCTTGGGGGAGTACGTATTGCCCACCGACATTACATTCATGTTCACACACACTCATTACTAAATGTCGGTGCTCATACTCTTTCACTGTAATATCCATGCTAGATTATTTTCTTTTTCCTGCTTTCTTCTTGTGTGTTTGTTAAACTTTAAGAAAACAACAAAAAATATTATTGTAGCTTCTAGTTACTTTACTTTTCTTGCTGTAGTAGTAATAATTAAAAAGAAAACCCAAAAATATTTCCTGTTCTTCTTTTGCTTGTTGGGAGCTTTCCCGTGTAAATAGGTTTATTTCCTTTCTTTTCTTTGGGGGTCGATAGGAGAAGACCATGATTAAATTGTTGAAGTGGCTCTTATATGCATTATTGTTAATTTAACTAAGAGCCCATATTGCCTTGCCTTCTCCTACTTATTGAATGCTCGCAGCTTCCAACTTAGTCCAATGCACGTGCACTCTTATTATTATCCACATCGTTCGGTCGTGCAAGTGAAAGGCAATAATGATGATATATGATGAATTGATTGGGATAAGCGAAGCTGGTATGAACTCGACCTCTCTTGTTTTTGTAAATATGATGAGTTCATCGTTCTTGATTCAGCTTATTATGAATAAACATGTTTGCAATGACAATTATAGATCATAGTTGCTTATGCCTTGCTTGATTAGCTATGAGTTATAATGGTTTACCTTGCGTGCCAACATGCTATTAAAATGGTTGTGATGTGGTATAGTGGGGTGGTATCCTCCTTTGAATGATTTAAGTGACTTGACTTGGCACATGTTCACACATGTAGTTGAAACAAATCAACAATAGCCTTCACACTATTTATGTTCATGGTGGATTATATCCTACTCATGCTTGTATCCAATGTTTATTAATTTTAATGCATGTTCATGATTGTTGTCGCTCTCTAGTTGGTCGCTTCCCAGTCTTTTGCTAGCCTTCACTTGTACTAAGCGGGAATACTGCTTGTGCATCCAATCCCTTAAACCCCAAAGTTATTCCAGATGAGTCCACTATATCTTACTATATGCGGTATTTACCTGCCGTTCTAAGTAAATTTGTATGTGCCAAACTCTAAACCTTCAAATAAACATTCTATTTTATATGCTCGAATAGCTCATGTATCAACTAGTGCTGCTCTTATCTTCCATGTTAGGCGGGTTATTCTCAAGAGGAGTGGACTCCGCTCCTCACTCACGAGAACATGGCTGGTCACCGGGATGCCCAGTCCCATGCTTTATGCAAACTAAATCGAAATAATTGCAAACAAAACTCCCCCTGGGACCTGATGTTGGTTGGAGACACTCGTTGTTTTGAGCAAGTCATGGATTGATGCTTGTTGGTGGAGCGGGAGTATAAACTTTACCATTCTGTTTGAGAACCGCATATAATGTGAGTAGCATGGAAGATATCCTCATCTCTTAGTTGTTATGTTGACAATGAAAGTATACTGCTCAAAATATTATTTATCTCTATTTCAAAACCGAGCTCTGGCACCTCTACAAATCCCTGCTTCCCTCTGCGAAGGGCCTATCTATTTACTTTCATGTTGAGCCATCACCCTCTTATTAAAAAAGCACTAGCTGGAGAGCACAACTGTTATTTGCATCCATCTATACCTACTAATAAAGCAAGGTGTGTTTTGCTAATTTTTTCATCCGTTCACCGCTGAAAATATTTTTTTTCTATCCGAGGTGGTACTAAATTTTTGTGGTCCGGCTGCTTGAAAAGAAAATAGAAGAGTTTTGTCCAGAATTTCGTACATGGGCCGCATGTACGCTAAGTCCCGAAAAAGCTCCACATTTATATCCTGCAAGACGCTATTTGGGGAACCTTATTTATCGCATGAGTCACATATAGTTGGTGCTTCCGATCTGTCGCCCAATGTTGGGCCAGCCCATTTCGCTTTTTTACGTGTTTTTATATTTTCTATTTTCCCTTTCAAGATATATTTTCTTTTCCATAAATTTATTTTTATTTTTCCCAAATATCGTTTCTTGTAATAATTTTCGTTAAATCTTAGAATTTCAAAATTTGTTCCCATTTTCAAAATTATTTGGAACTTTAAATCTATATTTTGTTCAATTTTTCTCGAAATTCAAAAATGTTCGCATTTAAAAAATCCAATTTTTCGAGACTTACAAAATAAATTTCATTTTAAAATAATAGTAATTTGGAAAATATTTTTTGAAATATTCACAAATTCAAAATAATGTTAAGTGATAAAAAACACATTTTTCAAAATGGTTTTGATAGTTAAAAACAAGTTTCCATTTAAAAAAATGTTTCAACAATTCAAAAAATGTCTTCCCTCTGCGAAGGGCCTATCTATTTACTTTCATGTTGAGTCATCACCCTCTTATTAAAAAAGCACTAGTTGGAGAGCACAATTGTTATTTGCATCCATTACTATTAATTTATATTGGGTATGACTATGATTGGATCTCTTTTACCATGAATTACAATGTCTAGTCAGTCCTTGATCTTTAAAGGTGCTCTGCATTTATGTTTTGCGGTCTCAGAAAGGGCTAGCGAGATACCATCTTGTTATATCATATTATGATTGTTTTGAGAAAGTGTTGTCATCCAAGATTTATTATTATGACTCGCTAGTTGATTATGCCATTGATATGAGTAAACATGAGACCTGAGAATTATTGCAAATGTGGTTAACCTGAATGCTGGCTTTACATATTTACAACAACAAGAGCAAACAGAGTTTGTAAAAGTTTTTCTTTTTCTCTTTCAGTTTATCAACTGAATTGCTTGAGGACAAGCAAAGGTTTAAGCTCGGGGGAGTTGATACGTCTCCGTCGTATCTACTTTTCCAAACACTTTTGCCCTTGTTTTGGACTCTAACTTGTATGATTTGGATGGAACTAACCCGGACTGACGCTGTTTTCAGAAGAATTGCCATGATGTTGTTTTATGTGCAGAAAACAAAAGTTCTCGGAATGACTTGAAACTCCACGGAACATCTTAGAAAAAATAATAAAATATCCTTGCAAAATATGAAGACCAGGGGGCCCACACCCTGTCCATGAGGGTGGGGGGCGCCCCCCTAGGGCAGGCCCCTACCTCGTGGGCCCCCTGGAGCTCCTCCGACGCCAACTCCAACTCTATATATTTGCTTCCGGAGAGAAAAAAAATCAAGGAGAAGAAATCATCGCGTTTTACGATACGGAGCCTCCGCCAAGCCCAAAAACCTCTCGGGAGGGCTGATCTGGAGTCCGTTCTAGGCTCCGGAGAGGGGGATTCGTCGCCGTTGTCATCATCAACCATCCTCCATCACCAATTTCATGATGCTCACCGCCGTGCGTGAGTAATTCCATCGTAGGCTTGCTGGACGGTGATGGGTTGGATGAGATCTATCATGTAATCGAGTTAGTTTTGTTAGGTTTGATCCTAGTATCCACTATGTTACGAGATTGATGTTGCTATGACTTTGCTATGCTTAATGCTTGTCACTAGGGCCCGAGTGCCATGATTTCAGATCTGAACCTATTATGTTTTCATGAATATATGTGAGTTCTTGATCCTATCTTGCAAGTCTATAGTCACCTATTATGTGTTATGATCCGACAACCCCGAAGTGACAATAATCGGGATACTTCTCGGTGATGACCATAGTTTGAGGAGTTCATGTATTCACTAAGTGCTAATGCTTTGTTCCGGCTCTCTATTAAAAGGAGGCCTTAATATCCCTTAGTTTCCATTAGGACCCCGCTGCCACGGGAGGGTAGGACAAAAGATGCCATGCAAGTTCTTTTCCATAAGCACGTATGACTATATTCGGAATACATGCCTACATTACATTGATGAATTGGAGCTAGTTCTGTGTCACCCTATGTTATGACTGTTACATGATGAACCGCATCCGGCATAATTATCCATCACCGATCCAATGCCTATGAGCTTTCCATATACTGGTTTACGCTTATTTACTTTCCCGTTGTTATTGTTACAATCACTACAAAACACCAAAAATATTACTTTTGCTTTCATTACTCTTTTGTTACCATTACCACTACTATCATATTACTTTGCTACTAAATACCTTGCTGCAGATATTAAGTTATCCAGGTGTGGCTGAACTGACAACTCAGTTGCTAATACTTGAGAATATTCTTTGGCTCCCCTTGTGTCGAATCAATAAATTTGGGTTGAATACTTTACCCTCGAAAGCTGTTGCGATCCCCTACACTTGTGGGTTATCAGTGCCCACCGAGACCGGCGTGGATTTATGCCAAGAGTTGCCGCCCCTCCTCCTCGGAGATACACCTGTGAAGGACTCCGGTGGTGCTTTTCTTGTAGAGCTCTCCCTCATGAACTTTATAGGCCTTCGAACGCCGGACGATGCGGCGAGCCTCGTTATAATCTTCTGGGAGCTCCTTCCTATTAAGGTAGGCCAAGAATGGTTCGGTCCATGGGGCAGTTACTGCCATGATGAGGTGGGCCGATGGTGTTATTTCGGTGGCTGAGCCTCCGATGATATCTGCGTGTTCGCTATCTGTGTTTGTGTTCGGAACGGGACTTTCGTTGCTGTCTCCCCCTTGCCACACCACGGATGGCTTAAAGAGCCCTTCAAGGAAGATGTTAGGTGGGACGGGGTCGCGCTTAGCGCCGATGCGAGCAAGGACGTCTGCCGCCTGATTACTTTCGCGGGCGACGTGATGAAATTCGGATCCCTCGAATCGAGCCGACATCTTCAAGACGTCATTGCGATAAGCTGCCATCTTTGGATCTTTGGCATCAAAGTCTCCATTAATTTGGGATATTGCGAGGTTTGAGTCCCCGCGCACCTCTAGGCGTTGTATGCCCATTGATACGGCCATCCGAAGGCCATGTAGCAAGGCCTCGTATTCGGTTGCGTTGTTGGAGTTTGTGTATAATATTCGGAGTATGTACTGGACGATATCTCCTGTGGGGGACGTTAAAAAGATGCCCGCCCCAGCCCTGCCAACATTTTGGAGCCGTCATAATGCATCACCGAGTTGGAATATGCGCCGTACTCTTTAGGGAGTTCGGCCTCTGTCCATTCGGCGACAAAGTCAGCCAGTACCTGGGATTTGATGGCTCGACGTGGTTTGTACGTGATGTCGAATGGCAGGAGCTCAATGGCCCATTTGGCAATCTGGCCCGTTGCATCCCGGTTGTTTATTATATCATTGAGGGGCACTTCAGAAGCCACCGTGATCGAGCACTCCTGAAAGTAGTGTCGCAATTTTTGAGATGCCATGAAGACTGCATATGCTATCTTTTGATAGTGAGGGTACCGGGATTTGCATGGTGTGAGGACGGTGGATACGTAGTTGTAACGCCCCGGACACACCCGCCGGTGGTCGTTACTCCTGGCGGGATCTAGACTGGCCCCACAGATCAATACTAGTCTTTTCTGCGCACTTTGTCCTCACTCGTGCGCACCGGAGCAACTTCGGTCGGTCACCCATCGACACTACTCCAAGCTGAGCACGCTTAACTTTGGAGTTCGTCCGAATGGGCTCCGGAAAAGAAGAATTCCTTATTGATATGAGTAGTCTATCATCCCTAATAAGCCAGGCTATCACATACACCCCCACTCGGAGGAACCGGCGTCCTCGTCGGGCCACGAAACGTTCCTCTTGGCACAAGCGTCGTGCTTCGGTCCGGTACATGTGCCATGTCGGGTGCCACGACGGGTCACAAACGTCATGAACAACATGACCACGCACCTGTCCGCAACCATCCGTGTAACCGCGGTCGGCTCGATACCAACTTATACGCCCGGACACACCGCGGTGGTCGTTACTCTGGCGGATCTAGGCGCCCCACAGATCAATACTAGTCTTTTCTGCGCACTTTGTCCTCACTCGTGCGCGCCGGAGCAACTTCGGTCGGTCACCCATCGACACTACTCCAAGCTGAGCACGCTTAACTTTGGAGTTACTCGTCCGAATGGGCTCCGGAAAAGAAGAATTCCTTATTGATATGAGTAGTCTATCATCCCTAATAAGCCAGGCTATCACAGTAGTATACCGGCTTTTGGAGCGGAAATTTGTGTCCGTCCTGTTCTCATTCGACGACGAGCACGACGCTCACCACTTGATGCATTGCCGATATGTATAGCTACATGGGTTCGCCTGCGTTTGGTGTAGCCAGGATTGGATTGCTTGCTAGGAGGGTCTTTATTTCCTCCAGTCCGGCAGTCGCCGCGTTTGTCCATTCGAAGTTATCCGTGCGCCGTAAGAGGCGATAGAGTGGGAGTGCCTTTTCTCCTAGTCTGGAGATAAAGCGGCTTAGTGCTGCCATGCATCCTGCCAGTTTTTGGACCTGTTTGAGGTCTGTTGGTGTAGCTAACTGTGACAGAGCTCGGATTTTAGCCGGATTTGCTTCGATTCCTCTATTGGAAACTATGAAGCCCAACAGTTTTCCAGCGGGGACGCCGACGACACACTTCTTCGGGTTGAGCTTAATGTCATATGCCCGGAGATTGTCAAACGTGAGACGTAACTCGTCTATTAGTGTTTCGACGTGCCTAGTCTTAATGACGACATCATCAATGTAAGCTTCTACCATCTTGCCGATCTGTTTCTCGAGGCATGTTTGGATCATGCACTGGTAGGTGGCGCCGGCGTTCTTGAGCCCGAAAGGCATGGTGTTGAAGCAAAACGGCCCGTATGGGGTAATAAATGCTGTTGCAGCTTGATTGGATTCCTTCATTTTGATTTGATGGTATCCGGAATATGCATCGAGGAAACACAGTGAGTCGTGTCCTGCGGTGGCGTCAATGATTTGATCAATGCGGGGAAGGGGAAAAGGATCCTTAGGGAAAGCCTTGTTGAGATCCTTGAAATCGACACACAGGCGCCATGATTTATCTTTCTTTGGTACCATCACCAGGTTTGCCAGCCAGTCCGGATGTTTGATTTCTCTAATGAATCCGGCCTCGATGAGCTGTGCCAGCTCCTCCCCCATGGCTTGTCGCTTGGGTTCAGAAAAGCGCCGCAGTGTTTGCTTGACTGGTTTAAATCCTTTTAATATGTTGAGGCTATATTTCGGCAAACTTGCGTGGGATCCCTGGCATATCTGAAGGGTGCCAGGAAAATATGTCCCAGTTTTCGCGCAGGAACTCTCGTAGTGCGGCGTCAACTGTTGGTATCAGTTGAGCTCCGATAGATGCTGTCTTCTTGGGGTCCGTTGGGTGGACCCGGAATTTGACTATTTCTTCTGCTGGTTTGAATAAGGTGGATTTGGGGCGTTTGTCGAGGATCACATCGTCACATCCCATTTGTGGAGCGTAGTGCAGCTAATTCTTGACGCGAGGGCTTGGATAAGCGCTTCGGGGCGAGGATGCGGTTTTGTTTCCAGCGGAGTGCTATGTCCGGATCACTGACGAGAGTGATTATACCGTTTGGTCCGGGCATTTTGAGCGTCATATATCCGTAGTGAGGTATAGCTTGGAAGCGTGTGAAAGCATCCCGCCCAATAAGGCGTGATATCCGCTGCTGAAAGGGGCCACTTGGAAGGTTATTTCTTCGGACTGATAGTTCTCCGGCGTGCCGAATACCATGTTAAGTGTGATTTTGCCCGCACACCGCTCCTCCCGACTAGGAATAATTCCCCGAAAGGTTGTGCTACTTTGTTTGATGCGGCTCCTGTCTATTTCCATTTTATGGAGTGTGTCCTCATAAATGAGATTTAGTCCGCTGCCACCGTCCATGAGTACCTTGGTGAGTCGAAACCCATCCACAATGGGGCTGAGGACTAACGCGGCTGGTGCTCTTACTGTTCTGTACTTTGGTTCATCACCGGCGTTGAACGTGATAGCCGTATCGTTCCATGGGTTTATTACGGCAATTTGGCAGACTTCGTTGAGCTCGCGAAGTGCCCGTTTGCGCTTGTTATTTGAAGCGAATGTCTCGAAGACTATCAGTACTCTTGGGTCGTCATCTTCCGGGGGGTACTGTTCTGGGGCGTCCTTTATAAGGATGTCCTCGCCGCTCTTGGCTACCTATCCTAGTATCCAACATGCTTTAAGGCTGTGGGTTGCCACGGTATTTGTTGTTGCATGTATTTTGCATGGGCCATCGAGCCACCCCTCCAGAACGGTGCCGTGCCGTATGGCGGCTTTGTGTTTTTTGACTGTGGGACTGGGCGTGCCACGAGGGTACGCCCTTTTCGCCTGTAGGGGGAGTTGGGTTGGGGCTGGTGTTTCCCGGCGAGCTGCCCGAGTTTCCCAAGCGCTTTCCATCGTGCAGTATTTTGTATGATGGTTGCTAAGTCGGCAAATTTCGGTATGCGGCGGTGATTGATGGCGTTGAGGATTCCTTCGTCCGCGCAATTGTTGCGGAATGCCGCTATCACGTCTTCGTCGCGGCAATCTTTTACCTTATTTTTGACAAGGAGGAATCTGGCCCAGAAGTGGTGGACCGTTTCCTAAGACTTTTGTTTGATGATCATGAGAGCGTCTATGTCAGGGTGGGTGGGTGGAGCGAAATCCGAACCCTGACCCGATTTTGGATCCAGGGTTTGAAGATCTATCGGACCTGGCAGTTCGGGCTCCGGGATATCGACTGAATTTTTAGGCTCGTCGTCCGACTCCATGTTCGGGCGACGGGACATGCCTTTCTGCCGGAGAATATCCGGCCCTTCAAGATCTGAGATCTGAACATAGTTCGTCTTCAATATAGTAGAAGAGTTGCTCCGCTCCTCGACTACCGCTATCTGATGGGTGATCGGCGGAGTTTTGATTTCTCTCTGGTCGGGTTTAAGCACAACCTGATCGTAGTCTGTAGCGACCTCCAAGGCGGCCATGCGATCCAGGAGTTCGTTTAACGACGACAACTCCATTGGATCCATGCGGGCGGAGTATTCGGGATCGACGCGGAGACGATTTTCGATGACTTGAGAGGTCATCGTCGGCAAGGCCGACCGGCGGTCATGACGAATCCGCCCGGAGAGTTTGGCACTGGGCGAGACTCCTCGAGATGATATTATCCTTGAAAACAAAGGCGAGCTATCAATCCTCTTGGCGGCAACTGAAACTCTCAATGAAAGCACCAATGTCGGTGTCAAAACCGGCGGATCTCGGGTAGGGGGTCCCGAACTGTGCGTCTAGGATCGATGGTAATAGGAGACGGGGGACACGATGTTTACCCAGGTTCGGGACCTCTCTATGAAGGTAATACCCTACTTCCTGCTTGATTGATCTTGATGAATATGAGTGTTACAAGAGTTGATCTACCACGAGATCGTAATGGCTAAACCCTAAAAGCCTAGCCTATGAATATATGGTAATGAATGTGTCCTATCCGGACCATGCTCTCCGGTTTATATAGACACCAGAGAGATCTAGGGTTACATGGAGTCGGTTACATAAGAAGGAATCTTCATAGTTGGTCGCCTAGGTTGCCTTCCACGCCAAGGAAAGTCCAATCCGAACATGGATATAGTCTTCGGTCTTCGTATCTTCACAGCCCATCAGTCCGGCCCATGGATATCAGGCCAGACGCCCGAGGACCCCTTAATCCGGGACTCCCTCAAGAGCCCACCACCGTCGCACCATCGGAGGCGCCGTCCGCCACCACGGGGGTTAACCCGGGATACGAACCGGGCCGAGCACCGAATGGGGTGGGGCGAACCGCGGCGGCCGGGCGACGCGGCGCCGGCAGAGCCCTCGGGCGACCCCGGCTCAAGGCAGACCGACCATGCGGCCATGCTGGATGAACCACGACCCAGAAATCTGCCAGCTGGGGCGGCGCCAGGGGCACACGAAGCTCCACCGGACCCTCCCCCTCCTCCTCCTCTACCATGTCGGCTCACGACGACGTTGAGCAGCCGGAGCAGGGGGTCGGCCCGCGACCCACCGCGGCGACCAGGTCCGGCGAGGCCCCGACGGCCTCCCCACCACTCATGGCGACGGCCGGGAAGGGCTCGCGCACGGGAGCCGGTGGCGAAGGCAGAGCGCCACAACGTTCGCCAGAGCCCCGTGTCCGTCCGCAGATTTCAAATCCGTACCCTTCCGGTCCAGGGAAAGGAACACAATAAGAATCAGTCAGCAGATCGATAATTAAAAAAAAATTAGTCATCATATCTGGGAGCCCATCCTAGCGTGGAGAGGAGCAACCCAGATCTTATTTGGCGTCTTAAGGGAGCCCATCTTAGCGTGGAGAAGATCAATGAAACATGCAGTTTCATTACTTGGCACACTCGAGAGCAACTAATCATCAAGTACTCCTTCGGGAGCTCCGCAATGGTCACTTTGAATGGGCAGGGAGCATATGCCACTTGGGGTGTTCTCAGCCGCCGCCACATTTCACGCTCTGGGCTTTTCCTCTGGATTTTTTTATTTTTCTATATACATTTTTTCGCTTTTAGATGTTTTTTTCGATTTTTTTGGTTTCCCCCCAGTTTTTCTTAGGTTTTGGACAAAAAAAATCAAAAAAGCGTGAAAAACGTGTTTTCGTTTTCCCCTTCCGTGAGAGGCATGGATTTAGAGCATCTCCACTCCCCCCCCCCAAACAGGCCCCCAGGACGCCTTTTTTAGTGTCGGCGGCGAAAAATCGGCCCAGTCACGCCCCCAGATCGTTGTTTATCATCGGTTTGAGCCGACATAACAACCAGCGAACCCATGCCAAACCCAGCGCACCAGGGGGCGCCTGGGGGCATCGGCTGAAACCAAAAGGCACGTGGGCCCGCGCTGTCGGTGACAAACATGCCTATTCTCGTTGTTTCCCCCCTTTTCCCTCCATTTCCCTCATGCTTCCCCCTTCTCCCCGTCGCTCCCGCCATTCTCCCTCATCAGATCCGGCCACCATGCCGCCGAAGAAGTATGCGGCCCCTCGCTTAGCCACCGATACCACCCAGCCACAGAAGCAGAGGAAGCAGAGGGCGCTGATGGCAAGGCCACCAGGTTTGTCGAACGCCGAGTGGTGGGCGAACGTTGAGTGCCGGGAGGCGCCTGCCTGCAAGCCGCGTGGGGGAGCCAGCAGAGCGTCGTGTCGTCGGGCAACTTTTTGCCGCCTCTATGGGGGTACGCTCCCTCGCCTGGCTACTCCAACGGCGACGTGCATGGCGGCTTCGACCCCAAGATCAACTTCCCGCATGGCGTGCCGCCGCGTGCCTCCCCCTCCGGCTTCCACCCTGACCCTCACACTCCCCCCCTCACTCGCCGCCAGCCTCAACACCCAATACAGCTGCTCACCGCCCGCGTACTCAAGCTCGCCTGCACCGCCTCTGCGCCGTGGCACCCTGCCCTTCGCACACGGCTTGATGCCATAGTTCAGCAACACCGACGCTGACATGGATGACATCATCATGAGCGGCTCGGTCGCCACCGCTTCGTGCCTCAGGTTTCGCGCACAAGACGAAATGATGGACACCGCCGTCGGCATTGACGACGACCTCGATGAGACCGAGGAAGAGGTGGAGGAGGAAGACCAGGCAGAGGTGGAGCCGGAGCCGACGCTGAAAGGGAGAAAGAAGAAGCGAGCGGCCAACACCAGGCAGGGCGAGCCTCGCATCAAGTGGACGTCCAAGGAAGATGAGTGCCTCACCGAGGCATGGAAGACCGTCAGCATCGACCCGTTCACCGGCTCAAATCAGAACGCTGACACGTACTGTAGAAGGATCAAGACGGCGTTCCACGAGCGCAAGTTGGTCGACCCCGACTTCGCCAACATCCACATGGATCGTGGTGAGAAGGCCATGGTGAACCATTGGGTCACCATCCAGGCGGCCTGCAACAAGTGGCATGGGACCCTAGAGGAGGTCGCGACTCACTCGGAAAGCGGCGCCAACGTCGAGGGTCAGGTATGGCCAGTCGATGCTACCTCTTGAGCATGCGTTGGTTTTCCCTTGAAGATGAAAGGGTGATGCATCAAAGTAGCGTAAGTATTTCCCTCTGTTTTTGAGAAGCAAGGTATCAATCCAGTAGGAGACTACACGCAAGTCACCTAGTACCTGCACAAACAATCAAGAACCTTGCAACCAACGCGATAAAGGGGTTGTCAGTCCCTTCACGACCACTTGCAAAAGTGAGATCTGATAAAGATAATAAGATAAATATTTTTGGTATTTTTGTTGTATAGATTGGAAAGTAAAGATTGCAAAATAAACGGAGACAGAAATTGGCAAGTTGATGGAAAACTAATATGATGTAAAATAGACCCGGGGGCCATAGGTTTCACTAGTGGCTTCTCTCAAGATAGCATATATTACGGTGGGTGGACAAATTACTGCCGAGCAATTGATAGAAAAGCGCATAGTTATGAGAATATCTAGGCATGATCATGAACATACACTACAAAAAAATACACTTCTGTGATGATACGTGTTTGTCACAGTAGGTCGCGTTTTTTTTTCATGCATGTACATCCATGACAAATTTATGATAGAATCAAGATAGTCATACCTGTGCTGTCATAGAAGTGTTCCATGACATTACCAAAATTATCATCACGGAAGTGTCCACTTCCATGACGATAAATCGCGCGTCACATAAGTGCTTTCGTCAAGGGTGACCGACACGTGGCATCCACCGTAACGGAACTCCGTTAAGCTATCGGGTCGGGTTTTGGATCCGATAACCCGTTAACAGCCCCGACCAATGGGAAATTTCCATGTGTAAAATTCTTATTGGCCGGACGAAACACGTGTCAGCTCGTTAGTGGGTCAGATAGGCGCCTATGATATGTCGACACATGCCACGGCCCACCACTGTCCCATTTAGCTTACAAAGCCGGCCCATTTGACTTTCAAAAGTTAACGGGCTGGCCCATGAAAAGCCTGTTAACGGTCTCTTCGCAAATAGCCCATTTTACGGCCCGTTAACTCACGGCCCGTTAGGCACTAAAGGAAATCGGCCCAACAACGTCATGTGGGCCGTCGAATATAACACCAGCCCATTTCACTTTTGGCCCATGTATGGCCCACGACGTCTTTCGGCCCATATGAGGCCTTCGTATCTTTCGGCCCTTTATAGGCCCACGGTGACTCTAGCCCATAATGAACAGTAATTTTCTTTGTACCCGTTAACGGCCCGTGATTTACATGGGCGTTTCAGCCGTGTTAGCTTTGGCCTATTGACGGCCCATACGTTCTTGGGCTCCTTTCCGCCCGTTCTTGGCTGTTCCACTAATGGGCCAAATTCGGACCATGGCAAAAGTCGGCCCGTTCTTGGCTGTTACCCTAATGGGACAAATTGGCCCATGGCAAGAGTCGACCCATTTCGGCCAGCCGTCCTATATTACGGCCCATTAACGACCCGTTATGCACGTGATGAATTAAGCTTTTGCAGTCCTCGGACTGTTAACGGCCCGTTACCGTCTTTGAGCCGATACCAATTCGCCCAATTACGGCCCATGTAGACCCATTTATCCGATGGCCCGAGGCCCACCGATTCTGAGCCCATTTATCGACGGCCCGTAGGAGACCCATGGATCCTACGGCCCGTATATAACCCATGGTAGTTGCGCCACTAGCAAACTAGGGAAAAAGAAGACTAGGAAATAAATAAGGCGAAACTAACGCTAGGCTATTAAAGGCGATTGCACAGATTACATCCACTCGGCATCAAAGATCGCCACGGTGCAAATATAGGGAACACCCTACACTATACAAAAATGGCTTCTTGTTTTCTTGACCGGTGGCTGCGTTAAGAATAAATTTTGTATCGCACCAAAACAAATTACAACTATATAACAAAAGGAAGGTTGGCATAAAACTTAACAGTCTAGTAGATAAATGCACCACGAAGTTGAAGCTCGGTTCATTTGACTGGTATTACATTTTCATGTTGTATTGTCCGATGGAGCACCATAACCCTCGCCTTCATTTCCCTAGGCTCTGAACAACATAGCAAATGTCGATAGTCTGGTTTCAAAACCATGCATATCTTGGCGTCATTGAGCAATGTTTCTCCTTGTTTCACAAAGGGCCTCTGTTAGGGAATGGACTTGTGTGCGGGCGCAGATACATCATTGCTTTGAGCTTGCATATCTTGATCATGAGGCAGTTTGGGCGATATTGCCTTAACAACCAACCCAAGATTACGAGAACGTGCTTTTGGCAATTTGTTAGTGGACAGTCTTGATCCACTGCAGCAAGAGTTGACATTGCGGTTATAGTTGCCTCGCCACCTTCAAAAGGTGGCGGTTCCTCATTTTTCCATAGCTCACTTGAAAAGTTGAGGTTTTACATTAGTAGTTCTGAGCAGAAAGATATTTAGGAGGCAACAAAACCAAACAAAATAGCTTTGGTCTATATCTGTAACTTATTCGGTGAACCCATGTAAAATATTAGTTGTATTTTATTGCAAAGTACATAATAAAACCAGGTTCCAAACATATCACCATGTACCATCGCTAATGTATTGTCTATTTCTTCACATTGTATTGAGGGCTAAGGATAAAGAGACGAGGTTTATAATACGGTAAGCATAGTATGACATCATTCATATCACAAAACAACTGAGAACAAACAAACATGCAATTGTAACATTGTGTGGGCAAGTCCAGCACGGAACTAGATTACGGGTCAAGATCAAAGGAACATCACTCCTCCCTTTTAAACCTTGTAAGGTGCAATGATACGCTAAGACAATTGTGTATAAAATTGAAAAGAGTAATAGACATTGGCTGCAAACCATGCAGTTCAAGGCACAAGTCAGAGTAAGTAGTAGTTAAAAGGCATGAGAATTAAGGACTTACAATAGCAGCTTTGATGGTGTAGTCATGCCCTTCTTCTTCTTGGTGTGCAGTCCTTGAAGATTTCCACAACATTTGGTTCGGTACTTTTTGGTCCTTGCGGCTTTCCTCGCATTTGAACAACTCAATATAGATCTGATAATATGGTACAGGAAAAGAGTGAAACAACAGCTAATTACAAGAGCCTTGCGATTGTGCAATATAGCTACGAGATCACGTAAATGCATTGGAATTTCACTTTAAATGCAGTTGGCCTTGTTCTTTGAACAGTTCACCTACAAGAAGATAGATTTGTGTGGCACATGCGTCAATAGGACTTCTACATGTGATCGATCACATATATATATATATATATATATATATATATATATATATATATATATATATATATATATATATATATATATATATATAATGTACGATACTTGGATCGAGACCAGTGTTTAACAAGGCCCTCCAGTCTTCATCCGATATATTTTCCCTTTGGAGATGTTTGGGAAAGTTCACTATTAGCCTTGCCTTCAAAGTGAGTTTTCCTCAAGTTATACCGATCTTGTCATGAGCAGACTTGAAAACATGGGTGCAAGCTTGTGCAGTTTGCATCATCTTGGCTATCCAACTGGAACCTCATATGTTGAAAATTATGGGAGTCTCATTATCAGCAACCTAGAAAGTATGGGACAGAGCAAGACGATATTACTAGTTTCCATACATATACTTACAGATAAATGGTCGAGGAAGGTGTTGAACTGGGTTTCGTCTTTGTCATTCCTGTACTGAATCCATGTTGGGAGGATACGTACATGAAATCTAACGGCAACCGCTGCCTCTGATACTAACTTGGCTGACTCTGTAGCATCACGTGGCCATTTCAAACCTCCTCTAGATTTAGTTAACCTATCGAGCATTATCCCTGATGTTTGTTTCCTCTTGCGCCTAGGTGCTAGTCCAACAACGAACATAGGAAGTGTTAGTGTACATCAAACTGTGAGACTACATATAAAGAAGCATGCAACTGTAACTTGACTCCAACAACTACCTTCTTGCTGTTGAAGCTCACAAGGTTCATCTGATATTGCTAACTCGTCTTGTGTCAAGAGTGCTTGTGAAGTAGTGTCAGGTGGCAAGGGAGCTTGGGAATGTGCTTTCTTCAGCTCGACGGCCTTGCAGAGTATGTCGTGCAGCCGGTAATCTTGTGGTAGGTGTTGAAAGAACTAGGGTTGTCTCTACTTGTTTGGTGGCAGCTATTTGTTTTTGTTTGGCTTTTTTTTGCAGCTCGTGTAGCATGGGATGCCGTGTTTGTAGAATTTTCCGCTGGACTTTCACCTTCTATTGCACCATCAGTACCAGCAGAATCTGCAGGATTCATCCGCTTCTCATTCCCTGCCATTCTGTGTTTCTTCCTCTTTCTCTGTGCCATGTTAAGTCAAGCCGACAAGAAAAACGAATAACAATTTAGTTCTTTAGAACAAATTGATGCGTGATGCAGACGAACTGAACTTTGATTTTAGCCAACCACATGATAGGAGGATGTAATATGTATGAAAAATAGGATGGAAGAGATAACCAGAACTATGATTTGTAAACTAAGAAGAAGACATTTCACCAAATTAGAAGCAATGCAATGGAAGGTAGACACCATATGAAAGATGCTACAAATATCGCTTTGCCAAGTTAATAGTGTCTCAGTATAAATGGCGTTTAAACAAATGTGAAGCAGTACAAGAAATAAATCATATGCAAGATGCAAACAACATCACACTACCATGTTAGGGGTCTCTCGTCATTAGTGCCATTGCATATTCACAGCTTATGATGTGTAAACTAAGGAGAAGGCATTTCAACAAATTAGAAGCAATGAAAGCTAGACACCATATGAAAGATGCAACGAATATCACTCTACCAAGTTAATACTGTCTCGTCATAAGTGCCATTTCAACAAATTAGTAGTACAAGCTAGAAAAGAATGTGAGATGTAACCTATATCACACTCCGAAGTCAAACGTGTCTTATGATAAGTGATTGTTGCAGGTTACACAACAGTAGTAATTTGATGTAAGAACATGGTGTGATAGATAGATATTATATGTTCTAGAAAGAGGAACACGTGTCTTATTCAAGTATAATGTGTAAAGTAAGCAGATGGAATTCAAAAAAATTAGAGGCAATACAAGCTAGACATCACACATAACATGCAACCACATATAACAGTGCCAAGTTAGAGGGAGCACCGGTGATGCTGCACTAGGGGAGACGTGCTCATCATAAACACAACTTTGTTGAGTGTCTATGCATGTGTTGTCTTGGAAATCATCTTGGGGGTGTGGAGGAGTAGAAATCTGAGAGGCCCTCCGTTGGAAGGAGCACCTTTATCCTTTGCCTTGCTAACTTCCTTCCACTTTATTGATTTTGAATTGTCAAGTAAAACCGACAAGAAAAAGCAATAAAATTCTCTCTTCAGAACTCATCCATGCATGATACTGACAATCACTACTTTGATGTAAGGCAAACACATGATACCAGGATGGAATATGTACGAAAAACAGGACGGCATGGCATGTTCACAACTGTTTGTGTAAACTAAGCAAAAACCATTCCAGCAAATAAGAAGCAATGCAAGCTAGACACCACATGAAAGATGCAACCAATATGACTCTGCCAAGTTAAAAGCGTCCCATCATAAATGGAATTTCAACAAATTAGAAGCAGCGCATGCTATAAATCATATGAAAGATGCAACTAATATCACACTGCATATACTAAAGGTGTCTCGTCATATTGATTGATGCGGATACAAAAAATAGTTTTATGTAAGGACATGCTTAATAGAGCGGATGTACTATGTACTCAATACAGAAGGCATGTCACATTACAGTATAATGTCACATTTACAGGAGTATAAGCTAAGCAGACTAGCACATGCAGTTTAACAGATTGGAAGAATTACAATCTAGACACCATATGCAACATGCAACCACATATCACGCTGCCAAGTTAGAGCAAGCACTGCGATGCTAGTGTAGAAATGCTGTAATCAACTCTGAGCTCGCTCACTATCTTCATCTAGCATTTATGTTTCTTGAGAATCATGTTGGGAGGCTGACGCTGCATTCTTTAAATGAGGAGTAGTCCCCTTGCCTGCCTGCCTCGTCATAAGTGATTGATGAGGGATACACAAGAACATTAGTTTGATGTAAGAGCATGGTTAATACACAGATGTACTAGTATGTACCAAAAACAGAAAGGCATGTCATATTCAAAGGTATAATGTGTATGCTAAGCATATGTAATTTAACCAAATTGGAAGCAATACAAGCTAGACATCCGGCTGGAGTGGTGAACATGATCATCTAGGACACGAGAGCACGTGGGGGCGGGCTGCTTCGCCACCATTGCGGCTTTTTAGTTGGCTTCGGTGATGTCTGTCTTTCTTGGGCTTGTCATTGGCTCGGCCGATTACCCTCGACTAACTATTTGTCTTCCGGTGCTCACGGGATGGTGGTTCATGTAAAAATATCTTTCCTTATCTTAATAAAGACCGACTTGACCTTTCGAATACAAGCTAGACACCATATGGAACATGCAACCACATATGACACATAAAGTTAAAGCAAGCACACAGGATGGTGGTTCATTGCGAGCAAGGTCATCAACTCGAGCTCGTTTACCGTCTCCATCTGCGACACTTGCACCCTTTATAGCGTTATAGCGTGTCTTGCCTACCAACATCTGAAGCTGGGCGACTTCTCTCTTTTCTTTTGGCTTCTCTCATGGCAGCAGAGTCTGAAATACCCTTGCATAAAAACACAATAGTGAGAGTAAGGGTGAAGTGTGCGAGAACTAGTGCCTTTGTAAAAGTAGCGAGATAGCGGTGGCTGAAAAATAAATGACGGGAGACATATGATAGCTCTACAACATTGCACAGCAAACAAAATTAGATTCTACTCCGTATGATTTTGTAATATATGAGCACAGAAATGCAGGTACTCCTCCAAACACCACCACATGTGGTCATATCTAAGATAACGATCATTGAAAATAAATAGGTTAGTCGATTTTTTTAATGAACCGTCCGATCTATAAGGAACGGGCAGATGGCCTTCGTCTACCTCCCGCCAGTCAGGGTTGACGATCTTTCTCGAACCGCCAGCGACCACCGGCCCAGACCCGTGCCTCCGCCGCCCCGCCCTCCCATCGACCTCACACCACCGCCGTGCTTGGCACCGCCCCCAAGCCATCCCTTTAATCCCGGCCGACCTCCAGATCGGGCGCCAGTAGCTCTAGGCCGCAGACGCCCCTAAGATAAACACCAAGGAGCTGCTTCCCCGATGTAATAGTCGTACTAGCGCCTGTTACGCTGGGGAATGCTTCCGTTAATTGGGGATCAACTGGCCAGAAATTGAAATTCAGGGGGCGACGGACCTCTAGCTAAGGTGAAATAGTATATGAGGAGAAACCTTGTGCATTGCGAGTTACTAGGAACATCTAGTATCAAGAAGAAGCGGTCAACTAGTGTCTTCTGTGGGATGAATACCGTGCAAGCAGAGACGTAAGATTTGCACGAATAAGGGAAGAGGAGTACCTTCTTTGGTTGCGGTGTGGTCACCTCCACATGTCGCGACGATCTTCTTCTTTTACCGGGAAACCGATGTTACGGAGGTGCAGGCTTGGGCGAACCCATGGCCAAATTGTTGATTGTGTTGCCGTGGCCGTATGTCGGCGGAGGAAGCAGATCCGAGGCGGCAAAGGGCGGCGTAGGCAGGAATAGCTCGGTGCGGTGGAGGTGGCGATGTTGGAGCGGCAGCGGTGGCGCAGGAGGCGGCGTGGTTGAACTGGCTCGAACGGACAGCTCGGCCTCGGCTTCAACTACTAGCCGTGGAGGCGTTCGGTTGAGGTTGCGGTGGGCGGCGGCGTCGGGTATCGGCTCGGCGTGATGGAGGAGGCGGCGGTTGATGGGTGGGATGGGGTGGCGGACGGAGGGCGCCGGGGTTTCATGGTGGTGGAGAGGTAGTTTTGGCGCCCACGAGTCTGAATGGGGAATCGGACGGGTGGGGGGACCATGTTTGATCAGGGACACGCTTGTTTTGGCTTTTGAGCAGAAGATGGGACGCCTTGTTTGAAATTTGGGGAAAGTACAAACTTTGCCCCCTCTTAAATTCGGACCTCTGCGGGTCGGGGTAGGATGGTAATCCCAGGTGTCCCAAATAGTGTCTTGGAGCGATTTGGCAGCATGTGTGCTTAGGCGGCCAAGGTGTATGAATGTTTTTCGGGCGGTTGCGTGGCGTCTAGATGAAGCTACAAACCTACCCGGTTTAGACCTTTGGACGTCGGGCGGTAGGTTTCACAGGTCGGAGTTATTAGAAAAGTAACTTCCTTGTACTACCAAACATTGGTCTCACGCGGTTTCGGAGAGTAGAGGCTCTTTTAACCGCTTCGCTCAAATTTTGAAACACAAGCATTCACGTTTAGAGTACTCTTGAACTATGAGGATTGACCTAAATTGACAATGTTATATTTGACCTTGTATGTTTGAAAACCTCATTAAATTATCCGTTTCCTTTTGAAATTTTGACACTTGAAAATCCTATAACTACGATTATTTTGGAATGGAGGAGCTAAATTTGAATCTATTTTGTACACGGCTACATATGCTATTATGTACAAAATCAGAGCAAAGATTGGTACCCCATAGTTTAGGTATGGTTTACAAATGCCATGATATCAAATTCAAATAATTGAATGGACTTCATGTTGAATTAGATTTTTTTAAACCACCTTAGGTTGAATTCAAATGTATGCTAGTTTATAGGTAGCTATTTATAAATGTCCATTGTGTAACTTTCGTATGTATAATGTGCTTTACACACACAACATGAACTATACTCACGTTTATATTCGATTGCTAAAGCGATACATTGTCTGGAGTTCAAAATACTAACTATGTGAATCAATTGTGTCGAATAATAACATAGACATGCTCAAATTCGATAGAATCTAGATGTCTGATGGATCAATGACCGCTCCTTACGCGAATTGCAAATATCATGATCCCATCCTAATATTTGGATACAATTTATATCTTTAATCAATGTGTAGAGCAGTCTTTTCGTGTAGTTTCACTCTCCATCGGTGGTCTCTCACACATGCTCACACACTCTCTCCCGAGGTGTCTTTCTCGCACATGCTCTAGATATAACCCTCCCTCCCTCTCGTAACCATTTAAAACTGTTTTCACTAACCTTTATCAAAGCACTCTTCCTCTACGCAAACATACACACGCACAATCCTCATCGACCCTTTCTATATACATGGACCTGCCTCGTGTCTCATGTACGCACATTATTTTTACGCTTTGTCTCTCACGCATTATCTCACACCTCTCTTCCTAATCGACGAGTATGATTCTAGCGAGCATTTTGTAGGATGCCCTTAAAGTTAGGTTGGATGAATAGTAATATTAGAGATAAAGGGGTTACCTTAGTCCAAGAACCTAGGGTTACAAATCCTAGCCGGCTTTGTCAGTGGACACCGAGTCCTTCACAATTCTGCTATCTTTGTCTTGTACGACTAGTCATCCATGGGTCTTCCTAAATCTGTCATGGGCCGACCAATGGGGCGCAGGACGGAACCGAGCGAAGGGCCTCACCTCGACCCACCGGATCTCACGCGATGACACACCCTCTGCCCCCACGTCTCATTATCTTCTCACACCCACACATACCAACACAAACACCACACACACAGAAAATTTCTCCTGGTGCCTCTGTTCCCTACCCCTTGCATATACATACTCAAGGGAATGGAATCTCTCGTAGTGACGTCATATTCGTCTCTCTCTCTCTCTCTAGACCACTCTCATTTCTCGTGCTATCTCTCCCACGCCCCCCGTCGGCCCCTCTATCCATGCCTCTCTCGAATACGTAATACACACACATACCTCTCTAGGCCCCGCCAAATGCATCAACTACACATTCAAACATGTTACATCATGTACCCCATTGATCTAAAAATCCCTCTCTTCACGTTTATTTCACATAAAACATTCCTTTTGAATAAAGTGTGGCCAAAAAATTATTCTAGAGTTTCTACATATATACAACATTACAAAGTTATATGGAGGAGTACAAATGCTAATTTGCATTGCATGGTGCCCACAATGATATTTATTCCGCACTGTGAATTTTTATATTTTTATACTATATAAAAGTTAGTCATAATAAAGAGAAACGAAGAGCATCTCTCTCTCCATCGCATACACCCCTCATGCGCCCTTTCACGTATGCACACAAAACTATCTCCGTGTCCTCTAAAAGTAAGCCCCCAGAAAATTCACGCTTGTTTCATCTTTCTCTCGCAATATATGCAATGACGATCATTGTATTTGAAGCGAAAGCACGATACATACATTGGACTTCATAATACACTCATTATGGTCACCGTTTATGTTTAGTGGTTATTATCGATCCACGGCTCACCGTACAACTTTGTATTTGCTCATGACATGACTAGTTGACCAGTTAAATGCTCCACGTGGCACCTCTAGTGTTGCATCGCATTATCTCACTAACATCGTGCCCACCTGTCGACTTGTATCTACTCTACATCTACACTATTATAAAATACATAAAATACACTCTTATAAAAACAGAGTTGGTGATGATGGTGTGCCTGCCATCCTGCAATATAGGTCGTCCGATTTATATCTGACGGATAGGAAAGAAACTATGGCAATTTTGCAAAAAGGTACCCACACACCTCTCCATATTTGCAAATATGGCCTTCCCTCGTTCATCCTTTTCTCTCACAAGATAAACAAGTCATACAAATGCATCTTGATGTTACGTGCAACGCACAGGCATCTTGGTTGTAAGAATGAAAACAAACGACAAAAAAATATTTTGACGGTGGTTCGAAGTCATGACCGCGGGCACAGCGGACAAGGTGGCCTTGTATTGGTATGCTGAGCCGTCTGTTTTAACACACAGGAGCTGACGTGGTGATTATATACACACGCACGCATGCACACGAACTCCATCCACACAACACTCACACAAACACATGCACCCACGCACGCACACAACACTCACACATACACACGCAGCCACGCACGCACGCAACACTCACACGCACACATGCATGCACACACCATTACACCACACGACCAACACACACTCTCACGCTCAAGTGCTCAACCTACACGTGCATGCGCACACATCAGGCCCTGACAGACACATACACAACCAGGTGATTCCCGCGCACGGATTGGAGCCTTATCGCGCTGCGTAAATTTGTGTTTATCTGACCTTTTCCCTATGCGAACTGACAGGTGGGACCCACAAGGAACGTGGTCAATTTAACTAGTCAACATGGCACCACGCAGACTATTTGGCCGATCAACAGAGTGCAATCTGATGCTGAACTGTAGCAAGTGACCGGATAATCACCGCAAAACGTATATAGTGACCGTAATCAGCTTATTCTGAAGTTCGGTGACCGTATTACGCTTTTCTCTCTGTAGGCCCTCCAAAACTATATCTCTACACGTTCTCGCATGTTACATCTAACAACTATGCAATACATCACTGCTACTACACTCTAACACAATAAATCATATGTGTTTTTAATTTTACTAGATATCATATTGTTACTTATAATTATTCAGTTTGCATACATTAAAGTTGCCTTTGAAATGTATGGCCAGTATCATCTACCGCGCGGGAAAAATCCCGTCCTTTCCTGTTTAATCGGGTTTGTATCGATGGATCGTGCGAAACAACAGAACTATAGTACTATACAGTACAAGTGACAGTTCACTGGGTCGTCGTGTCGTCTACTACTCCGTCGTAAGAGTGGGGCGCTCGCTTTCATAAATCTTCTAGCCATGTTCCCGACATGTGGGACATCAAGCTACCGGGTCCACGTGCCATACCGGAATACAGTGCAGAGCAGCCGGGGTGAAGCACCCAGTCATGGCGGTGGCGTAGTAATGGGCAATGAGGCGTCAAATCACAAAGCTGCACCTTTCCCACAGTTAAGTTGGAGGGACGAAGTAATAATGCTAAAAAATAAGTTGGAGGGACGAAGCAACCATCATTCCACTCGTTGCTGAATCCGCTTCTCCCTCATCTTCTTCAACTTAACCACGTGTTGCTTCTGCCGTTGTTCTGCCTCATGTGGGACGCGGATCAGCTTGGTAAAGCACTGACATGTGGGACCGCATGTTAGCAAACCGCCAGGACAACGTCCTCCACAAATAAGAAACCTCCCCCGCCATCCGCGTGGCAAAATCACCTCCTTTTTACTAATCTTTGATTCTATAATTTTTTAGATCAATATAATTGAGATTTGTATAGATAGCACACAAGAGCAAAACCAAGTGGTATGGTTAAGGGCATCCACAATGTGTAGCCAAATGTGAAAATAGCTTTTGGCATCATGGGAACCATTGGGGACGGTGTTGCCAAAGCCAAAAAGATGGAACCGAAGCTACCTGATTGATTGATTGAAGGAATAGAAAAATGCAACGTCTCTGGTCTTTCTCCCATGCTTGGACGCATGTAGTACAGTATAGAGCATAGCGTCTACTCCCCTGTCCCTTCTATCACGAATCACAAAGTAGTGAGGCGTCAAATCACAAAGCACGAACGAAGCAACTATCATTTCACTCTTCGCTGACTCCTCTTCTCCATCGTCTTCTTCGAGAAACCATCTCACCGCAATAGTACTCCTAGTAGTAGTACTAGTAAAGGACTTCCTGGATACAAATAAGGAAGTTGTCTCGGCTTGCAGGCGGCACTTGCGAACGACTTACCGTGGTCTCCCTCGATGGCGTTCTCCGTCGAACGCACTTCGCCAAACCACAAAAAAAAGTCGTCGACGTCACCGCAATGGGCAAGGAATTCAAATACAGTTACTACCTCCATTTTTTGTACACAAGGCCAGTATATCAAAATTACAATTTGCAAAGGGCCACTAACACTAATCGAGGCAAAATTGATGGGGTTAGCAACCAAGGACATTAATATCCCCTGCATGCATGCGGAAGTGAGAAGGTTCGTTTGCATGGCGCTGCATTAATCAAGCGATGAGGAGTGAGATGGTTAGCTCTTTGGTATTTCGAGAAAAAATACGCATTAATTGACATTTGAAACGAGGATTTGTATCGATTAAATCCCGCGAAGGAAAAACCCGCCTTTCTTTTTTAACACTAGTACTCCTAGTACGTACTACGTACTTATCCTGTTTGGGTCTAGGCCTTGCATTGCCAAACTTCGCCACACATTTTTGCCAAGCTTGCCTAAAGTTTTCAAAATGAGAAGGAGGTACACTTGCGCACGACTATCGCAGTCGCACCACACCTTCACACGGTCGCTCCTGCACGTCGCGATCGCACCTCACGCTCACACAGTCGCTCCTGCACGCCGCAAACCCAACCAAGGGAACGCACCCTCACTGAAACGTGCTGTCGCATGTGAACAAACCAAACTCAGCCATCCTATCGCTGACACATAATTTTCGTTCATAGAGTATGTTTATCCAACCGCATGTTGGGGAGTATCCGTACGGCTCGTGCGGTGGTCTGTTGGGGAAGAAGAAGAGGTGAGGAAGAAGGAAAGAAGGGTTAGGAGATGTAGGATATTCATCCAACCACCTGAAATGGTAGACTGACCCAAGTCAGGCGACTTGCATAACAAATAGTATGTTTTTACACAGCAAAAGATCCATAAAAACAACAACATAAAGAAAAACTATCGCTGCTCGCGGAAAGAGACGACCTCGTCGTGTTTGGCTGCCGGCGTGAACCAGCCGTCGCTGCCGATGTGTGTCTCCACACCGTGGTTGTCCTCGGCCTCCAGCTACTCCTTCAAGCGGAGCGTGCGGGTGCTCTGCACGAACGAGAGCACAGCCCGGTTCAAGTCGAGGACGTCCGGTTTCGCCTGCAGGAGGGCCTCGATGGCAGCGGCATCCGTGTGCTCCTTGTCGAGTCGAGCCTCCGCCGCCCGGTTCAAGTCCAGGACTTCCGGTTCCGCCTGCAGGAGGGCGTCGATGAGAGTGGCATCCGCGCGCTCTATGTCGAGTCGATCCTCTGCCGCCCGGTTCATGTCCAGGACGTCCGGTTCCGCCTGCAGGAGGGCCTCGATGGCAGCGGCATCCGCGCGCTCCGCCTCAAGTTGAGCCTCTGCCGCCAGGTTCACATCCACGACATCCGGTTCCGCCTGCAGGAGAGCCTCGATGGCAGCGGCATGCGTGCGCTTCGCGTCGAGTTGAGCCTCTGCCTCCCGGTCCTCCTTTAGTATCGCCATGTTGAATCGCTGGTCCGCCTACACCATGGGGGACTCGGACGCCGGCACGAAGTTGACGTCCATCGTCTCATACCCATCGGGGCCTTCGCGCGCGACCTCCGCGATGAACATTGGATCGGCGTCCTCCTCCTCGTAGCTTGGCTCCGAGAGAACTCGAGATTGGCCCGCCGCAGCGAGCTTGGGAGCGGAGGTCTGCGTGGCGCCGACCGCTGCCGCGATTTCTGCGGCGCTCGGCGTCGACATCTTGTAGTAAGTGATCTTGCAGCCCACCATGGCTTTCCGGCGAACTAGGGGACGCTTGATGCGGGCTAGGGGATCGAAAGGTGGGGGAATGGGCTGGAGATTTGGTGTGGTTTTAGGGCAGTGGCTGGCATAGGCCGAGCAGCGAAGGTTACGTGTGAATAGTGGTTCCGGTGACGACCGATCAATCGGTTTTGACTGTACATCGCTCTTGTCGCGTTCTCGTTGCAGCACGCACGCTGGACCCTCCACGTCGCTCACCGAATGGAGCGCGCGTCTTGCGTTTTGCTCGCTTGTGGGACCGCAGATTGAGAGCAAACCGGCGTCCCTCCCCTCCCCGCACGCGTCATTTATTATACCACCACTCCCTCCGTTTTATGCGGAGTAAATAAAAACAGAGGGAGTATACTACGGATGAGGATCCCCTGACGTGGCCGAACCCATTGAGTAACTGACATGCGGGGCCTAGCAAGCATGGGGTCCGCCAGTAAGTGACCAAAAGGGAGGGTAAGGCAGGGATACCTACGTCAGAGGATCCACTTCCACTATACTACTTTGACCAAATGTTAGAGTAATAATATATGACATGCAACTTACACAAATGTTAGAGTAATAATATATGACATGCAACTTAGACAAAGCATACAGGGTCTAATGCGTTTTTCGAGGCTAACTTTGACCAAATGTTAGAGTAATAATATATGACATGCAACTTACACAAAGCATATGGTCAATTTCGTATGTGAAAGGAGTTTCCAATGATATAATTTTCACATTATACATCTCATGTACTCCCTCCGTCTAAGTGTGTAAGTCATCTTACGAAAACCAAATAATCCCAAAACACGTAGGCGTGGTGCATTAACTTCTACCTCGTTTCTTGTTTCTTGACATATGAACCAATAAGAGATGAGGGTGTGCATGCTTTTAATGACCTGAGAATATCAAACATGACATGCAGTGGTTAGTTCATTGCATGAAATACTATTAATTAGCAAATAAACATTAATGTCTCTCGTTTTCCTCTCCTCCTTGGACACGGTGCACAGCCTAAGATGACTTACTCACCTATGTGAAAGGAGTACTATTAATATTGTGAATAGTCAAATTGGAAACCATCTCGAGTACAAATCTAGGAGTGCGTCTTTAATCTAACAATATTGATTGGGCGTTGTTGAATGTTGATACCTTTTTTATCATAGTAGAGATAATTTGACTACACATAAAACTTATACTCCTATCATAGTATGTAAAGTAGAAAGGATAGGAGGGAGTATATTGTACGTTCAAAAACGAAATGAACATTGAATACCCTTTATATATGATTTGCGGATGCTATGATCACTGGTTCAAAATTTTGAATCCGCCTTAGGTATTGATACGTCTCCGTCATATCTACTTTTCCAAACACTTTTGCCCTTGTTTTGGACCCTAACTTGTATGATTTGAATGGAACTAACCCGGACTGACGCTGTTTTCAGAAGAATTGCCGTGATGTTGTTTTATGTGCAGAAAACAAAAGTTCTCGGAATGACCTGAAACTCCACGGAACACCTTAGAAAAAATAAAAAAAAATCCTCGCCAAAGATGAAGACCAGGGGGCCACACCTGCTCACGAGGGTGGGGGGCGCGCCCCCTCCCCCTGGGCGCGCCCCCTCCCCCTGGGCGCGCCCCCTACCTCGTGGGACCCTGGTGGCCCTCCGATGCCAACTCCAACTCCATATATTGGCTTTCAGGGAGAAAAAAGTCAGAGAGAAAGTTTCATCGTGTTTTATGATACGGAGCCGCCGCCAAGCCCTAATCTCTCTCGGGAGGGCTGATCTGGAGTCCGTTCAGGGCTCCGGAGAGGGGGATCCGTCGCCGTCGTCATCATCAACCATCCTCCATCACCAATTTCATGATGCTCACAGCCGTGCGTGAGTAATTCCATCATAGGCTTGCTGGACGGTGATTGGTTGGATGAGATTTATCATGTCATCGAGTTAGTTTTGTTAGGGTTTGATCCCTAGTATCCACTATGTTCTGAGATTGATGTTTCTATGACTTTGCTATGCTTAATGCTTGTCACTAGGGCCCGAGTGCCATGATTTCAGATATGAACCTATTATGTTTTCATGAATATATGTGTGTTCTTGATCCTATCTTGCAAGTCTATAGTCACCTACTATGTGTTATGATCCGGCAACCCCGAAGTGACAATAATCGGGACCACTCCCGGTGATGACCATAGTTTGAGGAGTTCATGTATTCACTAAGTGCTAATGCTTTGTTCCGGTTCTCTATTAAAAGGATGCCTTAATATCCCTTAGTTTCCAATAGGACCCCGCTGCCATGGGAGGGTAGGACAAAAGATGTCATGCAAGTTTTTTCCATAAGCACATATGACTATATACGGAATACATGCCTAAATTATATTGATGAATTGGAGCTAGTTCTGTGTCACCCTATGTTATGACTGTTACATGACGAACCACATCCGACATAATTATCCATCACTGATCCGGTGCCTACGAGCTTTCCATATACTGGTTTACGCTTATTTACTTTTCCGTTGGTACTGTTACAATCATTACAAAAATACTAAAAACATTACTTTTGCTGTGTTTACTTTGTTACCGTTACCACCACTATCATATTACTTTGCTACTAAACACTTTGCTGCAGATACTAAATTTCCAGGTGTGGTTGAATTTACAACTCAGCTCCTAATACTTGAGAATATTCTTTGGCTCCCCTTGTGTCGAATCAACAAATTTGGGTTGAATACTCTACCCTCGAAAACTGTTGCGATCCCCTATTCTTGTGGATTATCCAGACCCTTTTCTGGCGCCGTTGCCGGGGAGCATATCTCTATTCTTTGAGTCACTTGGGATTTATATCTGCTGGACACTATGAAGAATTTGAAAGGTGATCGAACTACTATTTTGCCCTCAACTACGAGGGGAGGTAAGGAACTGCCATCTAGCTCTGCACTTGGTTCACCTTCTGTTATGAGTAAGCTAGCGACACCTAAACCTGCTTCTGCTATTCGTTCCGATATGTCGCATGTTATTGATGATGCCACTTCTGCTATGCATGATACTTATGATGAAACTACTTCTATGCTTGATACTACTGTGCCCCTTAGTGAATTTTTAGATGAACAAATTGCTAGATCTAGAGGAAGAGAAACTATTGAAACTGAATACAATGATGAAAGTGATGATGAAAATATGCCTGTTATTCCTGAGGGTTATCTTTTTGATGCTGAATCTTCTGCAGCTATTTTTGCTTGCCAGGATAGATATGAACTTAAGAGGTTGCTAGTTAAATGGAGTAAAGAATCTCTTAGAGATAGGATGAGACCCGACCCTGCTTTTGCTACTTCACCTATCTGTGTTCCCGATAAGGATTATTATGAATTCTCTGTTGATCCTGATATAATTACTTTGGTTGAATCTGATCCTTTTTATGGCTATGAATCTGAAACTGTTGTGGCACATCTTACTAAGTTAAATGATATAGCTGCCCTGTTTACCAATAATGAGAGATCGCGCTACCTTTATTTTTACTCAAAATATTTCCGTTCTCATTAAAGGGTGATGCTAAGATATGGTTCAGTTCTCTTGATCCTGGTTGTGTGCAAAGTCCCCAGGATATGATTTATTACTTCTCTGCTAAATATTTCCCTGCTCATAAGAAACAAGCTGCTTTGAGGAAATATACAACTTTGTGCAAATTGAAGAAGAGAGTCTCCCACAAGCTTGGGGAGGCTTCTCAAGTTACTTAATGCTTTGCTGATCATCCTCTTAAGAAACCTGAAATATTTGATATCTTTTATAATGGACTAACCGATGCTTCCAGAGATTACGGATAGTTGTACTGGTTCTCTTTTCAGGAAAGAACACGGATGAAGCTGAAATTCTATTGAATAATATGTTGGCAAATGAAAATAATTGGGCACCTCCCGATCCAGCTCGAGCCAATTCTCGAGCCTATTCCTAAACCAACTCCGAAGAAGCGAGGTGTTCTATTTCTCGATCCCAAGATATGCAAGAGGCAAAGAAATCTATGAAAGAAAAGGTATTAAAGCTGAAGATGTTAAGAATTTACCTCCTATTGAAGAAATACATGGTCTTAATTTACCGCCTATTGAAGAAGTATATGATCTCAATTACTTATTTATCAAGAACCTCCCGATATCCCGACACGTAGTAAAGGTAAATTCTCTCTATAGATATGATAAAGTGAAGTCCCTCCTACTAAAATTGCTAGTCGATGCTTGGATGAGTTTGATGACTTTATGTTTAAGCAAGATGACTTTAATGCTTATTTTGGTAGACAATTAAAACAGAATACCTTTATGATTAAACGCTTGAGTGATTATATGGCTAATATTAGAGGTGAACTTAAACTTGTTAGCAAACATGCTTCTATGGTTACCACTCAAGTAGAACAAGTACTTAAAGCTCGTAAAGAAGTGCTTGATGAAATGAATAGTAAGAAAATGATTATGCTGTTAGAGTGGCTACTAGAACTGGTAGAATGACTCAGAACCTTTGTATCCTGAAGGCCACTCTAAGAGAATCGAGCAAGATTCTCGAGAAATAATATTGATGTACCTAGTTCTTCTAAGAGGAAGAAAAGGAAAAATGATAGGACTTTGCAAACTTCTAGTGAACCTATTGCTGAACCACCTGATAATCCAAAATGATATCTCTATGTCTGATGCTGAAACACAATCAGGTGATGAACATGAACCTAGTGAAAATGTTAATGATGATGTTCATGTTGATGCTCAACCTAGTAATGATAATGATGTAGAAGTTGAACCTGCTGTTGGTCTTGATAACCCACAATCAAAGAATCAACATTATGATAAAAGAGACTTTGTTGCTAGGAAACATGGTAAAGAAAGAGAACCATGGGTTCAGAAACACATGCCTTTTCCTTCGAAACCATCCAAGAAAAAGGATGATGAGGATTTTGAGCGCTTTGCTGAAATGATTAGACCCATATTTTTGCGTATGCGATTAACTGATGTGCTCAAAACAAATCCTTATGCTAAGTATATGAAGGATATCATAACAAATAAAAGAAAGATACCTGAAGCTGAAATTTCCACCATGCTTGCTAATTATACTTTTAAGGGTGCAATACCAAAGAAACTTGGAGATCCAGGAGTACCTACTATACCATGCTCCATTAGGAGAAATTATGTTAAAACTGCTTGATGTGATCTTGGAGCCGGTGTTAGTGTTATGCCTCTCTCTTTATATCGTAGACTTGACTTGAATAAGTTGACACCTACTGAAATATCTTTGCAAATGGCTGATAAATCAACTGCTATACCTGTCGGCATTTGTGAGGATGTGCCTGTCGTGGTTGCAAACGTTACCATTTTAACGGACTTTGTTATTCTTGATATTCCCGAGGACGATAGTATGTCTATTATTCTTGGAATACCTTTCCTTAAAACTGCAGGAGCTGTTATTGATTGCAACAAAGGCAATGTCACTTTTCATGTTAATGGTAATGAGCACACAGTACACTTTCCGAGGAAACAACCTCAAGTTTATAGTATCAACTCTATTGGAAAATTCCATCGATTATATTTGGAGGTTTTGAATTTCCTCTTCCTACTGTCAAGAAGAAATATGATATAATTATTATTGGGAATGTCCATATCCCCGTTGAGGTAACATAGTGTTATTCAAAATTTCTCCGGTTTCATGTTAATCGGAATGAGTTTGTTAACAAGACTTGATCAACCTTGTTAGTGGATTCCTTTTGATGAGCGTGAGATGGATGAAACTAGAAGCACAACTTTCTGTACCCTCTTTATATTCTCTGTTATTTAGTAAAAATAAAGTAAAATAATATTTTTTTGTTTGTCTCCCGACTTATCCGTGCAATATAAAAAATATCCCGAAAATAAAAGTCCTCAGAATGCCATGCCAATTTAATATGATTTTTTGGGAATATATGAGGATTTTTAGTGCAAAAATTACCGCGGGGGGAGCTGCCACCTGGCCACGAGGGTGGAGGGCGCGCCCCCTGCCTCGTGGGCCCATGGTGGCCCTCCTCCACTTATCCCTGCACCCATGTTCTTCCTCTGTCTCTCACAAACCCGAAAAACCAACTCAAGCTCGTGTTCCAGCCGCTTTTGCTGTGATTTTCGATCTCCTTGCTCAAAGCACCTCTTGCAAAACTGCTTGGGGAGATTGTTCCTTGGTATGTGACTCCTCCATTGGTCCAATTAGTTTTTGTTCTAGTGCTTTATTCATTGCAAATTTGTGCTGCATAGGTGACCATGTTCTTGAGCTTGCATGTCAAATTTATATGGTTCCAAGTAGTTATAATGCTTGATATATGCTCTAGGCATTTGTATGAGTAGTTGCTATCAGTTTTATTGAAGTTGGTTCACTTTTATTTGAAGTTACTAAAAATTTCAGATTGTTTCAGAAATAATGAAGAAATTTTTGAGGGGCTCGTCGAGCCGAAGCTCTAAGGAAAAACAAAAGGAAGAAGAGCAGAAGCCCAAATTTAATTTGCGCAGCACATGGAGGTCCGCTGTGTGAATGGCCTTCCGATGACTTCTTGAGGAGAGCCGGGATTTATGAGGATTTCTATCTATTGATTGAGAACGCCGGCCTCACCGACTTCCTCCGCGACCAACGTCATCAGTATCTCTTACTCACAAATACTTTTGTGCAGAACTTCTACTTTTTCCCTAAGAAATCACCTCCAACAGTAGAGTTCCATTTATATGATGTTGTTAAGGAGATGACATTAGCTGAATTTTGCGAGGTTTGCAAAATACCTTTTGAGGGCACCTTAGATGAACCACACCGTAATGAAGTGGAAGCTTTTTTTAACACTATCACTGTGGGAGAAACCAGGAAGGTTTCTGATGCAAGAATTACTAGCATACATTTTCCTGTTTTACGCTACTTTGCCTTATTTGCTAGTCGTTGCTTGATTGGTCACGGGAACTGTGGAAACCTTAGCATTCCTGATATTATCATTTTGTTCCATGGTTTATACTGCAATAACTCTGTTAGTATGGGTGGAATTGTTGCTAGACGGTTAAGTCTGAACCGTACTAAGGGCCCCGTCTTTGGAGGCATTTATGCTTCGCGCCTAGCTGAATATTTTGAAATACCTAGGCATGAGGAGAAAGAAGAGACAACGTTGCCCCGTGTTTATTTAGATTATAAGAGTATGCTAGCGCATGATTTTCTCGTTAAGAGTCGCGAAGGGGAGCTTTGTAAAGATCACCCTGAGACTATTACTTTGCCTGCTCCCTCTTTGTTTAACTTGTCTACAGGGCCTTACATTGTTCCGTGGGCGGCTGTTCAAGCCCATCGAATCCTGCACCAGCCCTTAACCGGAGCCACAAGATGAGCCTCCACGAATGTCTGCTTATTCTTGGGATCTGAGGCGGTTGCCAGCCGATGGCGATCGAGTCCTCTTCATCACATTATGATCCCAACTATTCTTCATCGCAATCGACCCAGCTACACCTACGGGTATCCGCCAGCTATCCTCGGCAATAGACCAACTTAGGCCAAAAGCCTAAGCTTGGGGGAGTACGTATTTCTCACCGACATTACATTTATGCTCACACACACTCGTTGCTAGATGTCGGTGCTCATACTCTTTCACTGTAATATCCATGCTAGTTTATTTTCTTTCTCCTGCTTTCTTCTTGTGTGTTTAATAAACCTTAGAAAAACCAAAAAAATTAGTAGTAGTTTATTTTTCCTGCCGTAGTAGTAATAATTAAAAAGAAAACCCAAAAATATTTCCCCTTCTTCTTTTGTTTGTTGGGAGCTTTCCCGTGTAAATAGTTTTTATTTCTTTTCCTTTCTTTGGGGGTCGAGAAGACTATATTGAAAATGCTTAGTGGCTCTCATATGCATTGTTGTTTATCTAACTTAGAGCCCATATTACTTGTCTTCTCTCTTGAGTTGAATGCTTGCAGATTCCAGCTTAGTCCAATACACGTGCGCTCTTATTATTTTACACACCGTTCGGTCGTGCAAGTGAAAGGCAATAATGATGATATATGATGGACTTATTGGGATGAGAAAAGCTGGTATGAACTCGACCTCTCTTGTTTTTGTAAATGTGATGATTCATCGTTCCTGATTCAGCTATTATGAAGTAAACATATTTGCAATGACATTTAGAGATTATAGTTGCTTGTGCCATGATTGATTAGCTATGAGTTATAATGGTTTACCTTGCGTGCCAACATGCTATTAGAATGATTATGATGTGGTATGATGGGATGGTATCCTCCTTTAAATGAATTGAGTGACTCGACTTGGCACATGTTTACGCATGTAGTTGAATCAAATCAACATAGCCTTCATGATATTTATGTTCATGGTGGATTATATCCTACTCATGCTTGTATTCGGTGTAAATTAATTTTAATGCATGTTTACGACTGTTGTCGCTCTCTCAGTTGGTCGCTTGCCAGTCTTTTGCTAGCCCTCACCTGCACTAAGCAGGAATACTGCTTGTGCATCCAAACTCCTTAAACCCCAAAGTTATGCCATATGAGTCCACTATACCTTCCTATATGCGGTATCTACCTGCCATTCCAAGTAAATTTGTATGTGCCAAACTCTAAACCTTCAAATAAACATTTTGTTTTGCATGCTCTAATAGCTCATATATCAACTAGTGCTGCCCTTATCTTCCGTGTTAGGCGGGTTATTCTCAAGAGGAGTGGACTCCGCTACTCATTCACGAGAAAATGGCTGGTACCCGGGATGCCCAGTCCCATGCTTTATGCAAACTAAAACAAAATAATTGCAAACAAAACTCCCCTTGGGACCCGTTGAATGTTGGAGGCACTCGTTGTTTCGAGCAAGCCATGGATTGATGCTTGTGGAGGAAGGGGAGTATAAACTTTACCATTCGATTTGGGAACCGCCTATAATCTGTTTAGCATGGAAGATATCGTCATCTCTTAGTTGTTATGTTGACAATGAAAGTATGCCGCTCAAAATATAATTTATCTCTATTTCAAAATCGAGCTCTGGCACCTCTACAAATCCCTGCCTCCCTCTGCGAAGGGCCTATCTATTTACTTTTATGTTGAGTCATCCCCTTCTTATTAAAAAGCACTATTTGGAGAGCACACTATCGTTTGCATTCATTATAATTGGTTTATATTGGGTATGACTTGATTGGATCTCTTTACCATGAATTACAATGTTTAGTCAGTCTTTGATCTTTAAAGGTGCTCTGCATTTATGTTTTATGGTCTCGTAAAGGGCTAGCGAGATACCATTTTGTTATATCATGTTATGATTATTTTGAGAAAGTGTTTTCATCCGAGTTTTATTATTATGGCTCGCTAGCTGATTATGCTATTGATATGAGTAATTGTGAGACCTACGTGTTATTGTGAGTATGGTTAGTTCATAATAATTGCTGAAACTTGAATGCTGGCTTTTCATGTTTACAACAACAAGAGAAAACAGAGTTTGTAAAAGTTTTTCTTTTTCTCTTTCAGTTTGTCAACTGAATTGCTTGAGGACAAGCAAGGGTTTAAGCTTGGGGGAGTTGATACGTCTCCATCGTATCTACTTTTCCAAACACTTTTGCCCTTGTTTTGGACCCTAACTTGTATGATTTGAATGGAACTAACCCGGACTGACACTGTTTTCAGCAGAATTGCCGTGATGTTGTTTTATGTGCAAAAAACAAAAGTTCTCAGAATAACCTGAAACTCCACGGAACACCTTAGAAAAATAATAAAAATCCTCGCCAAAGATGAAGACCAGGGGCCCACACCTGCTCACGAGGTGGGGGCGCCCTCCCCGGGCGCGCCTCACCTCGTGGGCCCCGGTGGCCCTCCGACGCCAACTCCAACTCCATATATTGGCTTTCGGGAGAAAAAATCAGAGAGAAAGTTTCATCGCGTTTTACGATCACGGAGCCGCCGCCAAGCCCTAATCTCTCTCGGGAGGCTGATCTGAGTCCGCTCGGGGCCGGAGAGGGGATTCGTCGCCGTCGTCATCATCAACCATCCGCCATCACCAATTTCATGATGCTCACTGCCGTGCGTGAGTAATTCCATCTTAGGCTTGCTGGACGGTGATGGGTTGGATGAGATTTATCATGTAATCGAGTTAGTTTTGTTAGGGTTTGATCCTAGTATCCACTATGTTCGAGATTGATGTTGCTATGACTTTGCTATGCTTAATGCTTGTCACTAGGGCCCGAGTGCCATGATTTCAGATATGAACCTATTATGTTTTCATGAATATATGTGTGTTCTTGATCCTATCTTGCAAGTCTATAGTCACCTACTATGTGTTATGATCCGGCAACCCCGAAGTGACAATAATCAGGACCACTCCCGGTGATGACCATAGTTTGAGGAGCTCATGTATTCACTATGTGCTAATGCTTTGTTCCAATTCTCTATTAAAAGGAGGCCTTAATATCCCTTAGTTTCCAATAGGATCCCGCTGCCACGGGAGGGTAGGACAAAAGATGTCATGCAAGTTCTTTTCCATAAGCACGTATGACTATATACTGAATACATGCCTACATTATATTGATGAATTGGAGCTAGTTCTCAGTCACCCTATGTTATGATCATTACATGACGAACCGCATCCGGCATAATTATCCATCACTGATCCGGTGCCTACGAGCTTTCCATATACTGGTTTATGCTTATTTACTTTTCCGTTGCTACTGTTACAATCATTACAAAATACCAAAAACATTAATTTTGCTGTCTTTACTTTGTTACCGTTACCACCACTATCATATTACTTTGCTACTAAACACTTTGCTGTAGATACTAAGTTTCCAGGTGTGGTTGAATTGACAACTCAGCTGCTAATACTTGAGAATATTCTTTGGCTCCCCTTGTGTCGAATCAACAAATTTGGGTTGAATACTCTACCCTCGAAAACTGCTGCGATCCCCTGTACTTGTGGGTTATCAGGTATCACGTGCCCCCACTCGTTCCCTCTCGATTTCATCTCGGGGTTCAGAGATCTATTGAAAGAGGACTAGGGTGGGTACATGCGAATGATACTCGGCGGAATGTTCAAATGAGGCATGCGGGAGGATGGACTCGATTGGAGGGCGACATGATCGATGGAGAAGAGGGTTGGAGAGGAATGAGAAACAAGCAAACGCCACATGATTACACTTGAACGGCTCAAATAAACAATAAGTTGTCTCACTTGGCCTACAGAGTGAAAGGCCTAATGCGCAACGCGGAGCACTGACGCTCGAAT
Organism: Aegilops longissima; assembly: GCA_021605205.1. Classification (NCBI taxonomy): domain Eukaryota; kingdom Viridiplantae; phylum Streptophyta; class Magnoliopsida; order Poales; family Poaceae; genus Aegilops; species Aegilops longissima. The sequence goes on from CM038680.1 coordinate 155,494,898, forward strand.
ATGGCCGGGAAAACAGGGAAACCGACATAGCGCAGACTAGTCCAATGGAGGAGCTGGCCCACGACCTCCTCGCCACCGACAACCTTTCATGTGGATCGTTGGGGCCAACAACGGGGCGCAGCTCCAGCACCGCCTCTGGACACGGCGACCGCGGTGAGCGACACGCTCATATCATCGATAGACACGGTCGGTTTCAGTGTGCCGAGGGTGGCGTTAGTGTTGTGGCACGACCAACGGTATGTTTGGTTTGTGCCCAAGGTTGCCCCATCAAAGCAATGGGTAGCCAAAATTTTGGTTGAGGTATTGGTTGCCCATGATTTGGCCGACATTGGCAAGAAAAATGAACTAGAGTTGGCTAGAGTTCATTGGCATGCCAAAGAAATGGCAACCATCCAAACGAAGACCAATCTTTGGGTCATGACCAAAATTTTGGTAAGGTGCACTTTGACCACAATCCAAACACACCCCAACACCCGGCTCGTCGAGGATGCATGGGGCGCCGCGACGCATCCGCGGAGTGGTGTAGCGCGGCAACTGCATCCTCTGGACCTGAGACCATGCCGGGTCGTCTTGCTTTTTCAATGACATGCGGGATCGCATTTGAGCAAAGGGCATTCCAACGCGTTGCCACGACCGCAGTGACTACCCCGGTACACCAAAGACCTCATCCCTCGCGCGTCGTCATGGCAATGCGTTCCCAGCCGGCGCCATGTGCCCGCATTCATGCCGTCCGTTCGTATGTCGTTGTTAAGAGGATCGGTGCCCGAGGAACTAACTCCGGCGACTTAATGACGCACCCGGACGCTTGGCCTCACCAGAATGCGCTACTTAAAGCGGCAACGCCCAGCTAACCTGCACACCATAGCGCATAGTCCTCCTACCTGGCACCACATCCACCATGACCGCAAGTGCGAACACTCTGCGAGAGAGCTTGTCTTCGGGGATGAAGCTCGAGGCCGCCGCCCTCGCTCAAGTCGCCTATCGCGACGCAATAGCGGCGTAGCGGACGCGGACGCGACCGCACAAGCGGTGGCCACGCTGGCGGCCGACGACGGGAGCACCGTCAGCCACGCGTCCTACTTGCCGCCGTCCAACGCCCGGCACCGCCGAGGTCAGGGACTCCTCCGAGGATGAGTAGGGCATGGGAGGCGGCAGGGCATGGTGTGCCAACTGGCCGGTCCGTATCCCGTGTTCTACTCTTCCTCGCCGGAGAACGCACCTTCACTTCATGGGTCTTGAACCCCGCCCCCGTACATGGACGTCGGTCGCCCCCCCCCCCCACACACACACAAAAATTCCCCCCAAATTCGATTCAACCGCCCTTCCCCCGTCCCCCCTCCACTCCATTCGCTCCGCCAAAGCCGCCCTCCCTGCCGCGCCGATACGTCGGCGTCGCGGTTCATTGAGGGGACGCACGGTGATCCTCTCGCTCCCACAGTACGCTCTCGTAGACTGCCGTCCTCTAGCCGCGCCGCCACCTCTGGCTACGTTCTTGTGGAGGCGCACGGTGGTCAGCGCCGCCACCGCTGGCGACGTTCGTGTGGAGACGCACGGCGGTCAGCTTCTCCCACGGTACGCGCATTCTAGACTGAGGCCCCGTTCATGTCGGTGTAGCGCTGAATGTTAACTGATAGACGTTGTTAATCTCACTGTTTGTCAAGTAGTTTATCGTCAATATGCTCGCTAAGAAGCTTCCTTGCTCGCTCGCACTCAATCTGCTTAGCTGAGATGGCATGCCAAGGCCGATTAGTTGCTAAAATATCCTGCCATATATTTATTATGACGTAGATTGCCATGGTCTAGTAGCCAATCTGTTAGGTGAAATAGCTCTACACCGTTTTATACTCGATCTTTGTTGCTGCGATGGCCTTTGATAGTTCGATGGCTGTGTGCTCGACCTCATTGACTGCTGAAACAACCTGCCATAATTTAGCACTCAAATCTGTTTGCTGAATTAGCTTTACATATATTTCGTTACTTAGATCTGCTCGTCCAAATATCTTGCCATAGCTTTATAAATCGACCTAGGTATTTTTTTCTGGACTTCATAAAAAAGCATATATGTTTTTCCTATAATATCTAGTAGAAGAACTAATTTGTATGTCTAACAGATGGACAAGACTTGGATAACTTCTGCTCGAAGATTCTCCGCTGCATATGTCGAGGGGTTGAAAACTTCATGAACTTTATCGAGCTGAGTACGGTGGTCCCAAATCAGATGTGCTCTGCCTGTAGCAGTTGTATGAATTCAGTTACAAGACCCAGACCAACTGTGCAAAATCATCTACACTTGTATGGGATGTCGGTCACATATACTAGGTGGGTTCATCATGGTGAAGGTGTGAACATCAATGTTATTGACTACGTGGAAGCAGCATATCACCATCTTGATCTGCCTGATGCTCAGGTGGAAGAGGAGGAGGAGGTGGTGGTGGCGGAGCCAGTGAGTTTGACCAACATTGAAACAATGCTATGAAATGCTCGTGCATTCCGTGAACTTTCACCTGCAGAAGAAAAACGGTGGGCCCGCATGTTGGAACAATGCAACGTTGCTGTCACCCCAGGAAATAAGCTGTCAATACTCTCAGCTATGGTCACCTTTCTTCAGGTGAAGACATCTGAGCGGATGACCAACAAATCATTCGATGCGATGTTGGCTGCTTTCCGCAAATCTTTCCCAGATCGTCGAGCTGCCACACACCTGATAAAATGAAGAATTTCCTTCGTGCAGTTGGAATTGGATATGATATGATCCATGTTTGTAAGAATAATTGTAATCTGTTCCGGAAGGATTATGCCAACTTAAGTGAATGCTCAAAATGCAAATCATCAAGATGGAAAGATGGCGATGTTGTGAAGAGGGTTCCTCATAATGTTTTGAGACATTTTCCAATTACACCAAGATTGCAGAGGTTGTTTCATGATGCTGAAACAAGAGAGGATGTACTGTGGCATTCTAGGAACCAGGAGTACAGAGATCGAATGTAAATAGCCATCCATCTCCTGGGAGTTGAGTGGAAAAGCTTCAATGATAAACACAAAGAGTTTGCTGCTGACCCGAGAAACATTAGACTTGGCTTAGCTTTAGATGATTTAACCCATTTGGCCACCAGGCGCCACATATAGCATGTGGCGGTGCTTGTTATCCTTACAACATGCCTCCAAATGTCTCGCACCAAAGAATCAAACTACATGATGGCCTTGCTCATCCCAGTCCAAAAAGTCCTGGAAAGAATTTTGATTTGTTCATGGAGCCTCTTATGGAGGAACTTCAACAGCTATGGAAGGTGTTCTCACTCGAGACCTATATAGCAGCCCACCAGCTGATTTCTTTCTGCGTCTTTGTTGTAATTTGGTGCATCCATGATTATCCGCTTTGGGCACTATGTCGAGGCGAACGACACATGGTTACAATGCATGTGTTTGCTGTGAAAGGAATCATTCATCATCCATACTTAGCAAGATCTGTTACATTGGACACCGCCGTTTCCTTGCCAAGGACAAGCCGCATCCTAGAAAATAACAAAGACATGTGTTCAATGCAAAGCATGAAAACCGTGATCGCCAAAGAGGCTCACCGCCGATGAGTTGCAAGTGGAATTAGAGAAGGTCAGGGCATATTACACGAAACCATCCCGTAATGGTAGCGGAAAAGGAAGTGTGACACGGTAGAAGAGACATTATTGTTTACCCGCAGGTCCACTTTGTGGGACTTGGAGTATTGGAAAGATTTGGATCTGCGGCATAATCTTGATGCGATGCACATCGAGAAAAATATATGTGACAGCATTATCGGCACACTTCTTAACATTGAAGGCAAGACGAAAGATACCTTAAAATCTAGGATTGATTTGACACACAGGTATCGAGAAAGGATTTGCGGTGCAAGATGAAGGTAAACCACGGATATGGCACCAGGTGTATACGTCTTGGACGAGGTAAAAAGAAAAGAATTCTGCGAGGTCCTGTCACGTGTGAGATTCCCACATGGATTTGCTTCCAACCCTGAAAGGAGAGTCAGTGCAGATGGAAACAAGGTACAAGGGTTGAAAACTCATGACTGCCACGTCCTACTCAAAGGGTTTTACCTGTTATCCTTAGAGGATTGGGCCGCCTTGACTTATACAGAGCAGTTGCAGAGTTGGGACAATTCTTCAGGGAACTCTGCAGTAGAAATATCATGATAGATGCTTTGGAGCGTCTTAGAGATAAGATACCAACTATCCTATGCGACCTTGAGAAGATATATCCTCCAGCCTTCTTTGATGTGATGGTGCATTTGGCTGTTCATCTACCTGATGAGGCACTACTTGGAGGTCCAGTACAGTATGGCTGGATGTACCCTATTGAAAGGCGGCTAGGCAATTTCAAGGGCTATGTTAGGAACAGAGTTAGACCCGAGGGTTCCATTGCAGAGGCCTACATTGCTAAAGAAGCGTTGACATTCTGCTCAAAATACATTGAAACAGCTGATCAGCTTAGCAAAGAGGTGGGTGAAGACAATCCCGGGCTCAATGTTTTCGATTATTCTGCTCGAGTTACGAGGAAGAGTCGACAAGAGGACAAACCTAAAGATTTGGACAAAATGGTTTGGTATGTGTTGAATAACTATCCCGAGATACTACCTTATATCAAGTAAGTGCGATCGGAGCTTATACATCGTAATCTACTAAACTTGCAGCACATTCTTATATATTTAGATGTTTGATGCGATCACTATGTTGTGCAGCATCTACAAAGAGGAGTTACTGCCGCAAAATACAACAAACATTGACAAACTGGTTATGGCAGGATTTGCGAAATGGTTCAAGAACCATGTAAGCTTTTGAAGTGCACTGTCAGTTTTTTTAATATATTGAGTACATAAGATGATCAGCTTGTCTATTTTCTAACCATAGGTTAAGAAGATGCGGGAGGATGGGAAGGCAGTTGATGATGCCCTTTACTCACTAGCAATGGGTCCTGATACTCGGGTAAGACATGAATCTTGCGTTGTTGGAGATGTGCGCTACAACACCCTTGCACGAGACGAAGGCAGGAAGACACAAAACAGTGCCATCATGAGCACGGATACGTATGATAAAGAGACAATTGAAATGTATGCTAACATAACAGACATTGTTCAGTTGTAGTATATCTCCAGTTTCGAGGATAATCGGTGTGTGGTTCTATTGTGCAGTCGTTGGTATAACCTATTTTCCAGGATCGCAAAACCCAGAGCTGATGATTACTTCAAATCCATCAATGTCAAGGCGGCGTACCAGACCAACGAGCCTTTTATTTTGGCAAATCAAGCAACACAGATATTTTTCTTGGAAGACACATTTGCACGTAGCGATGACTGGAGAGTATTGCAAAGGTTTGAGCAGATGAATTCATTTAATGAAGTTGCACAACAAGATGATGCTTACACTGCTCCTGATGTACAAGATAACACAGATGTTCCTAATATCTTTGAGAACCATCACGTCAATGACGCCGGCGAAAAGATTGCATGTCGTGCTATGGACATACAAAAGTTGATCAAGAAGAAGCCAACGTTCGAGGACGTTGAGGACGAAGAAGAAGATGCCACCGTGGGGAATTACGATTCAGACTGATACACATGGCGAAGATGTTGACGCTGCTGCTGCGGATGATGATTACATTGCTTTTGTCGTATTTGCCTGTCAGAAGATGTTTTTATCTACTATGTGAAATTGTGTTTGCTATGACAACTGAAACCTGATGAACATGTTGTTTAGTATTTTGCTGTGAGAACATCACTTGTTATGTATGCTGATTTGTGTTTGGTGATTGTATGACAACTAAAACATGATGACATTGTTGTTTAGTTGTACTCATATTTGGCTGTGAAACTTGAATTTGATGACATAGTTTGCTGTTGGACTGCAATTTGCTCGACATCTTCAAATGAGAACAAAGCTGACCCGACAGGGCCTCTGCTATTTATTTATTTATATGAGCAAAATGGGATACCCCTTGATTTCCATTAATAGAAATCATTAGATGTTCACAACACTACGCCCAACCTGCTACACAAGTTTCATTCATTACTAGTTTCAGTAAAGTGCTCATGTCGTAGCCACTGAATACATCACGAGTGCTACATACACTGCAAATAAAGAGACAATCATCCTACAGAGCACATCGATTTTGTCCATTATCTTCACAAGCTCTATCATCTCCTCATTGCTTTCAAGGCCGTTCAGCAGCTGTTGCTTGGCCATGATCAGAGGAACTGCATCTTTAACCTTCTGCTCTGCATCTTCCTCTTTGCTGTTCCTTCAGTTACTTGTCCAACACCCCAACCTGCTGGTATTGGGATTCCTCGGCTAACCAAATAATCAGCGTAGTTGCATTCCCCCACATCAGCAACTTCCCAGAAATACAAATCACACGAATCTTCCCTTTTCTGCACGAATCAAATTGGAAGATCATCAACCAAACTATTAAAAAATCAGCAACTGAAAGCAGCAGAACAACACTTAAACATATTATTACCCCATGATTCGGGCATTTGTAGAAGACTCGACCAGGGTTGCGGATTGTGGTTGAGACGCGACGGTTGACTCTGCGTGATTTGCAGCAGTGGCACCACACCAACGACAGCGGGTTGCGATGAGCAATCGGCAGCGGTGCGCGTGCCGGCGGGGGTGTGATGAGACCCACAGGCGATGGTACGGGTGGCGACTTGGCGCATATCTGGTTGTTGCTCGTGAAGAGCGGTGGACGAGCAGCCAGCGGACATGGTTCTTTGTGGCGAGCTTCGATGCTAAGCGAGTAAGTAGAGAAGAGGAGAAGCAAGCGTTGGATATGTCGGTTTCATTACTTGCGAGTAGCATAGCACCATACATAGTCATAGTCTAGGTTTGGATTCGAACCAGCTACAGGAGTACGTCTTTCTTTTTTCTAAAACTCGGCAACGTCTCTTTACTGGTACACTAGCTTGTTCTGTACGCCTTCCCAAGTCTCTGATTTTCTTTCCCTTTTTTTGCGAGGAAGGAAGGAGGACATAATTGAGAGTTCCTCGGACTCAAACCCAAGACCACTCGGTTGAAAACCAAGGGTGCTAGTCACTTATGTGGCGAACGTTCCCTGTGAGGAGGACGGTAGACGAACGCATTTTCCTTGCATTTTTCTTCCTATATATATAAAAGTATGCTACTTGGTGTCCGCTTAGTCAAAAAACGATTGTGCCAACCTTGACCGTTCGATTGACATTCAACGTCTATCGCGTTTCTTCAGTCTCTTCTTCCTCAAGCCGCCAAAGCCAAACTAGCGCCAGCGGGACCGCCTGCTCCCGCCTCCCACGGTTGGCTGTGATCTTCCCCGACTCCTGTTCGTTCCCGTCTGAGGCATCACCATCGTCCTCCGCCTTGGTTCGCTCGCCGCGGCACCACCCTCCAGTGTTGTCAACATGGTCAACAACCGAGAGGAATAAGGAGATGATTGTACATGGTGAGGATGACGAGAGGGACCCAACAGCAGCTGCAGTAATTTTGTTTTTTCGGACGGAGAAGGGTATCAAGCTGGGTTGTGCGGGACCCGTGGCCCGTCTAGCCTGAGCTTTTATTTCATATGTTTAGCACATGACCAGCCAGTTTGTTTTTTTTCCTTTCGAAAATGGCTAGCCAGCTATTTTGTTTTTGCGAATAACCAACATAGGCCTACTTGCTTTTCTACGCCCTGCTGGGCCGGAAATCTTTCAAGACGAGGAGGGATGCATTTTGCCCAGAAAATGGGCTATAAGTAATAAGAAATGGGCTATAAGTAATAATAAATGGGCTATAAAATGAAAAAAATACAACAAACATGCAATTAGTTCCCAAATACTGTTTTCTTTCGGATTTTGATATTTTAAATTTCATTGTTTTTGTGCGCGTAAAATTTCATTGAATTTAAATTAAGGTATATTTAGATTTAAAATTAGTTTGAATCTGGCTAGAAATTTCGGGTTGTATGCTGTTTGGGACAGATTTGGAGGCTGACTTGTGGGTCTACTAGGTTGACGTGTACTTTGGCTTTGTCAACTTAATCCACAAATGATTCAAATTTAGTCCACAAATGATTCTAGCAGTAGTGACCGTTGGATGTTAATCCAACGGCCGTGCTGCTTCTTCAATATCTGATCTTCTTGCTCCAGCCGCCCAAACCAGCTCCGGTGGGACTGCCTGCTCCCGCCTCCCGTGGCCGGCTATGCTGCCGCACAGGCCGCACCGCCCCACCCTACTTCATTGCTGGCCAGGCCATTCCTCTACTCACCCACACCTCCTGTTATTTTCCGGCGACGGCAGTCGGACCAGTAAACCCTCGTACTCCCCACCGCATGGGCAACCATTGCCGAGTCTTCCCCGGCTCCGTGTCGTTCCCTTCCTAGGCTTTGCCGTCGTCCACCGCCATGGTGCTCTCGGCGCGGCCTGTTCAACGTGGTCAACGAACGACATCCATCGACTGTGGACTGTACGCGCAAAATAATGATTCCTCCACCTGACAGCTGGGACCCACCGGAAGGGCCTCTATATATCGCGAAAAAAACGTTCCCCCCGCTGACATGTCGGACCCACCAGCTATATCTTCGCACGCAAGGAAGTGCCTCCTTATTAAGCACAAAAAATGAATACCCACCCTGCTAGATGGGACCCACCATAGTGGGAGTATGACTTGTGGGCCAACTAAGTTGATGGGGACGGAGGGCTTTGTCAACTTAGTCAATATGAACGATTCTAGCTCCAGTGACCGTACGATGTCCATCCAATGGCCATAGTGCTTCTTCAACCTCTGGTCTTCTTGCTCCAGCCGCCCAAAGCAGCGTCGGTCGTGCCACGTGCTCCTGCCTCTCGTGGCCGGCTGTGATGCCGCGGAGGCCTCACCGCCCCCTACTACTCCCACCGCTGGCCCAGGGTATCCCTCTACTCACCCACACCCCCTGTTATTCTGCGGCGACGGCAGCCTCACGCTGCAGCCGAACCAGTGAACCCTCGTACTCCTCTCCGTGCGGGTTACCACTGCTGCGTCTTCCACGGCTCCGCGTTGTCCCCTTCCTAGTCCTCGCCGTCGTCTAGACCACCGCCCTGGTGCTCTCGGCGCAGCGTAGTCAATGTAGTCAATGACCGACTTCCATCGGAAGAGTACTGTACGTGGAGAGGCTGGCAGCTGGGTCCAGGCGGCCGCAAGGAAGTGCCTCCTTATTACGCGCAAAATAATTATTCCTCCACCTGACAGCAGGGACCCACCGGACGAGCCACCTTATTTCGTGAAAAAAACGTTTCCCCCTGACTGCTGGGACCCACCGGACGGGCCAGCGTATTTCGCGAAAAAAACGTTCCTCGCGCTGTCAGCTCGGACCCACCGGAAGTGCCTCCTTATTACGCACAAAAAAATGAATACTCCTCTTGCTAGCCGGGACCCACCATGGTGGGAGGCTGACTTGTGGGCCTACTAAGTTGACTGGGACGGGGGCCTTTGTCAACTTTAGTCAATATGAACGATTCTAGCTCCAGTGACCGTATGATGTCCATCCAACGGCCGTAGTGCTTCTTCAACCTCTAGTCTTCTTGGTCCAGCCACTGAAAGCAGCGTCGGTCGTGCCGCATGCTCCTGCCTCCCGTGGCCGGCTGTGCTGCCGTGGAGGCCTCACCGGCCCCTACTATTCCCACCGCTGGCCAGGCCCTGCGGCGACAGCAGCCTCACACCGCAGCCGAACAGTGAGCCCTCGTACTCCTCTCCGCGCGGGCTTCCACTGCCGCGTCTTCCCCGGCTCCCCGTCGTCCCCTTCCTAGGCCTCACCGTCGTCCACCGCCCTGGTGCTCTCGGCGCGGCGTGGTCAACGTGGTCAAGGAACGACTTCCATCGGATGTGGACTGTACGTGGAGAGGCTGACAGCTGGGTCCACGGCCGCAGCAAGGAAGTGCCTCCTTATTACGCGTAAAATAATGATTCCTCCACCTAACAGCTGGGACCCATCGGACGGGCCACTGTATTTCGTGAAAAAACGTTTCCCCCTGACTGTTGGGACCGACCAGCTACATCTTCGCACGCAAGGAAGTGCGTCCGGGCAAAAAAACAAAACGATTCGCCCCCTGACCGTTGGGACCCACTAGCGACACCTTCGCACGCAAGGAAGTGTGTCCGGGCAAAAAAAAAAGAACGATTCGCCCCCTTGACTGCTGGGACCCACCAGCTACATCTTCGCATGCAAGGAAGTGCGTCCAGGCAAAAAAACTAAACGATTCGCCCCCCTGACTGCTGGGACCCACCAGCTACATCTTCGCAGGCAAGGAAGTGCCTAACAGTCGGGACCCACCTGGTCGAAGCGTACGTAGCGTTGTCATTCTGGTAGCGAACGTGTACGTACATACTGGTTGTTGTAGAGGCGCGCACGTGTCGTAGTAGAGGCGCACACGTAGCATGTACATGTACGTACATCGGCGAGGGTGCAAGAAAGAAAATACAGCCACGTACGTACATACGGGCAGGGTCTTGAACGCCTACTCACGCATACGTACATGGCTGGGTCGAAACGGAGAAACATCGTCGTCGTCATGTTCGTGGGGAGCCAACCGGCTGGGTCGAAACGGAATGCATGGTCGTGTTCATCGGGAGGGCTTGGACGGAACAGGCGATGGAAGCGAGGCTGGCATACCGCTGGCGGAGGAAAGGGCCTTGTGTTCGACCGCCACGTTCAAATGGGATCCTGTTCGCCGGGAGGGTGCGGCGTGCATCAAAAACAGAGGAAACGGACCTCCTACGGTCGAAACGGGGTCCTGTTGATCGGGAGGGGTGTGGCGTACCGCAAAACGGAGGAAACGGACCTCCTACGGTCGAAACGGGGGTCCTGTTGATCGGGAGGGGTGTGGCGTACCGCAAAACGGACGAAACGGACCTCCTACGGTTGAAACGGGGTCCTGTTCATCGGGAGGGGTGTGGCGTACCGCAAAACGGGACTCCACGGGATACTGTTCATCTCCACCGTCGACCTCCTCCAGCCTCCACGGGCTCCTGTTCATCCAGCCTCCACCGCGCTACTCCACCGCTCTTGTTCAACCACCCTCCACGGCACCCCTCCACCGTCTATTGTTCATCCAGCCCTCCACACCACGGGTCTGTTCAACCACCCTCCACGGCCACCCCTCCACCGCTCATCTGTTCATCCAACCTCCACACCACGGGTCCTGTTCATCCAGAGGCAACGCCACCGCCACTTTCATCCAACCCCCCGCAACGCTTAGTGTTCATCAATCGATCGGCTTGATTAGCAGCAGCAGTGAAGGAATCGCTCCATCGGGTTCGATTAACAGCCATCGATCGATCGCTCGGGTTCGATGAACGCGTAGCTGCAGGTAATCGCTTCGGTTCGCTAGAGCCCAACGCCTCGCACACGCAGCAGTCGTCGTCGAGAGAAAGCAGCGCCGCTTCGCCCCCGACCTCCCACCGTAACCGCAACTCCCGAAATTTTCCTCCCCTCGCTTCTACCACGGTTTCTTCCGTCATGGGCGCCCAAAGAATGTCATGCAACTGCATCTCCGCCCGCCAGACGAAAAGCCCATTTTCTGTCATGATTTTTTGTCATAGAAGTAGGAGCCCACCACATCTATGATGATACGGGGTTTTGTCACAATTATCGTCATAGAAGTGTCATATGTATCACAGAAAAAAATTTGGTTCGGCCCAAAATGTCACGGTTGTGTCTTTTTTTGTAGTGATAGGCATCACGTCTGTGTCAACTAGACCGAAACGATTCTGCATCTACGACTATTACTCCACACATCGACCGCTATCCAGCATGCATCTAGAGTATTAAGTTCATAAGAACAGAGTAACGCATTAGGCAAGATGACATGATGTAGAGGGATAAACTCAAGCAATATGATATAAACCCCATCTTTTTATCCTCGATGGCAACAATACAATACGTGCCTTGCTGCCCCTACTGTCACTTGGAAAGGACACCGCAAGATTGAACCCAAAGCTAAGCACTTCTCCCATTGCAAGAAAGATCAATCTAGTATGCCAAATAAACCGATAATTCAAAGAGACTTGCAAAGATACCAAATCATGCATATAAGAATTCAGAGAAGAACCAAATATTGTTCATAGATAATCTTGATCATAAACCCACAATTCAACGGATCTCGTCAAACACACTGCAAAAATTATTACATCAAATAGATCTCCAAGAACATCGAGGAGAACTTTGTATTGAGAACCAAAGAGAGAGAACAAGCCATCTAGCTAATAACTATGGACCCGAAGGTCTGTGGTAAACTACTCACACATCATCGGAGAGGCTATGGTGTTGATGTAGAAGCCCTCCATGGTCGAATCCCCCTCCGGCAGATCGCCGGAAAAGGCCCCAAGATGGGATCTCACGGGTACAGAAGGTTGCGGCGGTGGAAAAGTGGTTTCGTGGCTCCCCCTGATGTGTTTAGGGTATAAGAGTATATATAGGCAAAAGAAGTAGGTCGGTGGAGCTACGAGGGGCCCATGAGGGGCCTCGTGGCCACCTTGTTGTGTCTCTGACTTCCACTCCAAGTCTAATGGATTGCGTTTATTCCAAGAAAGATCCTCACGAAGGTTTTGTTCCATTTGATATTCCTTTTCTGCGAAACACTGAAATAGGCAAAAAAAACAACAACTGGCACCGGGCCTCCGGTTAATAGGTTAGTCCCAAATATAATATAAAAGAGCATATTAAAGCCCATTAAACATCCAAAACAGATAATATAATAGCATGGAATGATCAAAAATTATAGATACGTTGGAGACGTATCAGCACCCCCAAGCTTAATTCCTGCTCGTCCTCGAGTAGGTAATGATAAAAATAGAATTTTTGATGTGGAATGCTACCTAACATATTTTCATATAATTTTCTTTATTGTTGCATGAATGTTCAGATCCGAAAGATTCAAGACAAAAGTTTAATATTGACATAAAAATAATAATACTTCAAGCATACTAACCAAGCAATTATTTCTTCTCAAAATAACATAGCCAAAGAAAGCTCATCCCTACAAAATCATATAGTTTGGACATGATTCATTTTCGTCACACAAAATGCTCCCATCATGCACAACCCAATGACAATCTAAGCAATTGCTTCATACTTTAGTATTCTCAAACTTTTTCAACTTTCACGCAATACATGAGCGCGAGCCATGGACATAGCACTATGGGTGGAATAGAATATGATGATGGAGGTTGTGTGGAGAAGACAAAAAAAGAGAAAGTCTCACATTGACGCGGCTAATCAACGGGCTATGGAGATGCCCATCAATTGATGTCAATGCGAGGAGTAGGGATTGCCATGCAACGGATGCACTAGAGCTATAAATGTATGAAAGCTCAATAAAGAAACTAAGTGGGTGTGCATCCAACTTGCTTGCTCACGAAGACCTAGGGCATTTGAGGAAGCCCATTGTTGGAATATACAAGCCAAGTTCTATAATGAAAAATTTCCACTAGTATATGAAAGTGACAAAATAAAAGACTCTCTATCATGAAGATCATGGTGCTACTTCGAAGCACAAGTGTGGAAAAAGGATAGTAACATCACCCCTTCTCTCTTTTTCTCTAATTTTTTTGGTCCTTCTCTTTTTTTTGCCTTTTCTCTCTTTTTTTATTTCCTCACATGGGATAATGCTCTAATAATGATGATCATCACACTTCTATTTATTTACAACTCAAGGATTACAACTCGATACTGGAATAAAATATGACTCTATATGCCTCCGGTGTACCGGGATGGGCAATGAATCAAGAGTGACATGTATGAAAAATTATGCTTGGTGGCCTTGCCACAAATACGATGTCAACTACATGATCATGCAAGGCAATATGACAATGATGAAGCGTGTCAAAATAAACAGAACAATGGAAAGTTGCATGGCAATATATCTCGGAATGGCTTTGGAAATGCCATAATAGGTAGGTATGGTGGCTGCTTTGAGGAAGATATAAGGAGGCTTATGTGTGATAGAGCGTATCATATCACGGGGTTTGGATGCACCGGCGAAGTTTTCACCAACTCTCGAGGTGAGAAAGGGCAATGCACGGTACCGAAGAGGCTAGCAATGATGGAAGGGTGAGAGTGCGTATAATCCATGGACTCAACATTAGTCATAAAGAACTCGCATACTTGTTGCAAAAATCTACAAGTCATCAAAACCAAGCACTATGCGCATGCTCCTAGGGGGATAGATTGGTAGGAAAAGACCATTGCTCGTCCCCGACCGCCACTCATAAGGAAGACAATCAAAGAAACACCTCATGCTTTAAATTTGTTACACAACGGTTACCATACATGCATGCTACGAGACTTGCAAACCTCAACACAAGTATTTCTCAAATTCACAATGACTCAACTAGCACGACTCTAATATCACCATCTTCATATCTCAAAACAATCATCAAGTATCAAACTTCTCATAGTATTCAATGCACCCTATATGGAAGTTTTTTATTATACCCATCTTGGATGCCTATCATATTAGGACTAATTTTATAGCCAAAGCAAATTACCATGCTGTTCTAAAAGACTCCCAAAATTATATAACTGAAGCATGAGAGATCAATAATTTCTATAAAATAAAACCGCCACCGTGCTCTAAAAAGGTATAAGTGAAGCACTAGAGCAAAATTATCTAGCTCAAAAAATATAAGTGAAGCACATAGAGTATTCTAATAAATTCTGATTCATGTGTATCTCTCCCAAAAGGTGTGTACAACAAGGGTGATTTTGGTAAACTAAAAAGCAAAGACTCAAATCATACAAGATGCTCGAAGCAAAACACATATCATGTGGTGAATAAAAATATAGCCTCAAGTAAAGTTACCGATGAGCGAAGATTTAAAGAGGGATGCCTTCCGGGCATCCCCAAGCTTAAACTTTGGTTGTCCTTGAATTTTACCTTGGGGTGCCTTGGGCATCCCCAATCTTAGGCTCTTGCCACTCCTTATTCCAAAATCCATCAAATCTTTACCAAAAAACTTGAAAACTTCACAACACAAAACTTAAACAGAAAATCTCATGAGCTCTATTAGTGTAAGAAAACAAACCACCACTTTAAAGTATTGTAATGAACTCATTATTTATTTATATTGGTGTTAAACCTACTGTATTCCAACTTCTCTATGGTTCATACCCCCGATACTAGCCATAGATTCATCAAAATAAGCAAACAACACATAAAAAACAGAATCTGTCAAAAACAGAACAGTCTGTAGTAATCTGTATAAAACGTATACTTATGGAACTCCAAAAATTCTAAAATAAATTGGTGGACGTGAGGAATTTTTCTATTAATCATCTGCAAAAAGAATCAACCTAAAAGAACTCTCCAGTAAAAAATGGAAGCTAATCTTGTGAGCGCTAAAGTTTCTGTTTTTTACAGCAAGATCGCAAAGACTTCACCCAAGTCTTCCCAAAGGTTCTACTTGGCACAAACACTAATTAAAACATAAAACCACATATAAACAGAGGCTATATGAATTATTTATTACTAAACATGAAAAAAAAGCAAGGAAAAAAAATAAAATTGGGTTGCCTCCCAACAAGCGCTATCGTTTAATGCCCCTAGCTAGGCATAAAGCAAGAATAGATCTAGGTATTGCCATCTTCTCCTTTTTGGTGATAAAGAGAAAATTTCTTATCTAAATAACTTATCTTTCTATTTTGTGAAAGCACATGGACATTAATGGTAGAATAAAGATTAAGCACACTACAAAAATTTGCATCTAAACTAGCCTTCATCTCTTTGATAATTTCATTTTGATAAAAACACAAAAGAGAGGTAGATGCAACTTTTTCACTCATAGGGTGTCCAAATATAGTTTTCATCTTTTCATACGTATCGACAGCATCCCCCTCAAGAAAACCTTCTTCAAAGATAGAATCTAAAACTTGCTTGAAATAAGGCGGTAAGCCAACATAAAAATTTCTTAAGTAAATCTCAATTTGATATCTGGGCACATAGCTGGCTCGGATCCTTAATAGCCTATCCCAAGCATCTTTCAAAGTTTCATCAAGCAAATAACGGAAAATTCTGGGATAATCTTCATCCAAATTATTCAAACTCTCATTGATAACCCCGGTAGGTCTTTCCATTGCATCATTATTTATGAGCTTAGAGAGGACAGAGGGACTATCCAAAGTATTAAAACACGGGAGAAAGCCCTTAGCCCCTTTGGGTTCGGCCATGGCAAGAGAAAGGCAAAGGCAAAGGTTTTCGAAAAAAAATTTAGATGTGGGGGAGAGGAAAACAAGAGGCAAATGGCAAATAATGTAATGTGAGGGATAAGAGTTTGTGATGGGTACTTGGTATGTCTTGACTTGAGCATAGATCTCCCCGGCAACGGCGCCAGAAATCCTTCTTGCTACCTCTTGAGCATGCGTTGGTTTTCCCTTGAAGAGGAAAGGGTGATGCAGCAAAGTAGCGTAAGTATTTACCTCAGTTTTGAGAACCAAGGTATCAATCCAGTAGGAGACTACACGCAAGTCACCTAGTACCTGCACAAACAATCAAGAACCTTGCAACCAACGCAATAAAGTGGTTGTCAATCCCTTCACAACCACTTGCAAAAGTGAGATCTGATAAAGATAATAAGATAAATATTTTTGGTATTTTTGTTGTATAGATTGGAAAGTAAAGATTCCAAAATAACGGCGACAGAAATTGGCAAGTTGACGGAAAACTAATATGATGTAAAATATACCCGGGGGCCATAGGTTTCACTAGTGGCTTCTCTCAAGATAGCATATATTATGGTGGGTGAACAAATTACTGCCGAGCAATTGATAGAAAAGCGCATAGTTATGAGAATATCTAGGCATGATCATGAACATAGGCATCACGTCCGTGTCAAGTAGACCGAAACGATTCTGCATCTACTACTATTACTCCACACATCAACCGCTATCCAGCATGGATCTAGAGTATTAAGTTAATAAGAACAGAGTAACACATTAGGCAAGATGACATGATGTAGAGGGATAAACTCAAGCAATATGATATAAACCCCATCTTTTTATCCTCGATGGCAACAATACAATACGTGCCTTGCTGCCCCTACTGTCACGGGAAAGGACACCGCAAGATTGAACCCAAAGCTAAGCACTTCTCCCATTGCAAGAAAGATCAATTAAGTAGGCCAAACTAAACCGATAATTCAAAGAGACTTGCAAATATATCAAATCATGCATATAAGAATTCAAAGAAGAACAAAATATTGTTCATAGACAATCTTGATCATAAATCCACAATTCATCGGATCTCGGCAAACACACCGCAAAAAGTATTACATCGAATATATCTCCAAGAACATCGAGGAGAACTTTGTATTGAGAACCAAAGAGAGAGAAGAAGCCATCTAGCTAATAACTATGGACCCGGAGGTCTGTGGTAAACTACTCACACATCATCAGAGAGCCTATGGTGTTGATGTAGAAGCTCTCCGTGATCGAATCCCCCTCCGGCAGATCGGCGAAAAGGGACCAGATGGGATCTCACGGGTACAGAAGGTTGCGGCGGTGGAAAAGTGGTTTTGGGGCTCTCCTGGATGATTTCAGGGTATAAGAGATATATAGGCGAAAGAAGTAGGTCGGTGGAGCTACGAGGGGCCCACGAGGGTGGGGGCGCTCCTACCCCCTGGGCGCGCCCTCCTTCCTCGTGGCCGCATCGTTGCATGTTTGACTTCCACTCCAAGTCTCCTGGATTGTGTTTGTTCCAAGAAACATCCTCGCGAAGGTTTTGTTCTGTTTGGATTCCGTTTGATATTCCTTTTCTGCGAAACACTGAAATAGGCAAAAAAAAAACAGCAACTGGCACTGGGCCTCCGGTTAATAGGTTAGTCCCAAAAATAATATAAAAGAGCATATTAAAGCCCATTAAACATCCAAAACAGATAATATAATAGCATGGAACAATAAAAATATATAGATACGTTGGAGACGTATCAGTCGACGGCTTAGTTCTTTTCGCCGTGTACTTCACGACACTTGTTCTTTGGTTGTGTAGATGGTTCGGATGTTCAACATGTTTCGCTAGGAAAACAACGACCAAGAGTTCAAGTTCCTTCACGTGTTCTCCAGGATTGAGTCATCCGAGAAGTGGAGGGAGTGCCGGATCGCTCTTGCCAAGGCTAAGGAGACCTACAAGCTGGATGCGCCTGCCCCGGCGGCGGCGTAAGGGCACCCCGATGGCCAGAAAAGAGCCAAGGCGGCGAAGGACACGACACCTGCTGCCGAACAACTGCAATAATCGATTGAGAAGTGCATCGGCGACGGCAAGAACAGTGCCGCCAAGAGGGAGAATAAATCCGACGCGAGGTGGTCGGCGTTGATGACGAAGGAGGTCAAGCTCAACCTTCTCAGGACCAAAGTCGCCACGAAGAAGAGGAACACCGACCTGGCATTCTTGATGGCGGCAGACATGTCGATGATGGATGAGTAGGTGAAGGAATGGTACCTGGCGGAACACGGCCTCATCTTGAACCAGATGCCCGGACCAACGCCGAGAAAGGAAGCGGTGCCGACGCCGACGACCAGCCCAAGCACTGAAGCCACGGCGATGCTGAGTCCGACTATGCCCACGCCCATGCCAGCCCCGGCCAGTCCCACGGCAGAGGAGCCTCCAGTTTGATGCCTTCCATTTCTATGACTCCTTCCTTTTGATCGCGGAACTTTTTGGTTTGTTTGATCACCGACTTGTCGCATGGTGATCGCCGAACTTGTGGCATTTTTTGGCAGTGGGAAAAACAAGTTCGAATTTTTGGGTGTCTTGGGGCCGAACCCTGGGGCGCGGCTGGAAACTCGATCGCCCCCAGGGAGAAAAAACCACCGGCGCGAACACCAAAAGGCATTCGCCGGGTGCACTGGGAGCCAAACGGTTGGAGATGCTCTTACTTCTGATGTAGGCACGGATTTGCTTATGTGAGAGGCACGGTCGTGCCTCTCGAGAAAGGTAAAAAACGAGAGGCACAAATTTACTTCTCGGGGAGGTATGGATTTGCTTCCACGAGAGGCATAGTCATGCCTTGTGGAAAAAGAAAAGAAAAAACACATTTTTTCTTTTCGCGAGACGCACATATTTACTTCTTGTGGTGGCACGGATTTGCTTCCGGAAGAGGCACAGTCATGCCTCTCGCAATAGGGAAAAAACATATTTTTCTTTCTTTTCTCATTGACATGAGGCACAGATTTACTTCTCATGGAGGCATGGATTTGCTTCCATGAGAGGCACAGTCGTGCCTCTCGCAAAAGGAATAAGAAGACATGTTTTTTCTTCCGCGAGAGGCACGGATTTACTTTTCCTGGAGGCACAGATTTTCTTCCACGTCATGCCTCTCGGAAAGGGGAAAAGGTGTTTTTTCTTCCGTGAAAGGCATGGATTTACTTCTCGTGGAGGCACGGATTTACTTCCGCGACAGGCACAATCGTGCCCCTCGCAACAACAACAAGGTAGGCTAGAGTGAAATCCACAAGATCTCGCGGCCAACTTATGGCTCAGCCACATGGATAGCAAGCTTCCACGCACCCCTGTCCATAGCTAGTTCTTTGGTGATACTCCAATCTTTCAGGTATCTCTTGACAGACTCCTCCCATGAAAACTTCGGTCTTCCCAACCTCTCTTGACATTCTCCGCACGCTTTAGCCGCCCGCTATGCACTGGAGCTTCTGGAGGCCTGCGCTGAATGTGCCCGAACCATCTCAGATGATGTTGGACAAGCTTCTCCTCAATTGGTGCTACCACAACTCTACCTCGTATATCATCATTCCAGACTCGATTCTTCCTCGTGGAACCAGACATCCATCTCAACATACACATCTCTGCCACACCTAAGTATTGAACATGTCGTCTTTTAGTTGGCCAACAGTCAACGCCATACAACATTGCGGGCCGAATCGACGTCCTGTAGAACTTGCCTTTTATCTTTTGTGGCACCATCTTGTCATAGAGAATGTCAGAAGCTTGGCACCACTTCATCCATCCGGCTTTGATTCGATGGTTCACATCTTTATCAATTCCCCCATCCTCCTGGAGCATTGACCCCAAATATCGAAAGGGGTCCTTCTGAGGCACTGAGGGAGTCCTGGATTAGGGGGTCCTCGGACAGCCGGACTATATCCTTTGGCCGGACTGTTGGACTATGAAGATACAAGATTGAAGACTTCGACCCGTGTCCGGATGGGACTCTCCTTGGCGTGGAAGGCAAGCTTGGCAATACGGATATGTAGATCTCATCCCTTGTAACCGACTCTGTGCAACCCTAGCCCCCTCCGGTGTCTATATAAACCAGAGGGTTTCGTCCGTAGGACAACAACAATCATACCATAGGCTAGCTTCTAGGGTTTAGCCTCTACGATCTCGTGGTAGATCAACTCTTGTAATACTCATATCATCAAGATCAATCAAGCAAGAAGTAGGGTATTACCTCCATCGAGAGGGCCCAACCAGGTAAACATCGTGTCCCCGCCTCCTGTTACCATCCGCCTTAGACGCACAGTTCGGGACCCCCTACCCGAGATCCGCCGGTTTTGACACCGACATTGGTGCTTTCATTGAGAGTTCCACTGTACCGTCACCGTAAGTCTAGATGGCTCCTTCGATCATTGAGAGTTCCACTGTTCCAGGGTGAGGTTTTCCTCCCCGGACAGATCTTCGTATTCGGCGGCTTCGTACCGCGAGCCAACTTGCTTGGCCAACTGGAGCAGATCGAGAGCTATGCCCCTAGCCATCAGGTCAGGTTTGGAAACTTGAACTATACCGCCGACATCCGCGGAGACTTGATCTTCGACGGATTCGAGCCCATGTCAGGTGCGCTGCACAATCACGACAAGCATGACTTAGCTCTGCCATCGGATAGTGTTCGGGAGATCACACCTGCAACTACTTCGGCCCTCAATCCGGAACAAATTGCGCCATCTGAGGACGGGTGGGTAGACCCCGCCACTGCCTTCACCTCCCACGAGACCCGTGTTGCCGAACCGTTGGATTCCTCCCCGGCCATGGGATCCGAGCCGCCTGCGTCCGTGCCTATCAAATCCGATTGGGCACCGATCATGGAGTTTACCTCCGCGGATATCTTTCAGCACTCGCCCTTTGGGGACATGCTAAACTCGTTGAGGTCTCTCTCCCTGTCAGGAGACCCTTGGCCGAACTATGTCCGGCTAGAATGGGATGCGGACAACGAAGAAATTCACTCCCCACCCACCACCCACTCAGTAGCACTGTCGATGATTTAACCGACATGCTCGATTTTGGCTCCGAAGACATCGACGGTATGGACGATGATGCAGGAGACGAACAAGAACCACCGCCCACAAGGCGCTGGACTTCCACCTCATCATATGACATATACATGGTGGACACCCCCAAAGAGGGGAATGGCGATAAGACAACGGAGGATAATCCCTCCAAGAAGAAATCCAAGCACCGACATCAGCGGCGCCGCTCTAAGCCCCGCCACAACAAAAGCAGCGATACCGGCACAAGAGACAATAACGCTCCGGATAGTGCCGAAGACGACGATAATCCCCTCCAGCCAGACCTAGAGCGGGAGGATGAACAAGCTAGCCCTCTGGAACAGGCAGCAGACGGAGAATCGGAGGATGACAATTACATGCCTCTCTCCGAAGACGAGGTGAGCCTCGGCGACGAAGAATTTATCGTGCCCGAGGATCCTGTCGAACAGGAGCGCTTCAAGCGCCGGCTCATAGCAACACCAAACATCCTGAATAAAAAGCAACAACAGCTTCGAGCTGATCAAGATTTGCTAGCGGATAGATGGACTGAAGTCCTGGCGGTCGAGGAATACGAACTCGAGCGCCCAACCAAGAGTTACCCAAAGCGCAGGTTGCTACCCCAACACGAGGAGGAAGCATTGAAACCTACATCTCCAGCGTATGATGCGGCTGATCGGCCACCTCGTGGCCGAGACAGAGAGGCATATCAGCCCGAAGTCCAGCCTGCACCCCGCCGCCACTCAAACAAAAATACCAAGGCCCAGGGCAACACGCGAGACCTGCGAGACGTATTGGGAAACAAAGCAAAACATGCAAGATCAATCTACGGATCACGGGGGCGCGCCCCAACCCGGGACGATGACCGTCACGCCGGGATATACTAAAAGCAAATCCGGCCGGGTCGAATACAGCAGACAAGACTTGTATGAACTACGTCGTGATATAGCCTGGCACAGAGGTGCCGCACACCCCCTATGCTTCACTGATGAAGATGGATCACGAATTCCCAGAGGGTTTTAAACCCGTAAACATTGAATCATATGAAGGTACAACTGATCCCGCGGTATGGATCGAGGATTTCCTCCTCCACATCCACATGCCTCGTGGTGATGATCTACATGCTATAAAGTTCCTCCCACTGAAACTCAAAGGACCAGCTCGACACTGGCTGAATAGCTTGCCAGCAGACTCCATCGGCAGTTTGGAAGATTTGGAAGATGCATTCCTTGACAACTTCCAGGGCACTTATGTGCGACCACCGGATGCTGATGACTTGAGCCATATAACTCAGTAGCCAGGGGAATCGGCTAGGAAATTCTGAACCCAGTTCCTAACTAAGAAAAACCAAATTGTCGACTGTCCGGATGCAGAGGCCTTAGAGGCATTTAAGCATAACATCCGTGATGAGTGGCTCACCCGGCACCTCGGCCAGGAGAAGCCGAAGTCTATGGCAGCCCTCACAACACTCATGACCCGCTTTTGCGTGGGCGAGGACAGCTGGCTGGCTCGCAGCAACAACACATCAATAAGTCATGACAATTCAAATGCCAAACATAGTAACGGCAGGCCACGTTGCAACAGACACAAGCGCCGCAACAACGGTGACAACGCCAAAGACACGGCAGTTAATGCCGAATTCAGTGGCTCTAAATCCGGTCAGTGGAAGAAGCCGTTCAAAAGAAGCAATCCGGGCCCGTCCAGTTTGACCGCATACTCGATCGCTCGTGTCAAATTCACGGCACCCCCGATAAGCTAGCCAATCACACTGTCGGGACCCCGATCCTAAGTCACACCGATCTAGCATGTAACACATCATATCACTTTGCGGCCTCACGCACGGTATTCCCACGGGTGTCGCCTTACCATGGCCCGGGACCGTTTGCGCCTTTTGGCTCACGTATATGATAGTGTCACTAGCATCCATATGACAGAGAACCTGGGCCGACATGACTAGTCGTGAACCCAAAGTGGCTCTTGAAGGAAATATGCCCTAGAATTTCCTTATATCATGATAAATGTTTATTATTCATGCTAGAATTGTATTAACCGGAAACATAATACATGTGTGAATACATAAACCTACAGAGTGTCACTAGTATGCCTCTACTTGACTAGCTCGTTAATCAAAGATGGTTATGTTTCCTAACCATGAACAAGGAGTTGTTATTTGATTAATGGGATCACATCATTGGTTGAATGATCTGATTGACATGACCCATTCCATTAGCATAGCACCTGATCGTACAGTTTGTTGCTAGTGCTTTTCTTCATGACTTATACATGTTCCTATGACTATGAGATTATGCAACTCCTGTTTGCCCGAGGAACACTTTGGGTGCTACCAAACGTCACAACGCATCGGGTGATTATAAAGGTACATTACAGGTGTCTCCGAAGGTACATGTTGGGTTGGCATATTTGAGATTAGGATTTGTCACTCCGATTGCTCGGAGAGGTATCTCTGGGCCCTCTCGGTAATGCACATCACCTAAGCCTTGCAAGCATTGTAACTAATGAGTTAGTTATGAGATGATGTATTACGGAACGAGTAAAGAGACTTGCGATAACGAGATTGAACTAGGTATTGGATACCGACGATCGAATCTCGGGCAAGTAACATACCGATGACAAAGGGAACAACGTATGTTGTTATGCGGTCGACCGATAAAGATCTTCGTAGAATATGTAGGAACCAATATGGGCATCCAGGTCCCGCTATTGGTTATTGACCGAGAGGTGTCTCGGTCATGTCTACATAGTTCTCGAACCCGTAGGGTCCGCACGCTTAACGCTTCGATGGCGGTTACTATGAGTTTTATGATGTTGATGTACGAAGGTTGTTGAGTCCGGATGAGATCACGGACATGACGAGGAGTCTCGAAATGGTCGAGACATAAAGATTGATATATTGGAAGCCTATGTTTGGACTCGGAATCACTCCGGGTGAAATTGGGAATTTTATCGAGTACAGGGGTTACCGGAACCCCCGGGAGTCAATGGGCCTTGATGGGCCTTAAGGGGAAAGAGAAAGGGGCCCTATAGCTGGTCGCAGCCTCCCCCTTCCCTAGTCCTATTAGGATTAGGAGAAGGGGTGGCGCCTCTCTCCCTCTCCCTTGGTCAAACCCTAGTTGGACTAGGATTTGGGGGAATCCTACTCCTAGTAGGAGTAGGACACCCCGATGCGCCTCCCTCCGGCCGGCCAGCCCCTCCCTTCCCTCCTTTATATCTGAGGGCAGGGGCACCCCATGACACACAAGTTGATCATTGAGATCGATTCCTTAGCCGTGTGCGGTGCCCCTTCCACCAAATTACACCTCGAATATACCGTTGCGGAGCTTAGGCGAAGCCTGCGCGGTGGAACATCATCATCGTCCACCACGCCGTCGTCTTGACTAAACTCTCCTCAACACTCGGCTGGATCGGAGTTCGAGGGACGTCATCGAGCTGAGCGTGTGCAGAACTTCGGAGGTGCCGTCGCGTTCGGTACTTGGATCGGTTGGATCGGGAAGAAGTACGACTACTTCCTCTCGTTGCGTCAACGCTTCCGTTGCTGGTCTCACGAGTGCGTGAGACAACACTCTCATCTCGTTGCTATGCATCACCATGGTCTTGCGTGATCGTGGGAAAATTTTTGAAATTACTCGTTCCCCAACAAAGTGGCATCCGAGCCTGGTTTTATGCGTTGATGTCATATGCACGAGTAGAACACAAGTGAGTTGTGGGCGATACAAGTCATACTACCTACCAGCATGTCATACTTTGGTTCAGCGGTATTGTGAGATGAAGCGCCCGACCGACATTACGCGTGACGCTTACGCGAGACTGGTTTCACCGCTGTGAGCACTCGTTGCTTAAAGGTGATCGGCGGGTGTCTGTCTCTCTCACTTTAGTTGAACCGAGTGTGGCTCGCCCGGTCCTTGAGAAGGTTAAACGGAGTCTATTTGACGAAGTATCGTTGTGGTTTTGATGCGTAGGTAAGAACGGTTCTTGCTCAGCCCGTAGCAGCCACGTAAAACTTGCAACAACAAAGTAGAGGGCGTCTAACTTGTTTTGCAGGGCATGTTGTGATGTGATATGGTCAAGGCGTGATGCTATATTTTATTGTATGAGATGATCATGTTTTGTAACCGAGTTATCGGCAATGGCGAGGAGCCATATGGTTGTCGCTTTATTGTATGAAATGCAAGCGCCATGTAATTGCTTTACTTTATCACTAAGTAGTAGCGATAGTCGTAGAAGCAATAGTTGGCGAGACGACAACGATGCTACGATGGAGATCAAGGTGTCGCGCGGTGGCGATGGTGATCATGGCGGTGCTTGGAGATGGAGATCACAAGCACAAGATGATGATGGCCATATCATATCACTTATATTGATTGCATGTGATGTTAATCCTTTATGCATCTTATTTTGCTTTGATTGACGGTAGCATTATAAGATGATCCCTTACTAAATTATCAAGAAGTGTTCTCCCGAGTATGCACCGTTATGTAAAGTTCTTCGTCTTTGAGACACCACGTGATGATCGGGTGTGATAGGCTCTACGTTCAAATACAACGGGTGCAAAACAGTTGCACACGCGAATACTCAGGTTATACTTGACGAGCTATGCATATAAGATATGACCTCGGAACACGGAGACCGAAAGGTCGGCGTGAATCATATAGTAGATATGATCAACATATTGATGTTCACCATTGAAACTACTCCATCACACGTGATGATCGGTCATGGTGTAGTTGAAATGGATCACGCAATCACTTAGAGAATTGAGGATATTTTTAAGTGGGAGTTCTTAAGTAATATGATTAATTGAACTTAAATTTATCATGAACTTAGTACTGATAGTATCTTGCTTGTCTATGATGTGTAGATAGATGGCTCGTCTTTGTTGTTCCGTTGAATTTTAATGCGTTCCTTGAGAAAGCAAAGTTGAAAGATGATGGCAGCAATTACGGACTGGGTCCGTAACGAGGATTATCCTTATTGCTGCACAAAAGAATTACGTCCCGGAAGCACCGTTAGGTGCCGGGCCTGATGCAAGGGCTGCGCCGAAGTTGTGAACGTCTGCAAAGCAAAGCTGATGACTACTCTATAGTTCGATGTGCCATGCTTTACGGCTTAGAACCGGGACTTCAACGTCGTTTTGAACACCATGGAGCATATGAGATGTTCCAGAGTTGAAGTTAATATTCAAGCGAATGCCCGGATTGAGAGATATGAAGTCTCCAATAAGTTCTATAGCTGTAAGATGGAGGAGAATGGTTCATCGGTGAGCATATACTCGTAATGTCCGGATATAACAATCACTTGATTCAACTGGGAGTTAATCTTCCGGATGATTGCGTCATTGACAGAATTCTCCAATCACGCCACCAAGCTACAAGAGCTTCGTGATGAACTATAATATGCAAGGATGACCAAAACTATGCCCGAGCTCTTCGCGATCTTTGAAAGCATGGAGGTAGAAATCAAAAGGAGCATCAAGTGTTGATGGTTAACAAAACCACTAGTTTCAAGAAAAGGGCAAAGGAAAGAAAAGGAAACTTCAAAAGAGCGGCAAGCAAGTTGCTGATCAAGAGAAGAAACCCAAGTCTGGTCCTAAGCACTGGCCCGAGTGCTTCTATTGCAAGCAGGCTGGTCATTTGAAGCGGAACTGCCCCAAGTATTTGGCGGATAAGAAGGATGGCAAGGTTAACAAAGGTATATGTGATATACTTGTTATTGATGTGTACCTTACTAATACTCGCAGAGCACTGGTATTTGATCTTGGTTACATTGCTAATATTTGCAACTCGAAGCAGGGCTACGGATTGCGAAGATTGGCTAAGGACGAGGTGACGATCTGCGTGGGAAATGGTTCCAAAGTCGATGTGATCGCAATCGGCACGCTACCTCTACATCTACCTTGGGATTAGTATTAGACCTAAATAATTGTTATTTAGTACCATCGTTGAGCATGAACATTATATCTGGATCTTGTTTGATGCGAGGCGGTTATTCATTTAAATCGAGAATAATGGTTGTTCTATTTATATGAATAATATCTTTTATGGTCATGCACCATTGAAGAATGGTTTGTTTTACTTAATCTTGATAGTAGTGATACACATATTCATAATGTTGAAACCAAAAGATGCAGAGTTGATAATGATGGTGCAACTTATTTGTGGCACTTGCCGTTTAGGTCATATCGATGTAAAACGCATGAAGAAACTCCATCTTGATGGACTTTTGGAGTCACTTGATTATGAATCACTTGGCACTTATGAACCGTGCCTTATGGGCAAGATGACTAAAACACCGTTCTCGGAACTATGGAGAGAGCAACAGATTTATTGGAAATCATACATCTTGATGTATGTGGTCCAATGAATGTTGAGGCTCGTGGCGGATATCGTTATTTTCTCACCTTCACAGATGATTTGAGCAGATATGGGTATATCTACTTAATGAAACACAAGTCTGAAACATTTGAAAAGTTCAAAGAATTTCAGAGTGAAGTGGAAAATCATCGTAACAAGAAAATAAAGTTTCTACGATCTGATCGTGGAGGAGAATATTTGAGTTACGAGTTGGCCTACATTTGAAACAATGCGGAATAGTTTCAACTTACGCCACCGGAACACCACAACGTAATGGTGTGTCGAGCGTCAGAATCGTACTTTATTAGATATGGTGCGATCTATGATGTCTCTTCTGATTTACCGCTATCGTTTTGGGGTTATGCTTGAGAGACGGCTGCATTCACTTTAAATAGGGCACCATCTAAATCCGTTGAACGACGCCTTATGAACTGTGGTTTGGCAAGAAACCAAAGTTGTCGTTTTTGAAAGTTTGGGGCTGCGATGCTTATGTGAAAAGCTTCAACCTGATAAGCTCGAACCCAAATCGAGAAATGTGTCTTCATAGGATACCCAAAGGAGACAGTTGGGTACACCTTCTATCACAGATCCGAAGGCAAGATTTTTGTTGCTAAATTCGGAAACTTTCTAGAGAAGGAGTTTCTCTCGAAAGAAGTGAGTGGGAGGAAAGTAGAACTTGATGAGATAACTGTATCTACTCCCTTATTGAGAAGTAGTACATCACGAGAAACAGTTTACGTGACACCTACACCAAATAGGGAGGAAGCTAATGATGATGATCATGAAACTTGAGATCAAGTTTCTACAGAACTTCAGAGATCAACGAGAACAAGATCCGCACTGAGTGGTACGGTAATCCTGTTTTGGAAGTCATATTCTTGGAACATGATGAACCTACGAACTATGAAGAAGCGATGGTGAGCCCAGATTCCACAAAATGGCTTGAGGCCATGAAATCTGAGATGGGATCCATGTATGAGAACAAAGTGTGGACTTTGGTTGACTTGCCCGATGATCGGCAAGCAATTGAGAATAAATGGATCTTCAAGAAGAAGACGGACGCTGATGGTAATGTTCTCGTCTATAAAGCTCGACTTGTTGCAAAAGGTTTTCGACAAGTTCAAGGGATTGACTACGATGAGACCTTCTCACCCGTGGCGATGCTTAAGTCCGTCCGAATCATGTTAGCAATTGCCGATTTTATGATTATGAAATTTGGCAAATGGATGTTAAAACTGCATTCTGAATGGATTTACGGAAGAAGAGTTGTATATGATGCAACCAGAAGGTTTTGTCGATCCAAAGGAGCTAACAAAGTGTGCAAGCTCCAGCGATCCATTTATGGACTGGTGCAAGCCTCTCGGAGTTGGAATAAACGTTTTGATAGTGTGATCAAAGCATTTGGTTTTATCTGCACTTTTGGAGAAGCTTCAGATTTACAAGAAAGTGAGTGGGAGCTCAGAGCATTTCGATATTATATGTGGATGACATATTATTGATCGGAAATGATATAGAATTTCTGGATAGCATAAAGGGATACTTGAATAAAAGTTTTTCGATGAAAGACCTCGGTGAAGCTGCTTACATATTGGGCATTAAGATCTATAGAGATAGATCAAGACGCTTAATAGGACTTTCACAAAGCACATACCTTGATAAAGTTTTGAAAAAGTTCAAAATGGATCGAGCAAAGAAAGGGTTCTTGCCGGTATTACAAGGTGTGAAGTTGAGTAAGACTCAATGCCCGACCACCGCAGAAGATAGAGAGAAAATGAAAGATGTTCCTATGCTTCAGCCATAGGCTCTATCATGTATGCAATGCTGTGTACCAGACCTGATGTGTGCCTTGCTGTAAGTTTAGCGGCAGGTACCAAAGTAATCCAGAGTGGATCATCGGACAGCGGTCAAGAACATCCTTAAGTACTTGAGAAGAACTAAGGATATGTTTCTCATTTATGGCGGTGACAAAGAGCTCGTCAATGGCGGTTACGTCGATGCAAGCTTTGACACTGATCCGGACGATTCTAAATCGCAAACCGGATACGTATTTACATTAAGCGGTGGAGCTGTCGGTTGGTGCAGTTCCAAACAAAGCGTCGTTATGGGATCTACATGTGAAGTTGAGTACATAGCTGCTTCGAAGCAGCTAATGAAGGAGTCTCGGATGAAGGAGTTCATAACCGATCTAGGTGTTGTACCTAGTGTATCGGGTCCAATGAAAATCTTTTGTGACAATCTTGGTGCAATTGCCTTGGCAAAGGAATCCAGATTTCACAAGAGAACCAAGCACATCAAAAGACGCTTCAACTCCATCCGGATTTGGTCCAGTGGGAGACATAGAGATATGCAAGATACATACGGATCTGAATGTTGCGAGACCGTTGACTAAGCCTCTTCCACGAGCAAAACATGATCAGCACCAAGACTCCATGGGTGTTAGAATCATTACTGTGTAATCTAGATTATTGACTCTAGTGCAAGTGGGAGGCTCAAGGAAATATGCCCTAGAGGCAATAATAAATGTTATTATTTATTTCCTTATATCATGATAAATGTTTATTATTCATGCTAGAATTGTATTAACCGAAACATAATACATGTGTGAATACATAAACCTACAGAGTGTCACTAGTATGCCTCTACTTGACTAGCTCGTTAATCAAAGATGGTTATGTTTCCTAACCATGAACAAGGAGTTGTTATTTGATTAATGGGATCACATCATTGGTTGAATGATCTGATTGACATGACCCATTCCATTAGCATAGCACCTGATCGTATAGTTTGTTGCTAGTGCTTTTCTTCATGACTTATACATGTTCCTATGACTATGAGATTATGCAACTCCGTTTGCCCGAGGAACACTTTGGGTGCTACCAAACGTCACAACGAATCGGGTGATTATAAAGGTACATTACAGGTGTCTCCGAAGGTACATGTTGGGTTGGCATATTTGAGATTAGGATTTGTCACTCCGATTGTCGGAGAGGTATCTCTGGGCCCTCTCGGTAATGCACATCACCTAAGCCTTGCAAGCATTGTAACTAATGAGTTAGTTATGAGATGATGTATTACGGAACGAGTAAAGAGACTTGCCGGTAACGAGATTGAACTAGGTATTGGATACCGACGATCGAATCTCGGGCAAGTAACATACCGATGACAAAGGGAACAACGTATGTTGTTATGCGGTCTGACCGATAAAGATCTTCGTAGAATATGTAGGAACCAATATGGGCATCCAGGTCCCGCTATTGGTTATTGACCAGAGAGGTGTCTCGGTCATGTCTACATAGTTCTCGAACCCGTAGGGTCCGCACGCTTAACGCTTCGATGGCGGTTATTATGAGTTTTATGATGTTGATGTACGAAGGTTGTTCGAGTCCCGATGAGATCACGGACATGACGAGGAGTCTCGAAATGGTCGAGACATAAAGATTGATATATTGAAGCCTATGTTTGGACTCCGAATCACTCCGGTGAAATTGGGAATTTTATCGAGATACCGGGGTTACCGGAACCCCGGGGAGTCAATGGGCCTTGATGGGCCTTAAGGGAAAGAAAAGGGGCCCTATAGCTGGCGCAGCCTCCCCTTCCCTAGTCCTATTAGGATTAGGAGAAGGGGTGGCGCCTCTCTCCCTCTCCCTTGGTCAAACCCTAGTTGGACTAGGATTTGGGGGAATCCTACTCCTAGTAGGAGTAGGACACCCCGGCGCCCCCCTCCTGGCCGGCCAGCCCTCCCTTCCCTCCTTTATATACTGAGGCAGGGGCACCCCATGACACACAAGTTGATCATTGAGATCGATTCTTAGCCGTGTCGGTGCCCCTTCCACCAAATTACACCTCGAATATACCGTTGCGGAGCTTAGGCGAAGCCCTGCGCCGGTGGAACATCATCATCGTCCACCACGCCGTCGGTTGACTAAACTCTCCTCAACACTCGGCTGGATCGGAGTTCGAGGGACGTCATCGAGCTGAGCGTGTGCAGAACTCGGAGGTGCCGTCGTTCGGTACTTGGATCGGTTGGATCGGGAAGAAGTACGACTACTTCCTCTACGTTGCGTCAACGCTTCCGTTGCTGGTCTACGAGGGTACGTAGACAACACTCTCATCTCGTTGCTATGCATCACCATGGTCTTGCGTGATCGTAGGAAAATTTTTGAAATTACTACGTTCCCCAACAGCTCTAACCTATGGGGACAGGCATACATGAATCACATCGAGCATGTCGGTCATCAACGTATGAATTCGGGCTGTAGCACTGGGCTAACAGGACTCCGATATCCCGGGCTGTAGCAGGCTAGGCAGGACTCCGAATATCACCGCGTGACATTTCCCCGAAGGGACAGACATAGGAACAAAGTGAAAAACATGCCGCCAGATCAAGTGTCCAAGCAGTAGTCTTTGGGCTAGCGAGGACTCCGGTGAACCGGCTGTAGCGGACTACTATCGCTCGGAAGCACGAGACTACATTTCCCCATAGGAGAGGCTACCAAGGATAAACAACTAGGTTGTCGGATCCCACACATAGCAATACAAGTTACACGTACGCATAACATGCAAGTATGTGCTGTACAACATGGCATCACAACATAACGCAAACTCATATAGATAAAGGCTCAGAAGAGCCACATAGCAATAGATACAAACAGGGGTCACATGACCCATCATTCAGAGCATACAAGCAACAAGCGGAAGCATTACATGTCTGAGTACAGACAACTACAAAAGAAAAAGGCTGAGAAGCCTGACTATCTACAAGACCCTCCCAAGGGTACAAGATCGTAGCTGAGGTAACAAGCTACTCGTCGAAGTCCAAGCGGAACTACTAGTAAGACCGAAGTCTCCGCTGCAAAAACATAAATAAAGCAACGTGAGTACAAAGGTACTCAGCAAGACTTACATCAGATCCTATTATACATGCATTAGTATCAAGGTAATGTGGAGTTTAGTTGCAGCAAGCCAGCTTTGACTCTGTGGCTATCCTGTTCTACGACTACCACAACTTCCTTGAGGTGATATGGCGCACACGAGTCCACTAGTCACCACACAATACACTACTATGGATTCATCCCCGTCTCCATACGAGAAGGCCATCCATAGCACTCACACTTGTCTTGAGCATTTTAGAGTATCCACTTCAAGTTGTCTATGTACCACGTAAGCATCCAAGAAGTCCATAACCGAGGACACGGCTATTCAATAGATCATGATAACCTGCAGGGTGTACTTCTTCACACACGCCACGCCACTTACCGCCATATACACGCCATGTATCTCGGCAACCTTCAAGCGGAAGCTTTGGAGAGGGTGTCGGCCACGACCGACTAACCACACAAGACTCTAGCCCAGGTTTATCGCCTATTCGGGTTCCATCCGCAAGGAGATCCGGCGGGTGTCGCCACGGCCCCAAACGATGTGTGCATGGTTCCCGAGCCCACCATCCGGTGCCACTTTCGGTACACCAGGCCACGTGTGCCTAGTCTGTCCCAAGCCCACCACAGCCGGGTGCCACTTGGTAGAAAAATAGCACTACCTACAAACACCAGAAACTAGTTGCGACTCCTGGACAGAGATCAAGTTGATTAATAAGTCGAGAGGGGTCGAGTTACCGGAACCCAATGTGTGGTAGTATCGAGTCATTGGACAACATACATAGAACTCAGTTCTTAAGAACGGTTCCAGTGAGGCAACCCACCATGTACTCCTACATGGCCTCTCACCGCTACCTTTACCAAATCGTGTTCACACACTTCACTCTCAGCATCAGAACATATCGTAACACTCCAATTCATTCCCAATGAATCAGAACTGACACAACTCTAAGAAATAGCAGGCATGGCATGGTAGGAACACAACATGGCTCAATCAACCCCTACACATGCTAGTGGGTTTCAACTACTTACTGTGGCAATGACAGGTCATGCAGAGGAATGGGTTCAACTACCGCAGCACAAAGTAGCAGATGAATCGTTGTTATCCTAATGCAATAACTGAGAGCAGGAGCGAGAGAGTAGGATTGTATCGGAATGAACAAGGGGTTTGCTTGCACGGTAAATCAACAAGGGAGGCACCGCTTCACGCATGTGTACTGAACGCCTCCTGAGCAGACCTATCGAGAAGGAACGGTGCCAGCAATCAATACACAATCATGTGCAACAATATGATGCATGAACATGGCATGTAGATGTGATGTTGTTTGAGCTAATGCAACTAGCATTCAGTTTGGAAGAGGTCCATTTGAACCAAGAGTTCAAATGCAACTCCAAGTTAAGCTCTTATATATGCCATTTACATGTTTTCACTTATACAGCATGTATAAGTTGGTTTGTCATGCATGAAACTAGTACAGATGGATAGATTGCATTTTTCTGATAATTTTTCATATATAAATTATTTCAATCTGAGCTACGGTTGAATTTATATGATTTTTTGAAGTTTTGCTAATTTTCTGGAATTTCCTGATTTAATTTAAATCCAGAAAATGGATAACTGCGTCAGCCTGATGTCAGCGTGATGTCAGCGAATCAACCGTGGCTGACCGGTCAAACCTGACGTGTGGGGCCACACGTCAGTGACACGGGTTAAACAGGGGGGTTAGTTTAGTTTAATTAAAGATTAGGGGGCACTGGGCCCACATGTCAGTGTCACAAGGGGGACTTAATTAGCGGGGGTTGACCCGGTCAATCCCGCCGGCGTTGAGCCGCCGGCGAGGCCGAACGCGGTGGAGGGATCGGGATTGTCGCTCCGGCGACCATCCGGACGGCGGAGACCATCTCCGAGGAGCTGGTGCTCGCCCGCATCCAGTGGGGCAGGGGGGAGGAGCCGGGGAGGCCGGAGCTCGCCGGAGCAGAGCTCGCGGTGGCGGCCGGAGCTCGGTCTCGAGCGGCAAAGGGGCTGGAGGGCACGGGGAGGCCATCCGAGGGGCTCTGCGGCACCCTCGCGGCACCGAAACACGCTAAGCGCGCTTCGGTTGCGGGCTGCGGTGGCCAGGGCGACGGCGGCGACATGGACGGCGGCGAGGAACTACGGCCGTGAAGGGGGATGGAGCTATGGGGCGCAAAAACGAGGGGGAGAAGAGGGGTTCGGTAGAGGAGCTCACGGCGAGGCCTTCGGTGATCTCAGCGCGCTCGGGGACGGCTTGGAGGCGACGGCATGTCGGTGGCGATCTCCGGCGGCCGATGATGAAGATGATGGCGGTGAAGGCTCCACGGGGCGCTCCGGCTTGCGTGGCTTGATAGGGAGGACGAGGACGACGACTCGAAGCTTGGGGACGTCTCAGATGCTCTCGAAGGGCGCGTTGGCTACGGCTACGGCGAGCAGCGGCGACGGTGGCGTTCGGGTGCGGTGGAAGAGAGAGATCCAGTGGAGGGGGAGGAACGGGAGAGAGAGAGGAGAGCGGTCGGGGCGGCGCGTGGCGACGTTCGGGGCATCCAGGGCGACGAGGGGGAGGCCAGGCAGGCAGGTGGCGTGGCGGACGCGGGTCACAGCGCCGGGCGCAGGCCCCTGTCCTCCCGGGCGCGAGAAGGGGACGATGGCGTTGCCGGGCCGGCTGGGCCGACTTTGTTAGCCCTTGGGCGGCTGGGGCGCGCTGTAGGAAGCCTGTAAGGTTTCCTTTTGTTTAATTTCTGTTTTCTGTTTTTCTGACATTTGTTTGGTTTAATAAAAATACTAAACCATTTTACTAACTTATGCCAATTTTTGTAGGGGCTAGTGGTATTATTCCAGAGCTCCTCAACAAACGGCACAATTTTTGGACAATATTTTATATATATAACAATATATATCCAAGGCAAATAACTACTGCATTAATTCCAAATGCCCAAAATAATTACTTATGGACTCCTAAAAATATTGGTTTGATTTTTATCTCTGTCCAATATTTTTCAGAGAGCAACATGAGCATTTTCTTGGACCCTTTTGGAGCAATTTTTATTTGGGTCATTTCTAGAAATGATTCTGAGGGTTTCACAAATCCCCATTTCAAATTTAAATGAAATTTAAACATGATGCACAAATGACCAGCTAGTCTAGGTCATACCAGAACTAGGGATGTGACAACTCGCCTCACTTGAAAGAATCTCGTCCCAGATTCGTGGGTCGACGGAAAGAAAGCGGGTACTCCAATGAAGACGATCTTCTCGCTCCCAAGTAGCTTCTCTCTCGGAATGATGAGACCACTCGAACCTTGAGAAACTTGATGTTCGACGTCGAGTGACTCGCTCGCTTGATCAAGAATGCGAACAGGTACTCTCGATATGTGAGGTTATCTTGGAGATCAAGCGTTTAAATGGTCCACCCGCGGATAGGATCCGAGAAGCAACGCCTGAGTTGAGAGACGTGGAAGACATCATGAACTCGAGAAAGATGTGGGGGTAGTTCCAACTGGTAGGCAACCTCTCCTCGTTTAGCAAGAATGCGAAAGGGACCAATGTAATGAGGAGCCAACTTGCCCTTGATACCGAAACGATGGGTACCCTTTAGAGGAGTAACCCGAAGGTAAGCCTTGTCGCCAATTTCATAAGCCACTTCCTTATGACGACGGTCATACTGGCTCTTTTGACGAGATTGGGTTGTTTTCAAATTCTCACGAATGATGCGAACTTGCTCTTCTGCCTCCTCGATCATGTCCGGTCCAAAGAATTGTCTTTCACCGGTTTCTGACCAGTTCAAAGGTGTTCGACATCTTCGTCCATAGAGAATCTCAAAAGGAGCTTTCTTGAGACTGGATTGATAGCTATTGTTATAAGCAAACTCGGCGAAAGGAAGGCATTTATCCCAATCCATACCGAATGAGATAACGCAAGCTCTAAGCATGTCTTCGAGAATTTGATTGACCCTTTCCACCTGACCACTTGACTGAGGGTGGAAAGCGGTACTGAAGGAAAGATGGGTGCCCATGGCAGTTTGGAAACTCTCCCAGAAATGAGAAGTGAAAAGACTGCCACGGTCTGAATTGATATCTAGTGGAACACCATGAAGTGACACTATTCGAGAAATATATAAGTCAGCGAGCTGACTAGCAGTGATACTCTCTCGAACAGGAAGGAAGTGAGCCACTTTGGAAAGACGATCAACGACTACGAAGATAGGGTTATTCCCTTTCTTGGTCCTGGGAAAACCGTTGATGAAGTCCATACCAACTTTATCCCATTTCCACTCAGGAATGGCTAAAGGCTGAAGGGTGCCAGCAGGCCTTTGATGCTCTGCCTTAACGCAACGACAAATGTCACAGTTAGCAATAAACTGAGCAATTTCTCTCTTCATCCTAGTCCACCAGAACCTCTGGTGTAGGTCCTGATACATCTTAGTACTACCGGGATGAATTGTGAGAGGAGATTCATGCGCCTCCTTAAGAATCAATTGTCGAAGATGTTGACTCTTGGGAACCACCAAGCGATTCTCAAAGAAGACAACACCTCGATCATCCATAGAGAAACATCCACCAACACCCTTCTTAATGTTTCTCTTAATGCGGATAACACCCCTATCAAACTTTTGGTCAGAGATGATCTGATCCTCAAGGGTAGGTTTCGCCACCAAGATAGAAAGGAATCCGTGAGGAGCAATGTGAAGGTTAAGCTTACAGAATTCCTCATGGAGATGTGGTTGACCCTGCTGCAACATGAGGTTGTTGCAATAGGATTTACGGCTTAGCGCATCAGCCATGACATTGGCTTTGCCTGGGGTGTAGGTAATCCCTAGATCATAATCTGTGATTAACTCCAACCAATGTCTTTTCCTAAGGTTCAAATCTGGTTGGGTGAAGATATACTTGAGACTCTGGTGATCGGTGTAGATCTCGCAATGTTTACCAAGAAGGTAATGTCGCCAGGTCTTGAGTGCATAGACTACGGCTGCAAGCTCTAGATCATGTGTAGGATAATTATCCTCATGTGGATGCAACTGTCGAGATGCATAGGCAATCACATGACGATCTTGCATAAGAATGCAACCTAGTCCTTGTCATGAGGCATCACAGTAGGTAACAAAGTCTTTAGTGAAATCCGGTGGCACAAGTATGGGAGCAGAAGTCAGGCGTCTTTTCAGTTCCTGAAAACTGTACTCACACTGTGGGGACATCAAACTTTTTATCTTTCTCGAGAAGTTCCGTGAGGGGTTTGGCTACTTTGGAGAAGTTTTCAACAAAGCGACGACAATAGCTGGCCAGACCAAGGAAACTCCTAACTTGTTTAACGGTTTCAGGTGGAGTCCAATCGAGAACGGCCTGAACTCTCTCAGGATTGACAGCAATGCCCTTAACAGAGATTACGTGGCCTAGGTAGGTCACTTTTGGCAACCAAAATTCGCACTTGGAGAACTTGGCATAAAGGCGGTGCTCTCTGAGTTTTTCTAGCACAAGTCTAAGATGTTCGGCATGCTCTTCCTCGTTCTTCGAGTAAATAAGAATATCATCGAGGTAAACCACGACGAATTTGTCTAAGTACTCCATGAAGATCGAGTTCATCAAGCGGGAGAATGTGGCTGGAGCGTTGGTTAGACCAAAGGACATGACGGTGTACTCATACTGGCCATAACGAGTGACAAAGGCTGTCTTGGGGATGTCCCCGTTTCTGATCTTGATTTGATGGTAGCCTAACCTCAAATCCATCTTGGAAAAGACTGAGGATCCAGCGAGCTGATCATACAGGTCGTTGATCCTGGGGAGCGGATACTTGTTCTTTATCATGACCAAATTAACGGGACGATAATCCACAACCATCCGGTCCGTACCATCCTTCTTCTTGATGAAGAGGACGGGGCAAGCCCAAGGAGAAGAACTAGGACGGATGAAACCCTTTTGCAAGGACTCATCAAGTTGTTTCTTAAGCTCGGCTAGTTCTAAGGGTGCCATCTTGTAAGGTCTCCTGGAAATTGGAGCGTTCCCGGATAAGATCTATGATTAACTCTACATCTCTCGCTGTGGAATACCTGGCAGTTCCTCTGGAAAGGCATCCGGAAAGTCACGGACTACCGGGATATTTTCAAGGTCTGGAAGAGGGCTGGCATTAAGAGAATAGAGTTGTCTCTTTGCAACTCTGGTGAAGACAGTGACTATCTTGCCAGATGGGTGTGTAAGCTGAACAGATCTTGTGTAACAATCAATCTTGGCATGATGAGCTGTCATCCAGTCCATACCCAAGATGATGTTAATATCTGAGGACTTGAGGGCTACAAGTGATGCAAGAAATACAAGTCTATCAACAAGGATTTCATTACCATGGCTGATTCTGGTGGTTTGCCATCTAGACCCTGGGGTTTGGATTTCAAGCGGAGTTGGCATATCACAAAATGACATGTCGTGCAAACAAGCATAGCCTTCAGAGATGAAGGAGTGAGATGCTCCGGTATCGAATAGAACCGAAGCTGGATGACAGTTGACAAGGAGTGTACCAAGAACGACATCTGGATCATCATGAGCGTGTTTAGCTGAGATGTGATGCACATGTCCACGTTCAGTGGGAGCTGACTTGACACTGATCGTCTTGCTCGATGGCTTAACACAGCCAACAGTCTTCTCAGGCTGGGGTGGAGCATAACTGGTCTGAGAGCAGTCACGTGCATAGTGTCCTGGCTCTCCGCATGTGAAGCAAGTCCCTGAAGTAGGACGTGGACCCGCATGGACAAGTGGTCTACCAGTAGGCCTGGGTGGAGCATACGACTGAGCTGGGGGAGGCGCCATATGGGAAGGCCTCGGTGAATATCCGGGTGGAAGAGCAGAGTTCGGAATCCAAATCCGGCGCTTCTGCGAACTAGAACAGGAGGAAGAAACCAAATCACGGGTGTGCTTACGAGACTCCTCGTAAGTGAGCTGAGCTGTCTCTGCATTAATGGCCTTGTTCACAAGATCTTGGAATGTATCACAATGATGTAGGTGGAGATCACGACGCAACTTGGGGTTGAGACCCTTCCGAAACCTAGCCTGCTTCTTGGCGTCCGTGGACACCTCTTCTGTGGCATAGCGGGCAAGGTTCTCAAACTCTCTGCTGTAAGCATCAACAGCCATCTTACCCTGGGTGAAACTACAGAACTCTTCTTCTTGCGGTCGATGAGGGCTTCAGGAATGTGATGCTCGCGAAAAGCCTCAGTGAAATCTCTCCAGGTTGGAATCTGGCCAGCTGGAAGCATAGCCTCATAGTTCTGCCACCAAATACTAGCATGACCTTCCAAGTGGTATGCAGCATAGGTGACCTTGTCACTCTCAGCTACGTTCGCAGAACGGAGCTTGCGTGTGATACTACGGAGCTACCATCCGCATCGAGTGGCTCGATGGAATGATGAAAGGTAGGTGGGTGCAAGCGAATGAAGTCATGAATGGTTGCAGACCCTTTGAACTGTTGTGCGGTGTTCTCCTCGATACGTGCCAACAAGCGGTTAGACTCACGCTTGTTTCTCTCCAACTCTAACATAAACTCTGCCAATGAAGGCTGGTCGGGAGGATCCTCATCCCTACCATCTCCGTGGTTCTGGCTACAAGCAACAGAACTTCGCTTAACTGATGACATCCTGAGAAACAAAACCAAGGACGGAATCAACATCACTACAGACTGTAAAATGTAGGACAAAGAAATTAGTAACTCTCGAACTCCTGGGGCAATTCCGGCAGCATAACGGCAGTAAAATGCTCAAAATGAGACATCCTGCTAAAATGGGGTAGTAACATACTCAACATCTCCACTCAAGGTTCTGAGATATTACTAAACAGACTACACCGGAGGTAATCAAAAATTGGGGTATGACTCTGATCAACCAACCCTACGGAGCTACGGAGTAGTAACACGTGATCCCGATAGACAGAAGAGAAAGCCTAGTTCCTTAACCCCGTAGGAAAGATAGGACGACTCAAATCAGAGGGCCATGAGGTAAAGGAGTAAAAATAGCCTTACGCTCCTTCCACAATCAATTCCCTTACATAACTAAAGCATTTCTAGACTCAACTTCACCAGGTTGGCTTGGAAATCCTACAGCAACAGCTCGATACCAAAGCTGTCGGGATCCCGATCCTAAGTCACACAGATCTAGCATGTAACACATCATATCACTTTGCGGCCTCACGCACGGTATTCCACGGTGTCGCCTTACCATGGCCCGGGACCGTTTATGCCTTTTGGCTCACGATATGATAGTGTCGCTAGCATCCATATGACAGAGAACCGGGCCGACATGACTAGTCGTGAACCCAAAGTGGCTCTAACCTATGGGGACAGGCATACATGAATCACATCGAGCATGTCGGTCATCAACGTATGAATTTGGGCTGTAGCACTGGCTAACAGGACTCGGTATCCCGGCTGTAGCAGGCTAGGCAGACTCCAAATATCACCGCGTGACATTTCCCGAAGGGACGTACATAGGAACGAAGTGAAACACATGCCGGCCGATCAAGTGTCCAAGCAGTAGTGCTGGGCTAGCGAGACTCGGTGAACCGGGCAGAAGCGGACTACTATCGCTCGGAAGCACGAGACTACATTTCCCCATAAGAGAGGCTACCAAGGATAAACAACTAGGTTGTCGGATCCCACACATAGCAATACAAGTTACACGTCGCATAACATGCAAGTATGTGGTGTACAACATGGCATCACAACATAACGCAAACTCATATAGATAAAGGCTCGGAAGAGCCACATAGCAATAAATACAAACAGGGTCACATGACCCATCATTGAGACATACAAGCAACAAGCGGAAGCATTACATGTCCGAGTACGCATAACTACAAAAGAAAAAGGCTGAGAAGCCCGACTATCTACAAGACCCTCCCAAGGGTACAAGATCGTAGCTGAGGTAACAAGCTACTGTCAAGTCCAAGCGGAACTACTAGTAAGACCAAGTCTCCGCTGCAAAAACATAAATAAAGCAACGTGAGTACAAAGGTACTCAGAAGACTTACATCAGATCCTATTATACATGCATTAGTATCAAGAAGGTAATGTGGAGTTTAGTTGCAGCAAGCCAGCTTTGACTCTGTGGCTATCCTGTTCTCGACTACCGAGAACTTCCTTGAGGTGATATGGCGCTACGAGTCCACTAGTCACCACACAATACACTACTATGGATTCATCCCGTCTCCATACGAGAAGGCCATCCATAGCACTCACACTTGTCTTGAGCATTTTAGAGTATCCACTTCAAGTTGTCTATGTACCACGTAAGCATCCAAGAAGTCCATAACCGAGGACACGGCTATTCAATAGATCATGATAACCCCGCAGGGTGTACTTCTTCACACACGCCACGCCACTTACCGCCATATACACGCTATGTATCTCGGCAACCTTCAAGCGGAAGCTCTGGCGAGGGTGTCGGCCACGACCGACTAACCACACAAGACTCTAGCCGGGTTTATCGCCTATTCGGGTTCCATCCGCAAGGAGATCCGGCGGGTGTCGCCACGGCCCCAAACGATGTGTGCAGGGTTCCCGAGCCCACCATCCGGTGCCACTCGGTACACCAGGCCACGTGTGCCTAGTCATCCCAAGCCCACCTGCCGGGTGCCACTTGGTAGAAAAATAGCAATACCTACAAACACCGAAACTAGTTGCGACTCACGGACAGAGATCAAGTTGATTAATAAGTCGAGAGGGGTCGAGTTACGAACCCAATGTGTGGTAGTATTGAGTCATTGGACAACATACATAGAACTCAAGGCTTAAGAACGGTTCCAAGAGACAACCCACCATGTACTCCTACATGGCCTCTCACCGCTACCTTTACCAAATCGTGTTCACACACTTCACTCTCAAAGATCGTAACATATCGTAACACTCCAATTCATTCCCAATGAATCAGAACCCACACAACTCTAAGAAATAGCAGGCATGGCATGGTAGGAACACAACATGGCTCAATCAACTCCTACACATGCTAGTGGGTTTCAACTATTTATTGTGGCAATGACAGTCATGCAGAGGAATGGGTTCAACTACCGCAGCACAAAGTAG
This sequence comes from Aegilops longissima, assembly GCA_021605205.1. Taxonomy (NCBI): domain Eukaryota; kingdom Viridiplantae; phylum Streptophyta; class Magnoliopsida; order Poales; family Poaceae; genus Aegilops; species Aegilops longissima. Next base: position 155,537,449 of record CM038680.1, read on the forward strand.
CGTATGAATCGTTGTTGTCCTAATGCAATAACGAGAGCAGGAGCGAGAGAGTAGGATTGTATCGGAATGAACAAAGGGGTTTGCTTGCCCGGTAAATCAACAAGGAGGCACCGCTTCACGCATGTGTACTGAACGTCTCGAGCAGACCTATCGAGAAGGAACAGTGCCGCAATCAATACACAATCATGTGCAACAATATGATGCATGAACATGGCATGTAGATGTGATGTTGTTTGAGCTAATGCAACTAGCATTCAGTTTGAAGAGGTCCATTTGAACCAAGAGTTCAAATGCAACTCCAAGTTAAGCTCTTATATATGCCTTTACATGTTTTCACTTATACAGCATGTATAAGTTGGTTTGTCATGCATGAAACTAGTACAGATGGATAGATTGCATTTTTCTGATAATTTTTCATATATAAATTATTTCAATCTGAGCTACGGTTGAATTTATATGATTTTTTGAAGTTTTGCTAATTTTCTGGAATTTCCTGATTTAATTTAAATCCAGAAAATGGATAACTGCGTCAGCCTGATGTCAGCGTGACGTCAGCAAGTCAACCGTGGCTGACCGGTCAAACCTGACGTGTGGGGCCACACGTCGGTGACACGGGTTAAACAGGGGGGTTAGTTTAGTTTAATTAAAGATTAGGGGGCACTGGGGCCCACATGTCAGTGTCACAAGGGGGACTTAATTAGCGGGGGTTGACCCGGTCAATCCCGCCGGCGTTGAGCCGCCGGCGAGGCCGAACGCGGCGGAGGGATCGGGATTGTCGCTCCGGCGACCATCCGGACGGCGGAGACCATCTCCGAGGAGCCGGTGCTCGCAGCGCATCCAGTGGGGCGGGGAGGCCGGGAGGCGGAGCTCGCCGGAGCGAGCTGTGGCGGGCGGCCGGAGCTTCGGCTCGAGCGGCAGAGGGGCTGGAGGGCACGGGAGGCCACCCGAGGGGCTGCGGCACCCTCGCGGCACCAGGGAGCACGTTAAGCGCGCTCGGTTGCGGGCTGCGGTGGCTGATGCGACAGCGGCGACATGGGCGGCGGCGAGGAACTCTGACCATGAAGGGGATGGAGCTACGGGCGCAAAAGCGAGGGGAGAAGAGGGGTTCGGTAGAGGAGCTCACGGCAAGGCATTCGGTGATCTCAGCGCGCTCGGGGACGGCTTGGAGGCGACGGCATGTCGGTGGCGATCTCCGGCGGCCGATGATGAAGATGATGGCGGTGACGGCTCCACGGGGGGCTCCGGCTTGCGTGGCATTACAGGGAGGACGAGGACGACGATGCAGAGCTCGGGGACGTCTCAGATGCTCTCGAAGGGCGCGGTGGCTACGGCTACGGCGAGCAGTGGCGACGGTGGCGTTCGGGTGCGGTGGAAGAGAGATCCAGGAGGGGAGGAACGAGAGAGAGGAGAGCGGTCGGGCGGCGTGGCGGCGTCCGGGGCATCGAGGCGACGAGGGGAGGCCAGCAGGCAGGTGGCGTGGCGGACGCGCGGCAGCAGCGCCGGGCGCGTGCCCTGTCCTCTGGCGCGAAAGGGGGACGATGGCGTTGCCGGTCGGCTGGGCCGACCTTTTTGCCCTTTGGGCGAGCTGGGCGCGGTAGGAAGCCAGTAAGGTTTCCTTTTGTTTAATTTCGGTTTTCTATTTTTCTGAGATTTGTTTGGTTTAATAAAAATACTAAACCATTTTACTAACTTATGCCAATTTTTGTAGGGGCTAGTGGTATTATTCCAGAGCTCCTCAACAAAAGGCACAATTTTTGGACAATATTATATATATATAACAATATATATCCAAGGCAAATAACTACTGCATTAATTCCAAATGCCCAAAATAATTACTTATGGACTCCTAAAAATATTGGTTTGATTTTTATCTCTGTCCAATATTTTTCAGAGAGCAACATGAGCATTTTCTTTGACCCTTTTGGAGCAATTTTTATTTGGGTCATTTCCAGAAATGATTCTGAGGGTTTCACAAATCCCCATTTCAAATTTAAATGAAATTTAAACATGATGCACAAATGACCAGCTAGTCTAGGTCATACCGGAACTAGGGATGTGACACACACCAACAGAGAATGATGAGTGTTCAAGCAGGCCGACAAATTGAATACCGAAAACAAGGAAAAGGGGCTGCATAGCGACGATCAGGATGTGTCCCGGCCACCGAACACAGGAGGATAGAAGAAATTTCCTCCCCAAGTGAAAATGGTGAACATGATATACGCAACCCATATTCCCAAGAGGGAACGGAAGTGTGCACTAAGGGACGTCTACGCGATGGAGCCAGTCACCCCAAAGTTCAACCCATGGTCTTCCTGTCCGATCATTTTCGATCATAGGGACCACCCCACTAGTATCCGTCATGGCGGTTTTGCCGCATTGGTCCTTGATCCCATCATTGACGGATTTCACCTCACCCGAGTCCTTATGGACGGCGGCAGCAGCCTGAACCTGCTTTATCAGGATACAGTGCACAAAATGGGTATAGACCCCTTGAGGATCAAACCCACTAAAACCACCTTTAAAGGTGTCATCCCATGTGTAGAGGCCCGCTGCACGGGCTCAATCACACTGGAAGTGGTCTTCGGATCTCTGGACAACTTACGAAGCGAGGAGTTAATCTTCGATATCGTCTCGTTTCGCAGTGGCTATCACGCACTACTCGGACGAACCGCATTTGCCAGATTCAATGCGGTACCGCATTGCGCATACCTCAAGCTCCAAATGCCAGGACCTCGTGGGGTTAAAACAATCAATGGAAACACAGAATGCTCGCTCCGCATGGAGGAGCACACTGTGGCCCTCGCAGCAGAGGCACAAAGCAGCCTTTTAAGGCAAACCGCCAATTCAGCGATAAAGCCCCCGGATACCTTCAAGCGAGTCCGGAGTAACCTGCAACAGGATCGCCTGGCATGTTCAGAGCTCGCCTAGCAATTCGGCCTCCGTCCTAGTCCCGGTCAAGCGACGAAATATGTGCCGCGCATACGTAATTACGCACTAAAAATACCATGGGCATAGGCGGGGGCACGACCAGGACACGCCCCACAATGCGGCTCAACCACCCCAGGGGCTGTATACCTTTACCATTTTCTCTCTTTCAGGACCTTACTCTTCGGAAGCTCTTTTTGGCAGTCTAATTGCTGGACGCATTACGGGAAGGAAATACTAAGGAGTCAAGAAGCTAATACGTACAAGGGAATCCCCAGGTGGTCTCTGATAACGATCGAAATACCTATTTTTAATACCCATACGCAGCTTGCCCTTGGATAGGACATGTCAAATAGTCCTATTTTTTTCTTAGTTGCACTACTTGTATCAGTACGCTTCGACGTATTATTTAAATAACAATGCATAGCGTTAGTCTATTATTGCATTATCCTTTCTTTTTTTCTCTTGTCCGTTTATTTACGACAAATTGCACCCGTACATTCTGGTACAACCAGTACGCCAGGGGCTTCAGTATACCTCATAAAAACGGCGTGAGAAGTCCGAACACTTTCGACAGTGCGGCACCCCGAACTTATAGCATTATATGCATCAGCTCCGAATCATGTCTTGGGTCAATAGTTGGGTTTGCCCGGCTCCTGTGTTTTGGTACCTTACGTTCCGCATATCGGCTAAGGTAGCACTGGGAGAACTACTGCGATTGTGTCCCGGTTCTTCCAGACGAGCACCTCAGTAGAGAAATCCGAAAACTGACTGTCATGATAAGGCGAGAGCTGGTCGCTGTTCGAGAGGCCTCAAATCCTTAAAGACTTTTTCCGCTTCGGGCGAGGAGTCGGCCTTGCCCGACTTAGGCGTATATAGCGCCCCAAATTCGGCCTTCCGAATACTAGGGGCTTTGCCAAAATTTAAAATTGTAGACTTCTATGGCTAAGTGAGAGTGATAAAGCCTTATAGTCCAATTGCCTGGTTCGTTGTGCTGAACACCTCCCTCAAAGGACCCAAAATTGGGATAAAGAGTGCTGAGATTTATCCCGAACACCTCAGTACTAGTTACATGGGGGCAGAAGCCGACGACTGGCCAACTCTCAGATTTTATAAACAGCCGCACAGAAGGTAATATTTTAAATTCACAAGCATTGCATAGCGCTAATGAACTCGTTTCACGTTACAGGATCACATGAGTACATTTATTCAAATATTAAATCCTTAGCACATTCCTCCGCCACAAGGCAAGAACCCTTCAGGACACTATCATAATACTTTTCAGGGTGGCGATGCTCCTTGCCCTCCGGCGGCCCCTCCTTCACCAGCTTTTCGGTGTCCAGCTTCGCCCAGTGCACCTTCGCCCGGGCAAAAGCCCTGCGCGCACCCCCGATGCAGACGGATTGCTTTATGACTTCAAGCCGTGGGCAGGCATTCAGAAGCCGCCTCACGAGACCGAAGTAGCTATCAGGCAGGGGCTCGCCAGGCCACATGCGGACTATAAGACCCTTCATGGCCTGTTCGGCCGCCTTGTGGAGCTCGACCAGTTGCTTCAGCTTGTCGCTCAAGAGCATTAGGTGTTCGGTCCCAGTATACTGAGACCAGAACAACTTCTCCGTTGAGCTCCCCTCCTCAGCTCGGTAGAACTCCGCGGCATCCGACACACTGCGGGGCAGATCTATGAACGCTCCTGGAGAGCTCCGAACTCGGGTAAGTAAAAAGAAAGTTTCCGTCACATGCTTGCTTTGCATAATAAATGCCTTACCCGCTGCTATCTTCTTAACCGCCTCAATTTCCCTGAGGGCCTTTTGGGCTTCGGCCTTGGCATGCTGTGCACTTTCGAGGGCCTTCGCAAGCTCGGACCCTTGCGTCTTAGAGTCACGCTCCAAGGACTCGTGCTTTTCGGCGAGAGCCTGGAGCTCTTGCTGCACCTCGCCTACTCGGGCTTCCTGCTTTTCCCGCTCGATGCGCTCCTTGGCCGCTTTGTCTTTGGCCTCGGATAACGCCTTCTACAGGGCCGCCACTTTGGTCGTGGCCCCTAGCAAAATTCATGACGATCCTATTATTTCAAAAACAAAATTTTCTTTATCAATATTCAGACGGGATGTCACTTACCTTTGTTCTCTTTGAGCTGCCTCTTGGCAAGGTCGAGCTCTTCCTTGGACCGCTCAAGGTCCCGCTTCAGTGCGGCAACCTCCGCAGTACGTGCGACAACGGCCAGCAGTGAAGCCTGCATATACACATAGACATATTCTGATTAGACTCCTGCAATTATTATTTGATCCTCTATTCGGCCTTCCTTCGTGAATGCCAAACAGAGCATCAGGGGCTACTGTCTATGCCGAAATATTTTCTTATAATTATATTACTTACCTCAAAGCCTGTTAGGAGGCTGGCATAGGCTTCAGTCAATCCGCTTTTGGCAGACTGAACCTTCTTGACCACCGCACTCATGATAGTGTGGTGCTCTTCATCAATGGAAGCGCTGCGAAGCGCTTCCAACAAGTTGTCCGATGCCTCTGGATGGACAGAGGCCATCAGCACAGACGGCTTTCCCCCTTAACGAGGGGTTGCCTGACAGAATTCGGAACCACTGGAGGTTCCGGCGCCGTATTCGACTTGGGGCTAGACTTGCTGTCCCCGACGTTGGGGCCCAGGGGAGTCTTGCCCCTCTTACGCCCAGCACCTGGAATGTCGCCTTGGGGTGCCTCCGGAACTGTCCCCCTTGGTTCTGTTCCCTTTGAGACAACACCTCGGCGTCGTCCGTAAGGCGGGGGGAGGAGGCGGTCGGGAGCGAATCTATGTTCACCTCTGACTCGCCCAAAGACTCCTCCGAAGAGGATACGCTGATATGAGCTTCGGCTGTGTGATCATGTTCGGCATGATAAGAAGCAACAAAATGAAACATACCAAAATTACTATGGTATCCGGATACTTACGACTTCGCCAGGGGCTTATCCCTGGGCAGCCACTCGTCGTTGCTGTAGGTGGCGGTTGTGGAGTTGTCCCAAGGAGGTCCTTCCTTCTTGGACCCTTGGCCGCCCGGCCCGGGCGGCCTTCCTTTCTTGTCTCCCCGGCTGGGGAGAACTTTCCTCTTCTTCCTCCTCGTTTTGTGGGAGGAGTGCGCTTGGTGTTTTGGACGATGAGTCCGATATAACCTCTTGCCGGAGACCCTTCTGGTCCCGTGGCCTTCTTCTTGGCCTTCTTCTCGGCACCTCATAAGGTGCGGAACCAGCATCCTTGTTAGGAGAGCATCTGCTGGATCTTGAGCGGAGGAGCCGGACAATCGATCTGCTCATTGCCGCTACCCAGATCTGTTAAAAGGCGTGGAGGCTTAGATCCCATGTGTGGTTATACTGGGGAAAAGAGCATCTTATGAGATGTAAAAGACTTACCGGATTGGCAGGACGCCTTGCGCTAAGTCCACGGTCCTCGGTGAGGGGAGGACCTCGGCGCCCTTGAACAACACCTTCCAGACATCCTTGTGTGTCGTGTCGAAGAGATCTCACAGCGTCTGGTTCTCGGCCGGGTCGAACTCCCACAAATTGAATGCCCGTCTTTGACACAGGAGGATCCAGCGGAAGAGCATGACTTGGACCACGTTGACGAGCTTGATTTTCTTGCTCATCATGTTTTTGATGCATGTCTGGAGTCTAGTCAGCTCTATCGGGGAACCCCAGGACAGGCCCTTCTCTTTCCGGGAGGTGAGCCGCATGGGGATTCCGGATCGAAATTTGGGGGCCGCCACCTGATACGTCTCCAACGTATCTATAATTTTTGATTGCTCCATGCTATATTATCTACTATTTTGGACCATATTGGGCTTTATTTTCCACTTTTATATTATTTTTGGGACTAACCTATTAACCGGAGGCCCAGCCCAGAATTGCTGTTTTTTTGCCTATTTCAGTGTTTTAAACAAACGGAATATCAAACGTAGTCCAAACGGAATGAAACCTTCGGGAACGTGATTTTCTCACCGAATATGATCCAGGAGACTTGGACCCTACGTCAAGAAAGCCACAAGGTGGGCACGAGGTAGGGGGAGCTCCCTACCCCCCCAGGCGCGCCCCCACCCTCGTGGGCCCCACAAAGCTCCACCGACGTACTCCTTCCTCCTATATATACCTACGTACCCCCAAATGATCAGATACGGAGCCAAAAACCTAATTCCACCGCCGCAACTTTACAGATCCACGAGATCCCATCTTGGGGCATGTTAGGAGCTCACGGGAGGGGAATCCACCATGGAGGGCTTCTACATCATCATAGCCCCTCCGATGAAGTGTGAGTAGTTTACCTCAAACCTTCGGGTCCATAGTTAGTAGCTAGATGGCTTCTTCTCTCTTTTTGGATCTCAATACAATGTTCTCCCCCTCTCTCGTGGAGATCTATTCGATGTAATCTTCTTTTTGCGCGTGTTTGTTGAGACCGATGAATTGTTGGTTTATGATCAAGATTATCTATGAACAATATTTGAATCTTCTCTAAATTCTTTTATGTATGATTGGTTATCTTTGCAAGTCTCTTTGAATTATCTGTTTGGTTTGGCCTACTAGATTGGTTTTTCTTGCAATGGGAGAAGTGCTTAGCTTTGGGTTCAATCTTGCGGTGTCCTTTCCCAGTGACAGTAGGGGCAGCAAGGCACGTATTGTATTGTTGCCATCGAGGATAACAAGATGGGGTTTTTATCATATTGCACGAATTTATCCCTCTACATCATGTCATCTTGCTTAAGGCGTTACTCTATTTTCTTGAACTTAATACTCTAGATGTATGCTGGATAGCGGTCGATGAGTGGAGTGATAGTAGTAGATGCAGGTAGGAGTCGGTCTACTTGTCTCGGACGTGATGCCTATATACATGATCATACCTAGATATTCTCATAACTATGCTCAATTCTGTCAATTGCTCAACAGTAATTTGTTCACCCACCCTAGGATACTTATGCTCTTGAGAGAAGCCACTAGTGAAATCTATGCCCCCCAGGTCTATTCTCATCATATTAATCTTCCTACGCTTTATTATTGCTTTACTATTTACTTTACCTTTTATTTTACTTTGCATATTTATACCAAAAATACCAAAAAATATTATCTATCATCTCTATCAGATCTCACTCTCGTATGTGACCGTGAAGGGATTGACAACCCCTATTCGCGTTGGTTGCGAGGAGTTATTTGCTTTGTGTAGGTACGAAGGACTCGCGCGTAGTCTCGTACTAGATTGATACCTTGGTTCTCAAAAACTGAGGGAAATACTTACGCTACTGTGCTGCATCACCTTTCCTCTTCAAGGAAATCCAACGCAAGCTCAAGAGGTAGCACCACCCAGTTGGTGTCGCGCGGCTCGGTGATGTAGAACCACCCCGATTGCAATCCCTTTATGGTCTCCACATAGGAGCCTTCGAGCCAGGTGACGTTGGGCATTTTGCCCACCATGGCGCCTCCGCACTCGACTTGCTGGCCGACCACCACCTTCGGTTTAACATTGAAGGTCTTTAGCCACAGGCCGAAGTGGGGCTTGATGCGAAGGAAGGCCTCGCATACGACGATAAACGCCGAGATGTTGAGGATGAAATTGGGAGCCAGATCGTGAAAGTCCAGCCCGTAGTAGAACATGAGCCCGCGGACAAACGGGTGAAGGGGAAATCCCAGTCCACGGACGAAGTGGGTAAGGAAAACCACCCTCTCATGGGGTTCTGGAGTAGGGATGATCTGCCCCGCATCTGGCAGCCGGTGCGCGATATCCGCGGCTAGATATCCGGCTCCCCATAGCTTTGTGATGTTCTCCTCCATAACGGAGGAGACCATCCACTTGCCTCCCGCTCCGGACATGCTTGGAGTGGTTTGAGGAGAAAAACACGAACTTGGGCGTTGGAGCTCGAGTGCGCAAGAATGGATGAGCAAGGAGGAAGATGGCGTGGGTGAAAAGGGTGAATCCTTGTCCCTTTATAAGGGCGGAAGAAGCTATGCGCCTCCCCACCTACCTGGTAAACTCGCTTATTCCCCAAGCGCTGTAATTGATGGCGCGGTTGGGTTACCCACACCCGTATTGATGAGAATCCCGTGATAAGGGGACACGATCTCTGCTTCGACAAGACGTGCCAAGGAAACCGCCTCGTGATATGTGCAGTTGCTGGTTGTGAAAAACGGTTCGAATAACGATCGGGCCGTGGTGTGATGTCACGCTACAGAATGTGTCAGCAGATTGGATTTGTGGAAATATTATTCTCTCTATGGTGGTAAGTGGAATTTGTTTTCCAGAGCCGGACATTATCCTTGTGTTCAAAATCTTCTATGGAGTATTCGGAGGAGGAACCCACCTTGGAATGCCGAAGACAATCTGCTGCGCGGACTCATCGTCATTGAAGCCTGGTTCGGGGGCTCTTGAGGAGTCCTAGATTAGGGGTCCTCGGACAGCGGACTATATCCTTTGGCGGACTGTTGGACTATGAAGATACAAGATTGAAGACTTGACCCGTGTCCGGATGGGACTCTCCTTGGCGTGGAAGGCAAGCTTGTAATCTTGATATGTAGATCTCCTCCTTATGGCGACTACTGTGTAACCCTAGCCCCTCGGTGTCTATATAAACCGGAGGGTTTAGTCCGTAGGACAACAACAATCATACCATAGGCTAGCTTCTAGGGTTTAGCCTCTACGATCTCGTGGTAGATCAACTCTTGTAATACTCATATCATCAAGATCAATCAAGCGGAAGTAGGGTATTACCTCCATCGAGAGGGTCCGAACCTGGGTAAACATTGTGTCCCCCACCTCCTGTTACCATCCGCCTTAGACGCACAGTTCGGGACCCCCTACCCGAGATCCGCCGGTTTTGACATCGACAGGCACCACGTGCCCATGAAGGCTAACCTCCTCCTCCTCCTCACACCTAGTAGTACTGAAACCACACATCATGTACTCAGTTTTAGTTCTACTAAGACTAAACCCTTTCGATTCTAAGGTTTGTCTCCATAACTCTAACTTCCTATTTACCCCCGTCCGATTATCATCAACTAGCACCACATCATCCGCAAAGAGCATACACTAGTGCTGGAGGCTGCTAACGCGACACTACGATCAGAGACCCTTTCACAAAACTGTGTGCGATGCATTAATCACAAACGGGGATGTAAAAAAACTGTCAAAAAAGGTGCAAAACATTTGCGATGGAGGATGCATCAAACATGGTTCAGATTTCAGTTGCGTGTGCGATGCAGGGCACACGGTTAACCCGTTCGAACTATTTGTGATGAGGCAGAACAAAAGAAACGGGCATCCATATCAATGTGTGCGCGATATACGACATACAGTTCGCTCTGATGAACCATTTTCTATTAGGGAGTGCAACATAAATGGTTAGCCAGATCAAGGTGTGTGTGATATAGGGCATACGGTTCACTCGGACGAATTGTTTTCGATTAGCGAACGCAACAGAAATGGTTCAACTTAACAAGATGTGTGTGATACGTGGTAAATAGCCGACTCGGATGAACTGTTTGTGATGAGAATTTACAACACAAACGGTTAATACAGTTAGTTCGTGTGCGATTCTGTGTGTACAAAAAACTTCGAAAAATGCAAACTAGTTGCTTGCGGTGGCTAGGAGTATCGCACACGATGCGTCTGCGAGGACTCATGTGCGATGATTAGTAAGTTACACATGCATTTCCTTATGTTAACATTTGTGTGATAAATAACACGTGGCGCCGGATACAGTATTTGGGTTGTGTGTGTGCTCCACTTAGTCTTCTCGCACTCCACATGGGTGAATTGTAAAATCCACGCCTATTCCCTCACTGGTTTCCCGCCACCAACTAACGGCTTGCTGCATATAACCCAGGCGGCAACGCACTGCCGCAACACTCTGCCAAGATCTAGTCCTCACCCATCTACCATTAGTTATTCCAAGCATGCCAGGAAACGACCAAAGCTTCGACATCGACGCCTACCTGCGTTACATCTTTGGCGAGGAGAACGAGCCGGAGCAGGTCGGGGAGCAAGAGCTTCATCAGCCGGTGCAGGCACCATGGCCCATCGGCAGCGATATCGGCGTCATAGTCCTTGGGAGCACAATTGACATATTGCAGAGGAGGTGTGATGAGAAGTTTGGCATCCACCATGCAAAAGATCCAGAGCTTCTCGGCGGGATGATCGATGACCCACCCGAAGAACCTCCGTCACCAGTGCTCATCGAGAGCCTGATGCCCCGCAAGGAATGGGCAGAGGACCTCTGCAATTTAGTCAAGACAAAGGCAGCCTGCGGCTTCATCATTGCCCGCGGTGGCCGTGTCAAGCTCGATCCCGATGATGTGGTGGCCAGGCTCGAGTGCATCCTTGGCAGAGTTGACGTCCCCGACGAAGTAGAACATCGCCAACATGATATCTTGAGGATGCAGGTGATCGACGGAATTTGCTACCAGGCTAGATACATGGAAACGGAGCGGTTGCGTGGAGTTGTCATGCGCATGATTACATGTTGTCAAGCTCTTCTGGAAGAGGCCTAGCAGCCCTAAGAGCCTCCCAGCGCCAGCAGCTCCGTAGGCGGAGGCGGGTCGGGACACTCGGAGTGGACGGTCGCGAGGGTGCTATGCTGATCATGGAGTCTGAGAATACCATCGTCGGAAGGCCGCCAGGTCAGCCTTTTAGCTTATATTTTATTATAATTGTATGCATATGTAGGTCGTGAATGTTCTGGGCCTTGCCGCATTTGGCATTTTAAATTATTCCGAATATGTAAGAAAATTATTAAGAATTATTAACCGTTGCCATTGTAACTTTACCTCAACGGCGAGCAGAGTGTGCGCAGGGACACCAGAGCGGAGCGCGCCGCAGTCGCCTCAACAGCGAGCAACCACGTGGTCAACCTTCTGCCATCAATAAATTTTGACCTTGTTTCTCATCACATTGCTGATTACAACGCAATAAGTATTTACAAATCTGTTCACACCTATCAAACTAATATGTGTTCACACTTAGCACCGGGCTATAAAAACTACCCACTCAAAAATTACTTCACAGTTCCTCCCTCATCACCCACAAAACTGGTTTTTTCTGTCAAGTCGTTCCGCCATGACCGGTAGGAGGAGTTTAGGGTGGACATATAACCAGGCAGCAAAGACCAAGGCCGCGAAAGCACTAGAGAGGTCCCACCGCGAAGCCGCAGCCGTAGCAGAGATGTCCCGGCACGCCACGGAGATCTCGAACGAGCTCCCACGGGCACGCAAGGGCTCTCACAAGTGCATTCGCGATGGCGGCCATTGCGACGAGCCGACGTTCCTGAAGTCCTTCGCCGGCGAGGATGACATTCTCGCTGGCGTCACTAAGTAGCAGGAGCTGGTCGACAGCTTGATGAAGCTGCTCAAGATCAGCGATGCCTCGGTTAACAAGGCAACCGACCTCATCGAGCAACTCATGGGTGATAATGCGAAGCTCCTCAAGTTGGTCACCGAGAAGGAGGAGGAGGCCGCCGGCTCGAAGATGCTGCATGAGCAGAGCAGTGCCTCGGAGGTGACGCTGAAAGCGGTCATCGAGGAACTGATGGGTGGCTTGAGGAAGCTCCGGATCGAGCGCGAGCAGGAGGTGGAGGAATCCGTGGCTGCTTTCAAGCAAAGTCGTGAGGAATTGAAGAAGGAGCTGGAGGATTTCGCCGCCCAACGATCCATCGACGAGTAGAGACAGTAGCAACCCAGATCATTGTCTGCAATTTGCTTCTTCTCTTGCCCCCGTGTCTTCCGGGCTTTGCCGCATGGGGCATTTTAAACTATCCGGAATATGTAAGACAATTATAATCCGCGCCATTGTAAATTTGTCGTCGTATTATCCGTTCCAATTTTATTTGTGGTCATATTATTCGTTGCCCTATGTGGCAATTTAAATTAGGGCGGAATACGAGTTGAAAACACGAACAAAGCAAATGCTGCCATGGGATCACAAGCAAACACCCTCCGTCCAGGTGCTTTAATTAACCCATCTATGGAGAAGTTGTGAGCGAGGCGGGCAGCGGCTGGTGCATGGAGGTCAAAGAGCTCGCTTCCCGGTGAGCATGGGAGGCCTTGCTGCTCGCACGTGTCCCATCGAGCCTGCGAGGTGGACAGGATGCATGCGTCTCGTCGAGCCTGCGCAGCGGACTGCTCGCACACGTCCCGTCGAGCCTGCACGGCGGACTTCTCGCGCTCGTCCCGTCTAATCAAACAGCTGCACACACGCCACCGAGTATGGTTAAATTTTGACACGCTAAATATAATACAACCGTTTGCCATATTAACGTGTCAGTTTTTTGTTTCAAAGAGGACTTCGTTGGCTACTAATGTGTGCGCCTCTTCTCAAACTGGACGATCTTTTTACCACCGCATATATGTGCCATGTCATGAAACCATGCCAAGTTTCATGTTTTTTGGGTGAATTTTTTATTTACTAGGATTTAAAAATCCAGATTCTCATTGTTTCAGGACGACGACAAGTTTGTAGTGACACCATGCCAAGTTTCATGATTTCCTAGTGAGTTTTGGATTTACAGACATTTAAAAACAGAGATTCACAATGTTTGTGGCCAAGCCAGGGTGGCGAGACGGTTGAATTCGTTCCCATTTGTTCCATGGGACCTAACATGTGGGCACTGGAGCATGTATTTGTAGTTCGAATTTGAATGATGGACATTAAATTCCTAGAAAACTCAATTATGAATAAAAAGGTCAAACGAACCCTGAATAATTTCAAAGTTCAGCCCGAACCTCCGGTTGTTCCGTGTCGCGTGTAGAAGAAAATACGAGGCTAGAAGAGGGAGTGATTATCGTTTGGCCCACAAGGGGACACGTTTCCCTATCGAAACCACGAGGTTTCTTGCGACAGGCTCTGGTTTGTAAGAGGTTTGTAATAAAGCTTGGCCCAAATTGGCAATGCTTTTACCACGACATATATGTGCCATGACGTGAAACCATGCCACCTTTGATAACTTTCTGGTATGTTTAGGATTTATGGGGACTTAAAAACCGAGATTCTAAATGTTTGAGGACGAGCCAGGACACCGGTACGGTTGTAATTCATTCCCATTCCTGGCATGAGACCTAAACATGCACTCAAGGGCACTTGTATAATTTTTCTAGCCATTTTAGTGAACTGGAGTATGTATTTGTAGTTCAGATTTGAATTATGGACATTAAATGCCTAGGAAACTCAATTAGTGTATAAAAAGGCCAAACGAACCCTGAATAATTTTAAATTTCAGCACGGATATCATGTCATTCCATGTTGCCCGTGGAAGAAAATACAAGGCGAAAAGAGGCAGTGATTACGTTTTGCCCACAAGGGGAACACGTTTCCCTTTCAAAACCACGAGGCTTCTTTGAGAGAAGCTCCAGTTTTCATAAGAGGTTTGTAATAAAGCTTGGCCCAAATTGGACAATGTTTTTACCACGACATATATGTGCCATGACGTGACACCATGCCACCTTTAATGACTTTCTGGTGAGTTTAGGATTTATGGGGACTAAAAAACCAAGATTCCAAATGTTTGAGGACGAGCCATGACACCGGTACGGTTGTAATTTGTTCCCATTCCTCGCATGGGACCTAAACATGCACCCAAGGACACATGTATAGTTTTTCTAGCCGTTTTGGTGAACTGGCGCATGTATTTGTAGTTCAGATTTGAATTATGGACATTAAATGCCTAGGAAACTCAATTAGTGTATAAAAAGGCCAAACGAACCCTAAATAAGTTTAAATTTCAGCACGGATATCCTGTCGTTCCATGTTGCCCGTAGAAGAAAATACAAGGCGAAACGAGGCAGTGATTACGTTTCGCCCACAAGGGGGACACGTTTCCCTATCGGAACCACGAAGCTTCTTTGAGAGAAGCTCCGGTTTGTAAGAGGCTTGTAATAAAACTTGCGCCACAATGGACGAAAAAAATTTCTTGACTTATAAGTGTGATGTCATGACACCATGGCATGTTTCACGATTTTCATCTTAGTTTTGGATTTACAGGGATTTAAACACCGAGATTATTCTCACGAAATGTTTTCAAATAGCACACGATTCACTCACGAAAGCTGATATTCAATGAAAACTTCGTGGAAACCATATTTTAAAGTTTCATAAAAATCTAAAAAAATGTGGGATGTTAAGAAGGTGATGTTTTATTGCGACACAAAATTACAAGTTGAAAAACATTACGAGATGTGAGCTATGAAAAAGATAAATTCCACCCTGAATAGTGACATTACTATTCAGCACTATTCAACACTGATTTTGTCTTTTTCATAGCTCACATCTCGTAATGTGTTTCAACTTGAAATTTTGTGTGGCAATAATAAAACATCATCCTCTTAACATCCCGCATTTTTTTGAAATTCTTTTGAAACTTCAAAACATCTTTTTCTCGTGGATTTCACCGGTTTCCACCGAATGTTGGTTTCCGTATGACATGCCCCTCCCCTCTTGCGCGCGTGATCGAGTCGTGCGTTACGCTCGACCGACAGAACCCAAACCCCACGGATCGTACATGTGCACCGTGGGATGCTCCCTGATCGAACGGCAACCCTGAGCCCTTTCAACAGCACATGCAGTACAAGGGTAAGCACTGTGTGCGTGCGTCGTGTAGCTACTAAGTTTTCATTCAAAACAAGCTACCATTACTCGCCACTCCTCTCATCGGTTTCCCGCCTCTTCTCCCAGATATGCATGATGTAGATGTTCATTTAATTCTTATAGTTCATCTCATCCAAAATCAATTAGTTTTATAAAAAAACTATTTTAAGATTCATGGAATTGTGCATTGTAAAGGTAAAAACAAAAGGTGACAATTCATTTAGAAAAAAAGGTTTGGGCAATTAATATATGGAAGATTCTAGAGAACAAAGGAGAAGTGCTTGTGTTTTGAGGTTTGTACATTATGCTTAAGTTCAACCGTGGAGTCTTCTAGCTTGTACATGTGGCAGAATCTGGTGGAATGTAG
This sequence comes from Aegilops longissima, assembly GCA_021605205.1. Classification (NCBI taxonomy): domain Eukaryota; kingdom Viridiplantae; phylum Streptophyta; class Magnoliopsida; order Poales; family Poaceae; genus Aegilops; species Aegilops longissima. Next base: position 155,553,338 of record CM038680.1, read on the forward strand.
ATGATAACCAATGGCCAGTAGTGCTCGAATTTGCCATCTCTGTACTATCGGATTGGCTTCATCCAACGAGCAACTTTCAAAGTTATTCGCACACTATATAGGTGTATAGATGTATAGATGTGTCCCAAGCTAGACAAAATAAAGTTTGAGCGCATGCGTGGGACGACCCCCTCCCCCACCGCCGCCGCCTCAAAGTTGGGAAACTGACATCATAGGTATTGAACCAGGCTTGGAGTCGGGTACGGTGTTCGGTTTGTAATGTAGTTGGTGTGGCCCATCGAAGTTGTGCATTTGGGATTTAAACACATCATACACCATCGTAACCATACATATTTTTGGGCCGCATGCAGTGTATACGGGGTCTTCTGATCGACCACGTCTCCCTTGTGCGGTTTTTTGTGACGACACGGGTATCTGTGGCCTCCCCGAGTGTATATATATCATCCCTTTGACCGATAATGTGGGGTATGTGTTGGCCATGAATGGATTCCTCCTAGTTCGTGTTAGGGCCGGTCACCGTCAAATGTCGGTCAACCAAAGCTCGAGCTCATGCATTGTCAGGATTCCCTCCCAGATGCCCGGATTGCTGGGTTCAACCTACATCAAAATCTGCATACGTATCTCGTCCTTAACTACCTTGCCTTGATGGTTGTTGTCTGTATCGAGAGGTTGGAACCACATCTAAATTGTACATTATTCTGTATTGAAAACACACATCACCCCTTCCCAACGTACATCATTTTGGGCCGCATGCAAGAGGTGCTAGTTTTGTGGTCCCTCTCGTGCGATTTTTATGATGGTTCAATCTATCGGCCCAAGCGGTTTATCAACAACAACAATTGTCATTTGACCAAACGAAAGATTCATTGGTCCGTCTTATGGTAGGTCATGGCGACATGCATGTATGACCAAAGTGTCGATCATTACGTGCATCCGCCCCGCTGACACGAAGTGGGAGGTGGTGGGCCAAGCATCCTAGCTAGGTACGACATTATGTCATTATATATATCATAGCTAGGTGGTTGTTAGGGTGCTTTCAGGTTTGCGAGGTAGGTGCCACCAAAGTTATGCATTGTGTATTTAAACTTTTAAACATCCCCAATATTCATACATATATTTGGCCACTCTTCCCGGTGGTTCTTGACTTCTAGCCCCTCTCATCGATCTTCAACAATGCGCCCAACCGTGGGCCCGCGGGGTCAAAGTTGTGCATTGGAATTTTGAACATCACAGACCACCCTTTTCACTCATATATATTTGGGCCACATGCTGGTGCGGCTGTCTTTTGACCCTCTCTAACGTTATTTTTTGCTACAAAGACTCCGATGACCCTCAATGGACACAAGTGCGATGTGAATCACCACGACCGCGCAAGCGCGAGCAAATTAAGGTGGAGGTACTGGCTCAACCGTGTGCGATGCAAGTGCGCTGAAATCACCATGACCACACAAGTGTGGGCAAATTAAGGTGGAGGTACTGGCTCAACCGTGTGCGATGCAAGTGAGCTGAAATCACCACGATCGCGCAAGCGCGAGCAAATTAAGGTACTAGCTCAACCGTGTGCGATGCAACTGCGCTGAAATCACCACGACCGCGCAAGCACGAGCAAAGGGTGGAGGTACTGGCTCAACCGTGTGCGATGCAAGTGCGCTGAAATCACCATGACCGCGCAATCACGAGCAAATTAAGGTGGAGGTACTGGCTCAACCGTGTGCGATGCAAGTGCGCTGAAATCACCACGACCACGCAAGCGCGAGCAAAGGGTGGAGGTACTGGCTCAACCGTGCGTGATGCAAGTGCGCTGAAATCACCACGATCGCGCAAGCGCGAGCAAAGGGTGGAGGTACTGGCTTAACCGTGTGCGATGCAAGTGCGCTGTAAAACCACCACCTGGGCAAGCTAAAGGCGGGTAAGTTTATTTGGAAATTAGGACGAACCGTGTGCAATAGACCAGCTAGCTAGAAATATAAAAAACAAACTACCCGCCTTGAGCGTTGCAAAAATCAGTGGATCCGCGCCACTTTTCCTTATTATCATACACGCATATTGTTATTGGACCTTGCGCGATCTTGCGCACTCCCGCCCCGCATCAATTCCTTTACCAAAATTTTAGTAGCCGCCATACTTCAACTGTCGCCCACACCCCTCCAGCACCGACCTTATAGTAAAATTGCAGTAGCCGAGGCATTTGAACCGTCGCCCTCCTCGTCCACCACCATCTCCACCCACCATTACTAAAATTTTCAGTAGCCGTGGCGTATCCTCAAACACCACCCCCCTCCACAGTCCCCACACGCCCCCTCCCCCCTCGAGCCCTACCTCGCGGCCAGCGCCGGCGGCGCCGCCAACCCTGTCGGTCTGCCCGTTCCTCCTAGCTTAGATAATAAAGTTCAGGTTACCCAGCGATTCCCATAACGTCGCCCCACTCCCCTGAGTTTTTAGATGAGGCATGCGGTGTCCCTCCCTGCCATATCAACATCCCCTGCTCTAGAATGTCGCAGCCTAAGCTCGACAACGTATCCCGGGGAGCCCGACGAGCGTTCAGCCAAGAAGAGGTTTATCATGGCCTCTCCGGCGGACGTTGGTGAGGTAGCCGCCGTTCGCCCCGACCTGTCGATCCCGGAGCAACACGTCGCTGTGGAAGCAGGCGAAGACGTTGACTACGTTGCCATGGAAAAGGCTTCATGTCAGCAGGCTAGTGTATTACTGTATCTCAGGAAAGCTGGCTACGACATCAAGCTTGTCCACACCGACCGCTTCACGCGGGCCATGTCACAGGTTAAGTGGTCCATCCCCAACCCCTCTGGTTCATCGCCGTCGATCTCTTCGACGGCCCTGCCGCTGATCTCCTCCGCCAAGCGGTCAAGGATTTGCAAGCTTTATACGCCATCGAGCCCATTTTGTCAGTTTTGAAGGACACGTTCTACGGCGGTGGCTTGGGATCCTCAATTGCCAAGTCAGATCTCATCGACCATGATCACGACCACGAGGAGGGCACCCACGAGAGAGAATTCCTTATTTGGCCCTTTCTTAAAATTTGGTTCCCTTTTTGGCCCAATAAAATTTTTCTTTCCCTATTTGACACTTAAACTTCATTTTGCGCCTTATATGGCACTTTCATCCATTTTTTCATCCAAAGATGTTACCTAGCATGTGCAACGATAATTTTGCCCCTAAAGTGGTGCTTCGGTGGATGGCGGCATTTCATCATATTATTATTATTAGTCATATGAATACTTTTCGTTAGTATTAACCATGATAAAAAGACCTCATCCGGCTTGGACTGGTGCAATCACCAAATAGATCAATTACGACTCGCATAACTAGCTTTTACCGTTATATATATGTGCGTGTAATCTACTCAGATTAATACAAAGACATTCAATCGCACCTATCTCCCCTAAATCTCGGCGTCTCGTGTTGTTCTATCTCGCCCGAGTTAGTACTGGCGAGTTGATCGCTAGCTTATAGCCTATTTAAGTGTAGCGACCCGACCTCAGACGGTCAAGTCTCTGTGCTTAAGTGTCATCCCTGGATCGGTATGCTGACACACACAGTACTCGAGGATTTTAACAGAGGTAAATCACATGTATAAAGTAACGTAAATACTATTACCTCAATCCAAATAGCGGAAGTAATAACAAGGTTGTGGATTCCCATCAACACCAACGGCAAAGTTGAGTGTAGAAATCGTAACCCTAACATATCACTTACTCGTCGTAAGATTCCTGCAACATGAGACGTTGCAGCCACAAAGGGTCAGTACATTGAATGTACTGGCAAATTCACACCATAGAGCAATGCTGAATAATAGCTATCAGTACATGCATATATGGCTGGTGGAAAACTCTAAGGTTATAATGTTTTTGCGAAAAGCCAATTTTTCCCTACTGCAAAGGAATATATTTTTTTAACTACAAAGTTTGTTGAAAACATTGAGAAGGTAAATCCCCATCTCAATCCCAATTAAAAGTAATCATTAACAACCCAACAAATTAATCATAGAGTGATGAGATCAAATCAATAATTCAAGTACCAGATACTCAAGATGTCCATAACCGGGGCCACCGCTAACCATGATTAGTTTATACACTCTGCAGAGGTTTGCGCACTTTTCCCCAAAAGACTCGATCGCCTCCGTTGGATTTCACGCACTACATGGTGTTTGAGAAACGGATGACCGAGACACAGTCTTTTAGAAGCATTAACTCTTTACTCTGGGTGTACAGTTACACCTACTTTCCCTCTACATCTGCTAGCCCATCACTGAAAGAGGTCACACAACATACTCAACTATGCCAGAGCCCATAATGGCTTGTGGCTGCACACGGAAGTTTCTAGCATGAATAATCTTATGATCCCTTTGAGCCTGGGCGGCGGACCGTACGATGATCGCACGGTATAACCCCGGGATATCATAGGACAACACTGGATTCCCCAGCTGCCCAAAACAAACAATCCACCCAGATGTGTATTAAAGTTGCCACCTTAAGTTGAACCAGTAATTAGCAATCTCACATCTGTCATGGATACACTCAAACCCAATCCACGTCTACGAGCATAGCATGACAATATAATCATAACGTAGAAGTAACTCCCAGGGTTTGAATGCAGGTCAATAGGTTCCTACCTCATCAACTACTTCCCAATACCCACATGTTATCAATTCCTAACCATGCAATGTTTGAGGGTGAAACTAATTCATAAAAACTGGGTATGAAAGGGGAATGATCAAAGTGTGAACTTGCCAGTACTGTTGATGAAGATGATTCGCACTCATAACTCTTGATAGTTCTACTCGTCACACTCCGGTCAATCTATCGTAAGCAAGCAATAGTAACCACACATAAGCAATCATGCAAAAGAATCAAAGAAAAGATCTTGGAAAACTTCGAAAACAGGCAAATAACTCTTGCAAAGGAAAACAATTTCTAACAGTACCAACATTACGTGTATTTGGACTTATCAGAAAGTTTAGGTCAAGTGCTTCGATTTACAAAAAGAATCAACTAAAACGGAGTTATAAAACTCAAATTACGATCGAAAGAAGATTCAAATCAAATCTGTTTGATAATCAAATTTTAAATTTTTAAAAACATGGTTAAGTTGGATTACTTGATAGAGGGGATCATAATTAAGAAGTTGGCGTTGGTTTCGTTGGATTTGGACAAACGAGCGAAAAGCAGTGATCGTTTGAAAATCAGGGACTAATCTATAAATAAAATCATCACAAATAGGTCCCTGGCCGAAATTAAAAAGAAAAAGGAAAAGACTAAATAACGAACGTTCGCTACCGAACGCAAACGTCCACTAAAACTATCTAAACAGAGAACGTTCACCGAAAAGGACTAAATAAAAAGAAAACCGGTGCGGCCTTTTGCGGTTTTTACCGTTTGGGCGGTTTTCGGCGAAAAACCGGCGGCGACGGTTTCTGGCGGCAGCGGCGGGTCGGCGGGCTCCAGCGAGGCAGCGCGGGGCGGCGGCTTCGGCGTGAGGCAATAGCGGCGGTGACGGTAGCAGCAGCTAGCCACGGGGCGGAGCGGGCAGCGGCATGAGCGCGGCTCTGTGACAGCGAGGCAGGGGCGGCGAGATCTGGCGAGGCGGCGCGAGCATCGAGGAAAGGGCCTGGGGCCGCGCTATTTATAGGAGGGGAGGGGCGGCTGCTGGTGTGGAGGAGAAGCAAGGATGAGGCGGCGGCGGGAGTCCAGCTGCGGCACAAGATCGGCGGCGCGTCGTCTTGTGTTGGAGTTAAATCCGGTCGGGGTGACACGGAGGCGAGCTAGGTTTGGCTGTCCGGTTGGTGGGCAGCCCAGTCGGAGGAGGAAGGTTTTTTTACAATTTTTTAAAAAGACAATAAAAACAAAAGAAAAACCAAATAAAATAAAATATAACATAGGCATTTTATATATCAAAATTTCCAGAAAAAGATTTCGTCTAACCTGAACATTTTTCTAATGTCAAATAAAATACACAAAAATTGAAATAATTCAAAGAGTGCTACTGGTGCAATAAAATCCCATAAAATCATTTTCAAAATAATAAAATAGTTTCAAATTAATTTCTCTCCAATTTTCTGAGGTAGGGAATCATTTTACCCTATTTTCCATATATTTTACATTTGGAGAAAAATAATTTGAATAAAACTCAAGTAACTCCAAATTGAAAATAATTTTCAAAAGGACTTTAAATTTTATCCTTTTAAACTTCCAACTCATATTTCATATGTTTTGAAGAAGTCATTTTATCTTCTCTCATGGAAATTATTGAGTCGCTTAAAGTTTTTGAATTTGAAATATTTCCAAATGAAATTCAAATCTTTTCAAAACCCTTTTCATTTACTTAAATGGAAGAAGTCATGTCATCTTATCTCCAGGGTTTTGTGATGAAAAGAATTTGAATTCACGGAGATCATAAATGCAAAAATGAAAGTTTGGGAAAGTCCTTTTATTCCCTCTCATTTAACTTCCAAAAAGTTTCGAATTTCACACAAGCAACCACACCACAATCAAACAATCAATCAAATCTATCTATTTAATATAACATTCCAAAATTTATAATTTTGGGATGTTACATTAAGCTAGCTACCCATGCGTGAGGTTCTGGCTGAAATCCGCCTGCCTACTTCATGTTGTATTATGTGTGTGTACATCACGAGAGAATCAATCTAGCTGCTTGTCTACTTGTTGTTTGCTTGTTGTGTACTAGCATGTTTACGCTTGATTGGCCGGAAAGCAATCGGCTGCAATAGCTCGTACGGGCGTATCTCGCCAAAAAATACACATCGTTTGCAGCCTCGAGGTCAGGCCTGTGCCAACACTTTTTTTATTTACTTATTGAAACTGGACAAAATATATCACATTACTGTTGTCTTTGTATGTAAATAATCTGTTCACATACTACACTGGGGATAAAATGGTATTTTCAGGTCAGACTTAACACCATTGCTAGGCAAAACCGACAAAGTGTCACATAGGGAACAAAATGAAATTTGCGGGCCAAAAAGGGGAGAAAATAAAAGTTGGGCCAAATATGGAACCAAACTTTAAGAAAGGGTCAAATAAGGAATTCTCTCCACCCACAATGGTTCTTCCAAGGTGAAACATCCCATCTGTGACATCAGAGCGCACCAGCTGTGCTCTTCCAACTGGAAGGATCCCGTCCATGAAATGTGAGGCAACATTCTATCAGCAAATCTTACCTTTTCTAGCTTGCCAACCCATACCCTTTGTTGTAGTAGCATTTGTCGTGCAGTGCTTTAACTGTGTCGTGTTTAATTATTTCAGTTATGCAAAAATGTATTGTTCAATAGGTCTATGTGATGTTTAAGTATGAATTGTCCACTTTAGTTTCACGAATGGTTATATTTGGTTGTTTATAGTGAGTAGATGCCTTGTTATCTGTATTTGGTTGTTAGGTTGGTTGGAGTGAGCATTTTTTCAGTTATCGAGCAGATGCCTTGTTTATCTGTATTTGGTTCTTAGTTTGGTTGCAGTGAGTATTTGTCCAGTTATCAAGCATATGCCTTGTTTATCTGTATTTGGTTGTTAGGTTGCTTTTTTTAGCATTTATCCAGTTATCAAACGGATGCCTTGTTTATCTGTATTTGGTTGTTAGGTTGCTTTTTTTAGCATTTGTCCAGTTATCAAGCAGATGCCTTGTTTATCTTTATCTGCTTGTTAGGTTGGTTGAAGTGAGCATTTATCCAGTTTTCAAGCATATGCCATGTTTATCTGTATTTGCTTGTTAGGTTGGTTGCAGTGAGACTCTGTCCAGTTTTCAATGGCTATATCTGGTTGTTATACTGGTAATTTATGCCTTGTTTATTTCATTCATTCACAATTTGTTGTTCATTATGTGCAAGTCGGAACTGTGCCGCTCGACTACATCAATACCAGTTTGAATGGCTATATTTGGTTCCAGTTATTCCTGGTGTAGTTAACACATGCCCTTTATTTTAGATTTACACATTTATCCAGTGTGATGTTTAAGCATTACCTACGTTCTATTCATCTTTAACAATACCAGTTTGAATTGCAATATTTAATGGGTGTTAAGCCTGTTGTCGGTAACATTGCCTTCCATTTTATATCTGCTTTAACATCATGCTGAAACCAGCACATTCAAGATATCATTTGGAGATGATGTTGTTTACCTTTGCTATATTTGTTTGATGTTCAGATTGTTGTACTTATCATGCCTTTCCACTACTTATGCAGGACAACAACGGGAGTGGCCACCATTTTCCGCCGAGGTTAGCCTCATCCCTCGGCTTGTACTCGCCCCATCATTTCATAATGTAGTGCATATAGATCCAGGCCTGGACACTAGTTAGCTTCTAATATTGACTTGTTGCTTGTAGGTACATATGCCCTTGGGAAGGATCCACGCATCGACCCTTTTTGCCATGGGGCAATGAGATATTGATGAACAATCATCAAGTGAGGAAACTGATAAGGATTATTAGCAAAAAGATACGAATGGTGGCAAGCAAATTATTTATTTATGCTCTATCCAACACAACAGTGAGCTGTAGGATGGTAACTACAAACTCTGCAGCCTTCTCTTTTTACTGTCGATAATGAGTTGTTAGAAAACAATGTCTGAGTCTTTTTCGTTCCCAGTGGTTCCCAAAGCAGTTCACTCAAGATTTCCTCGCAAAGTACATGATTGGTGGACACGCAATGAAGGTTAAAGTATTTCATCCAGACTACAATGAGCATCAAGAAGTTCTAATGAAGACAGTGAAGGATGGACGGGCAGCCATCACAAGGGGTTGGCCTAGAGTCGCACGCGCATTATGCATGGAGGAGGGCACAATATGGGCATTCCACTTCTCCTTCTCCAGCAACCAGAATGTCTTTCTCCTCTCTCTTTACAGTCTTTAGTACAACTGTGGTTCATCATTCTTTACTTGGTTCTTCTGTAGTTCTTCAGTATATGTACCTGTGCATCGAATTATGGATTCGTGGTTGAACCTATATTTGTAATAAACATGGTTGGATATGAAATAAGTGATTGCCTACTTTCAAATTCAAAACATGTGATTTTTAAATTAGGAATTAGTTGGATTAATTAGGGATTACACTGCACACGATTTGCGAAAGCGAAATGTCTGCGATATACGTGGAGATCTTAAATGTTTCTAGGATCCACTACGTGTGCGATCAATCTCCACTGCACACATGACTTTCTCTTGAAAACTGTTTGCGTTAGGCCACCTTGCGCAAACATTTACCACATAAAAAGTGTGTGTGATGGACAGCCTTTGCCACACAGTTTCTTCTACACACCGTGTGTGATGCATTCAGTAACGCAAACGATAAAATTATTAATATCGTGTGCACTGGCAAAGCTATCACAAATGATTTAACGGGAAAAAATTTGTGTGATACACCTATGAACGTAAACGTTTTCCTTGGAGCGACTGTGTGGGATGTACATATGAACGGAAACATTTAGCGGGGACTGACTGTGTGGGATGTACTTGCGACCGGAAACAATTTTGTCGTATAATTGTATTTTTTAGCTCTACTGTATGTATTTCCATATCTGAGCACTCACCGGTCGCACACGACCTAATTTTGCCGAGCGTGTGTGCCAGGAGGGCATATCCCCGATGATTTTTAGGTCGTGTGGGAAGGACCCCCTATGGCCCACACTTACTTGGCGACGGTTCCAAATACCATCGCGGAAAGGGGTTAAAAACCGTTTGTTTAGGACCGACGCGCACCAGTGATACACCATGGGATATCTCCTTGTATATCCATTGTGACCTCACCTGCCACCAAGGAAAAAAGATAAGGGCTCAAAGTTCACCCCTGATGCAGTCCTATCTTAACTGGGAAGTCATCTGTGTCGACGTCACTTGTTTGAACACTTGTCACAATATTACCATTCATGTCCTTGATGAGGGTAATGCACTTTGCTAGGAATTTGAGTTTCTCCAAGGCCCACCACATGACATTATGCGGCATCTTATCATAAGCCTTCTCCAAGTCAATGAACACCATATGCAAGTCCTTCTTTTGCTCCCTGTATCTCTCCATAAGTTGTCGTACCAAGAAAATGGCTTCCATGGTCGCCCTCCTAGGCATGACCAAACTGATTTTTAGTCATGCTTGTCATTCTTCTTAAGCGGTTGATGACCCACAAGTACAGGGGATCAATTGTAGCTCTTTTCGATAAGTAAGAGTGTCGAACCCAACGAGGAGCATAAGAAAATGACAAGTGGTTTTCAACAAGGTAATGTGTGCAAGTGCTGAAATTAGAAGTAGGAGAGTAGTTTGATAGCAAGATAATTTGTAACGAGCAAGTAACAATAGTAGTAACAAATGTGCAGCAAGGTAGAACAATCCTTTTGAGGCAAAGGACAGGCCAAAATGGTCTCTTAGAATAAGCAAAGCGTTCTTGAGGGTACATGGGATTTTCATCTAGTCACTTTCATCATGTTGGTTTAATTCGTGTTCGGTACTTTTATAATTTGATATGGGGGTGGACCGGTGCTTAGGTGATGTTCCTACTTGAACAAACCTCCTACTTATTATTAACCCTCCCGCAAGCATCCGCAACTACGAGAAAAGTATTAAGAACAAATTCTAATCATAGCAGTAAACTTTGATCCAATCGGTCCCTTACGGAGTAGCGCATAAACTGGGGTTTAAGCTTCTGTCACTCTCGCAACACATCATCTAATTTCTACTCCACAATGCATTCCCTTAGGCCCAAGTATGGTGAAGTGTCATGTAGTCGACGTTCACATGACACCACTAAGGGAATCACAACATACATACTATCAAAAAATCTAACACATATCAAATTCACATGATTACTTGCAACATGATTTCTCCGTGACCTCAAAAACGAAAGTAACTACTCACAAATGATAATCATGCTCAAGATCAGATGGCGCACTGCATGCGGGCCATTTGTCGCAATCTAGGAGGTGAGAGTGATCTTTGCAGAGAGTACACTTTAATTTGTATTTTGAGGGCACTCGCGAATGGGTCGGTCCATGTAGTTATTTTTCTCAGTTTCCACCGGTGGGCAATTTTCTCGCCGTTTTTCCTGCCATGGTTTCACTAGGTTTTCATTTTTGTTTTCTTTCTTTCTTTTTCGTTTTCCATTATTCTGCTTTTCTCAAATTTGAAAGTTTTTTGCAAATTCGTGAACTTTTTTCAACTTTAGAAAATTCTTTTTCAAACTCTTGATGTTTTTTATTTTTGAGAGTTTTTTTTCAAATTCCATACTTTTTCAAATTCGTTAACTTTTCTTAAATTCGTGAACTTTTTTTCCATATTGTGTGAGGCTTTTTCAAATTTACAAACTTCTTTCTTTTTTGTGAATTTTTTGAATTCATGAACTTCTTTTTATTCGTTGACTTTTTTACAATTCGTAATTTTTTAATACATGAACTTTTATCGAATTTGTGATTTTATTTTCATATTTGTGAATTTTCTTCAAACCTGCAAATGTTTTTTTGAAATCCCCAACTTTTTTTCTAATCCTTGAACGTTTTCCAAATCCATGAACTTTTTTAAAGTTGGTGAACTTTTTTCAAATCCATGGGCTTTTTTAAATTTCACAACATTTTCTAAATTCATGATCTTTTTCCTTTCAAATTTGTTAACTTTTTGTATCTTTGTTTATTTTTCAAATTCATGGACTTCTAAATTCTCATGAATTTTAAAACATCAACAGTCAATGCCACTGGTCAATTGTCCTTGCTAGCAGCTGGAACGAGGTTTTTGTAGGGAAGATAGAGTGAGGGCTAATTAAACAAGAATGCATGAATGTTGTTGGGCTGCCGCCATCTAGCCACGCGCGTGGTACGCCTAAAGGCTATATCTCGCTTATAGCAAGTCTTTCTTCGGTTTCGCGTGAAGCATCTACACTTGTCTACTCGCACATTCGCACTAAAAACTAGAGAAACAGGGTCGCGCAGGAATCAATCCTCCAATCTCCTGGGTGCAGCGTTGCCCAGCTAGCCACTGGTCCACCACCCGGTTTGTTTTGAATTAGTACGGCGTGACCTTGCTGTGACGCCCCCGATTCGATCGTACACTAATCATGCACGCAAACGTGTACGATCAAGATCAGGGACTCACGGGAAGATATCACAACACAACTCTAAAACATAAATAAGTCCTACAAGCATCATAATACAAGCCAGGGGCCTCGAGGGCTCGAATACAAGTGCTCGATCATAGACGAGTCAGCGGAAGCAACAATATCTGAGTACAGACATAAGTTAAACAAGTTTGCCATAAGATGGCTAGCACAAACTGGGATCTGAGATCGAAAGAGGCGCAGGCCTCCTGCCGGGATCCTCCTAACTACTCCTGGTAAATCGTCGGCGGGCTGCACGTAGTAGTAGGCGCCTCCGGTGTAGTAGTCGTCATCGACGGTGGCGTCGCTCTGGGCTCCATCGTGCAGTCGCAGCAATCGAGTAGAGATAGGGAAAAGGGGAACAAGGCAACCGTGAGTACTCATCCAAAGTACTACTTAAGCAAGGAGCTACACTACATATGCATGGATATATGTGTAAAGGGCCATATCGATGAACCGAACTGCAGAATGCGTAATAAGAGGGGATATCTAATCACAGTCGAAGACTACGCTCGCAGCCTCCGTCTTGCAGACATGTAGAAGTGAGTAGTGAAGTCCTCCAAGTAGCATCACATAGCATAATCCTACCCGACGATCCCTCCTCGTAACCACGAGAGAGGCGACCACGGGTTGTATCTGGCACTTGAAAGGGTGTGTTTTACTAAGTATCCGGTTCTAGTTGTCATAAGGTCAAGGTACAACTCCAAGTCGTCCTGTTACCGAAGATCACGGCTATTGAATAGATTAAACTTCCTGCGCAGGGTGCACCACGTAACCCAACACGCTTGATCCCATTTGGCGGACACACTTTTACGGGTCATGCCGCGCCGCGGAAGATCAACACGTCGCAGCCCCACCTAGGCTCAACGAGAGAGGTCAACCGCGGTCTAAACCTAGGCGCCAGGGTATGGGCCCATCGCCCTTAGCACACCTGCACGCGTTGCGTCTGTGGCGGAAGCGCACCTAGCCTACATGCGTTCGGTCCAATCCAGCGCGCGCCACTCGATCGGCGACGTCACGAAGTGCCGGTGATACCACGACGTTGGGATACCCATAACTACTCCCGCGTAGATGGTTAGTGCGTATAGACCAAATGGCGGACTCGGATCAAATACCAAGATCTCGTTAAGCGTGTTAAGTATCCATGACGCCCGACCAGGGCAGGCCCACCTCTCTCCTAGGTGGTCTCAACATGCCACATAAACCGCCGCCAAAAGTAACGATCGGGGCCGTCGGGAACCCGAGGCCCACCTCTACGGGATGGAGCCACCTGTTCTTTCAGCCCCATCTCCTAACAGTATCACGAGTAATGTAATAGTGTAAAGTATATAGTATATGCCGTGATCACCTCCCAAGTGATCACAGCCCGATGAGTATAGCATGGCGGACGGACAAGAATGTAGGGCCACCGATGGAACACTAGCATCCTATACTAAGCGATGAGGATAGCGGTAAAGGTAACAACAAGAGTAGCAAGGACAGGCTATGCAGCGATATAGGATTAGCGAAAGCAGTAACATGCTACACTACTCTAATGCAAGCGATATAGAGAAGAGTAGGCAATATCTGGTGATCAAAGGGGGCTTGCACGGTTGCTCGGGCAAGAGAGAGGCTCGTCCACTCCGTGGTCGTCTTGGGCAGCGGCGGCGTCGGTCTTATAGTCTACGAGAGAGAAGAGGGGAAGAAACAATGAATACCATGCAAGCAGATGCATCTCGAGCATGACAAGACAAATAACGGTGCTAGGGGTGCCCTAACGCGGTATGAGGTGATACCGGTGAAGGGGGGAAGCATCCGGGAAGTATTCCGGGGTTCGCGTTTTGAGCGAGGAGCGAAGGGGAAAGTTGCGAGTTCGATAGGTTAGGGGGGTGTGGCGGACGAAAGGGTTGCGTATCCGGAATCGTCTCGTCGTTCTGAGCAACTTTCATGTTGAAAATAATTTAACCCGAGTTACGGATTAAAAGATATGATTTTCTAAAGATTTTATTAATTTCTGGGATTTCATTAATTATTTAAATTAATTCGAAAATGGAATTATGACAACAGCATGATGTCATGTGATGTCGACAATCAACGAGGTTGACTAGTTAACTTTGATGTGTGGGTCCCATTGTCATTATTTGTTTAGTTAATTAGGACTTAGCTAATCTAATTACTGTTTAATTAACTAACTAGTTAATTAGATTAATTTAAACAGGATTAATTAACTTAATTAATTAACTAATTAATTAACTAATTAATTATTAATTTTATTAATTCATTTTTATTTTATTTTATTTTATTTTATAAAACATTCTGGGGCGGGGCCCCCTTGTCATAGGCCCTAGGGTCCTTATCGGTGCAAAGTGGCGTGGCGCCGCCGAACAGCGCCTTGTGAGCATCGGCTGTTTTTGGCGTCTTCCCAAGCCGATGGGCGCCGAGGCGCGTGGAATTCTGATCTTTGCCGAAGCGCGCAAGGGCCTTGGGAAGGGCGGGCGCTGCTTAGCGCCGATGGCGTGGTCTCGGCGGGCGAGGAAGGACAGGGGACGGCTGGCCGGAGTGCACGGCGGGGCGAATGTGGGCGGCACCGGCGGAGGATAGAGCCTGTGGTTGGCTGTGGCGCGGCGGAAGGTGACCCCGAGGCGGCGGCGATCGCGAGGAGCAAGCCACGGCAGCGGTAGCGTGGCCGGCAGCGTTCGCGTCTTGGTAGCGTGGCGAGGGATCTGGCGGGTAGCGAGGGAGAGGGGAGGGAAGAGGCTCACATCGAGCTGTCGTTGTCTGTCGCGTGCTCGGGAGGGCCTGAGGTAGAGCGGCGTCGATGGAGTCCAGCGAGGAGGAGTCGAGGAGGAGGACGGCGAGTCAAGCGGCGTTAGGCGAGGGAGATCCGATTGAGGCGCGCCAGATCGATGGGCGCCATGGCGCGAGGAGGAGGCTCTGGCGTGGTGGCATCATCTTGGGAGGACAGAGGGCGCGGGCGGGCGATGTGACGGAGCCAATGGCGGCGCTGGTTTGGGCGCGGACCAAGACGGCCGTAGCCCGATCGAGGGGATCGAGGAGGGTGGCGAGGAGTGGGGATGGGAAGTGGCGGCGTGGGGGTGTCGGTTTGGGTTTGGTGCCCCAGTTATTAGGCGAGAGGAGGGAGGGGCGGCTGGCAGGTCCTGAGTTGGGCGAGGCCCGGTTAGCTGGGGTTTTTTTCCTTTTTTTGTTAGTTTTCTTTTACTGTTTTGTGTTTTCTTCTCTTTTTATTTATTTTCTTTTCTGTTTTAATTAGTTTAGGCCATTTAGGTATTTTGTAAAATTGTGTTCGCTTTATTATAATTACCCTGGAATTTAACTGCACACTCCGAACATTTTAGTTTAATTTTTTGAAAACTTTTGTTGTTTGCCAAATTTTTTAATTGAATTCGAATCGGTTTCGAACTAATGCGAGATTAGCCACAGTAATCGAGGTGATGTGGCATCATTAGCGGAGGATTACTGTAACGTAACTATCCGGGCGTCACAATTCTCCTCCACTACAAGAAATCTCGTCCCGAGATTTAAGAGGTCGAATAAGGGGGAAAGGTCTGGTTACGAAACCCTAACGAATCTTCTCGGTCTTGGTTGCTCTTCTCGAAGTGGTCGATCCATAGCGCTGATGTCTTCATTTCTCTGCTTCAGGTCATCATGATGAAGTTGTCGTCCTTTCTTCGGGGGTCTCATCATACTTATGAAAAATGATCAAGGTTATCTTCAGAGGAACTGACCTCTACAAGGTCACGTATCTGGTAGAGAAAATCAGGGAGGGTGACGAATAGTAACTCTCGAGTTGAAACTTAAGAAATTATCGAGAGCAACGTAAGGAGGTGAAAAATAGAAGTTTTCAAGCGCTTAGGCAATCATTCGTTGCCTAAAACGAAGTGTGAAAGAGGGTTCAAAGCAATGGGAATAAGTATTGTGTCTGATACCATAATAGATCACTAGGCAGGTGGCCCGTGAATTACATACGAAGTCAAACTCGGGGAATAACTTTGACAATAGGTTGTACAGGAGAGTCGGTTTCGATCATGTGGAACTGTGGGTTATGGGCCCACCATGTGGTTAAAGTAGGAGGGGCGGAGACGTCTTGCGTGATCATGCAAGCAAGGCATGTCAGGGGGTAGCCCGTCGATTATGTCGGTAACAACGTCGATACCCAGGGCGAGGGACGAAGAGAACTATTTTCCTGCTCGTTGAACGAGGTGGACCAATAGGCAAAGTTCCCGTCCATCGGTGGCTACCGGAATGTCATCAACAGTAGAAACAGGGTCTTACTGAAAGAGTTGTACACCGAGGTGTTTACATAAGCAGGAGAACAATATTGTTTAAATTATATAGACCTCAAGAAGGTTAAACAACACAATGGAAAGGAAAATGTGATATCAGATTAAACAGAACAATGGAAATGAAAAATGTGTTTAAACACATAATTCAGGGGTATATCCTTCCCAAGGACAAGCAGCGCATGATATGCATGAAATGATATAATGTAGAAAACCCCTTTAGGTAAGGGAGAGAATTGTCATGGCATTACCCATACAAGGGTGTTTGGATAATTGTGCAAGAAACATTTAGCACTGGGCTTCAAATGTTCTTGTTAAAATTCGGAGTACCACAAACATGCTTAGTGATAGCATTGGCATGGTCTTCAAGCAAAGATCAGGCTTTGGATGCACAAAGAATCCATCGGGATGAACTTATTAAACAAGGCATTCAATTTCCTCATGGAAAAATGGTTAACCTTGTTAAAAAGGAAACTATAACACTTGGTCCTCCGGTCAGGTGTGCATGACATCACCTTACCGGGTCATATGAGGATCAATGTTATAACTCTTGGAAAATGTTCCAACCATCATATTTGACCGAGATTCAGATCTGATTGGTGTCAGGGTGCCTCAGACTTAGGATGCCTGAGAAGAGAAGGTGCGACACCAATTGACGAGATGACAATGTAAGATTCTCGGGAAATGAACTATGAAGTGATTTCCGTTAACAAGAGTTCATCATTAACCCAAGGAGAGGACAAGGAGGTGTCTGGTGAACTCAACGACAATTTATCAAGATTTCCAAAAGATGGATTTCCACAATTAAGTGAACAAGGAGATAACATTTGTCAGATCAAATGATATAAGGAAGTATGCTCGAGGAAAACATACACAATTAAACATTGGTTGCAAGGTGCGCCCAAAATATGGGTTGGGTTGCACGACCAATGTCAGAATGGTGATTCAATAAGCCATAGTCGTAGAATGTAACTATAGACCAATAACTTCAAAGCAAAAGGGTTGCTCGAAGTTTAGAATTTACACATCACAGACCATTTGTCGGTATTCCGGTTAGTAACAACACGGGGACCAAGAAAAGAATGGTGATGTTAATAAGTATCACTGGTATCAAGAATCCTTAAGGTTGGTGAATTTCTCACGACATCCTTGACATAAAAGATGGTAATACTCCAAGGTAAAGAAGAACAATTGCTGGATAGCAAGGAACTCAAGGTATAACACCAAACACGAACAAGCTAGTGTTGGTGGGAAGGCAATAAAGTGGTCGATGACAACACAAATCAGCGAGGGCAAGGATGGTATTTCTCATCATGAACTCAATTGATATCCTGGAAGAGCTCAGAATGTAGATGATGATTATGACACATTTGTCGAGAGGTTTCATGAAGATGTAATCGAACAACGATGACCTCAAGTCAAAGGAATGATGAAGCGCAAGTTTATTGGAACCATGGAGTGCGACACAAACTTCGAAACCAAGCTTGTTGTTCAAGGTGAAATGATATGACGAGGAAGATCGACATAAGCAGCTCATCGTCGAAATTTGTGCTCTGGGATAAGGACCAGGTAGCACAGTTAAAATCGACACGACAAGGATATAGCCAAACAAGCTAGGAATGGCGTGATCGGTTACAAACTTCATTTTAAAGAAGATTATCAAGTGTCATTGAACCGTAGTGCGGACTCGGTTCAGTTATCGATGTCTTTGAGTGTTTAATAACTCGAGCCCATGAAAAATTGTAATCGTGAGTATGTAGTACTTGATGAAGAACTCATAGGAAGTTATGCAGTTCAAGATAATCTCGAGATACCATGGGGTAATACTCAACGACAGTTCAAAGTAGAGGTTGTGCAGGGTATTGATCCACGAAGACAAGTGCTTACACTTGCATCGAAAATGGTATTTAAAGGAGAACATGGTGGAACCACGATTTTAAAGGCGGACCCGGATATAAGATGAACTTATATCAAGGGAATAATTAATTTTAAAAGAAGCTTCATGAGAAGATGTACATCGGGTCCATGGGCATGAACACAAAGTTCAAGGTCGACTCCCACTTCTCCAATGCATAACCTTTCATCCACTTCTCGCGTTCGATTAAGTTGCAGTGTTGAAATTTTATCTGGCGAAGCACCAGAAGGGTATGACTCGTGAAAACTTTCGGGTTCACACGGTCTAGAGAAAGCATATGTTCAACCCATAGTGGCTTCTTAGAAACATATACCACAAGTTTCAAGAGTAAATAACACAAGGCCGAAAGCAGAGTATGGTTGGCCAAGCGGAGGATACAACTTAACAAAGGCATTAGGTATCAGGGGAAGAACTCACAAAGTGATCAAATCTGAAGGACATTGTCGGATAATAATCCAACAAAGGACTTGATGGTCCATAAAGGATCTGATGTGAGTATCGATACTCAACCAGAAGAGGAGGGAATGCAAATGCAACATGTTATGGAATCATCTGAGTAATTCAAAGCTTAAATGCAAAGGAATTATGATTTCCAAAACAAAGGATCAGAAGAAGGTGCTTTGATCAAGGATGGATCAATTGAATATACCAGAGGCACAATCAACGACAGATAGTTAGGTCGAGAACCAGCTCATGTTCAAAATGACGTCTGGGCCGGAAAGATAATCCTAGGATTCGACTGATGATTGTGAACATTCACAACGTATTGAAATCAAATGGACTCAAAAATGATGGTGACAAAGGATGCCAATAAGGTTACTATACTTATGGGATTAATCATAATGAAAGCAAACAAGAAATTCCAGAGCAATAGGTTGCGGAGGATTTTCGGAAGATCGAACGGTATTTCGAAGACTTTTGTGTAAAGCATGAACAACTGGGGGATGAGCGGATACTCGACAAGTGCGAGAATTAACCGTAGGGGTATTCAGGTGTCAATGAACAGCGAGGCAGTAAGCTCAAAGGATTATCGAAACAACGACGAGTGTTTCGGGGTATCTTGTAATAACAAGATCAACTGGGGATGAATGTAAGAATAACAACTTCAAGTAGTTATCCATAAGGGTTGACGGTGGAAGGGGAATTGCAAACGCGATGAACACAAGTTCTCGGGTTAACAGCGAAGAGTATCTTCGGGGTCTTCGGGTGCAGCAGACGATCATCAATAATAAGGGGCTCTCCGGGGTGAAAGTGACAACGAGATCCTAATGTTAGATTTTTAGCAAAATCATTTAACCCGAATAGAAAAGAGATTAGAGTCCCAGAGTATAGATGAGGAGTAAAAGATCCTAATACCACCCAATGGCGACGTGTGCCCGTAAGACACACAGCCATGTTAGTAAAAGTTTTGCAACGTCTAGACTTGACTTGACCAAGGAGTTGGAAAGGGGATTCCTACAGCGATC
The DNA here is from genome assembly GCA_021605205.1 of Aegilops longissima. Taxonomy (NCBI): domain Eukaryota; kingdom Viridiplantae; phylum Streptophyta; class Magnoliopsida; order Poales; family Poaceae; genus Aegilops; species Aegilops longissima. The sequence continues at coordinate 155,573,104 of CM038680.1, forward strand.
GGCTCGATACCAACTTGGCGCCCGATTCAATCATACACTAATCATGCACGCATAAGCGTGTGCGATCAAGATCGAGGGACTCACGGAAGATATCACAACACAACTCTAAAACATAAATAAGTCATACAAGCATCATAATACAAGCCGGGGGCCTCGAGGGCTCGAATACAAGTGCTCGATCATAGGCGAGTCGATGGAAGCAACAATATCTGAGTCTGGACATAAGTTAAACAAGTTTGCCATAAGATGGCTAGCACAAAGCTGGATCAGATCGAAAGAGGCGCAGGCCTCCTGCACAGGATCCTCCTAACTACTCATGGTCGTCGCCGCTGGCTGCACGTAGTAGTAGGCGCCTCCGGGTAGTAGTCGCCATCGGCGGTGGCGTCGCTCTGGGCTCCATCGTCAGTCGCAGCAATCGAGTAGAGATAGGGGAAAAGGGGAACAAGGCAACCGTGAGTACTCATCCAAAGTACTACAAAGCAAGGAGCTACACTACATATGCATGGATATATGTGTAAAGGGCCATATCGATGGACTGAACTGCAGAATGCCGAATAAGAGGGGATATCTAATCACGTCAAGACTACGCTCGGCAGCCTCCGTCTTGCAGCATGTAGAAGAGAGTAGATGAAGTCCTCCAAGTAGCATCGCATAGCATAATCCTACCCGACGATCCCTCCTCGTAACCACGAGAGAGCGACCACGGGTTGTATCGGCACTTGAAAGGGTGTGTTTTATTAAGTATCCGGTTCTAGTTGTCATAAGGTCAAGGTACAACTCCAAGTCGTCCTGTTACCGAAGATCACGGCTATTTGAATAGATTAAACTTCCCTGCAGGGGTGCACCACATAACACAACACGCTTGATCCCATTTGGCCGGACACACTTTTCTGGGTCATGCCCGGCCGCGGAAGATCAACACGTCGCAGCCCCACCTAGGCTCAACAGAGAGGTCAACACGCGGTCTAAACCTAAGCGCCTGAAGTGCAGGCCCATCGCCCTTAGCACACACTTGCGTTGCGTCTGTGACGCTGCCGCAGACCTAGCCTCTGGCGTTCAGTCCAATCGGCGTCGCCACTCGATCCACCGACGTCACGAAGTGCCGGCCGATACCACGACGTCGGGATACCCATAACTACTCCCGCGTAGATGGTTAGTGCGTATAGACCAAATGGCCGACTCGGATCAAATACCAAGATCTCGTTAAGCGTGTTAAGTATCCATAACGCCGACCAGGCCAGGCCCACCTCTCTCCTAGGTGGTCTCAACCTTCCACAATGCCGCCGCCACAAAGTAACGATCGGGCCGTCGGGAACCCAGGCCCACCTCTACCGGATGGAGCCACCGTCCTTTCAAATTTCCCATCTCCGAATAGTATCACAGTAATGTAATAGTGTAAAGTATATAGTATATGCCCGTGATCACCTCCCAAGTGATCACAGCCCGATGAGTATAGCATGGCGATTTGGACAAGAATGTAGGGCCACTGATGGAACACTAGCATCCTATACTAAGCGAGAGGATAGCGGTAAAGGTAACAACAGAGTAGCAAGGACGAGCTATGCAGCGATATAGGATTAGCGAAAGCGAACATGCTACACTACTCTAATGCAAGCAGTATAGAGAAGAGTAGGCGATATCCGGTGATCAAAGGGGGCTTTCTGGTTGCTCGGCAAGAGAGAGGGGTCGTCAACTCCGTAGTCGTCTGGGCAGCAGCGGCGGTCTCGTAGTCTACCAGAGAGAAGAGGGGAAGAAACAATGAATACCATGCAAACAGATGCATCTCGAGCATGACAAGACAAATAACGGTGCTAGGGTGCCCTAACGCGATATGAGGTGATACCGTGAAGGGGAAGCATCAGGAAGTATTCCTGGTCCCGCGTTTTCGCGAAGGGCCGGAGGAAAGTTGCGAGTTCGATAGGTTAGGGGGGTGTGGCGGACGAAAGGGTTGCGTATCCGGAATCGTCTCGTCGTTTTGAGCAACTTTCATGTTGAAAATAATTTAATCCGAGTTACGGATTAAAAGATATGATTTTCTAAAGATTTTATTAATTTTGAGATTTAATTAATTATTTAAATTAATTCGAAAATGGATTTATGACATCAGCATGATGTCATGCTGATGTCAGCAATCAACAGGGTTGACTAGTTAACCTGATGTGTGGGTCCCAGCTGTCATTGACTGTTTAGTTAATTGGGACTTAGCTAATCTAATTACTGTTTAATTAACTAACTAGTTAATTAGATTAATTTAAACAGGATTAATTAACTTAATTAATTCACTAATTAATTAACTAATTAATTATTAATTTTATTAATTCATTTTTATTTTATTTTATTTTATTTTATAAAAGCGTTAAGGGGGGGCCTTGTCATAAACCCTAGGGGCCTTATCGAATCTTGGCGTTCAGGCGCCGCCTGAACAGCGCAGCGGGCGTCGGCCCGTTTGGCGTCTGCCCAAGCGATGGGGCGCCCGGCGCGTGGAGTTCTGAGCTTTGCCGGCGAAGGCTTCTTGGCGTGGGAAGGCGGTAGCGGCTTAGCGCCGATGGCGTGGTCGCGGCCGGGCGAAGGACGAGGGACGGTGGCGGAGTGCACGGCGGGCGGCAGTGGCGGCGCCAGCGAGGATAGAGCCTGTGGTTGGCTGTAGCGCGCGGAAGGTGACCCGAGAGGCGGGCGGCGATCGCGGGAGCAAGCCACGCAGCAGGCGCGCGTGGCGGCGGCGTGTCTTGGCGTGGGCGCGTGGCGAGGGATGGCGGGCGCAGAGGAGAGGGGAGGAAGAGGCTCACATCGAGCTGTCGTTGTCTGTCAGCGTGCTCGGGAGGGCCTGAGGTAGAGGCGGCGTCGATGTAGTCCGCGAGGAGGAGTCGAGGAGGAGGACGGCAGGTCGGCGGCATTGGGCGAGGAGATCCGGTTGAGGCGCGCCAGACAGTCCAAAGGGCGCCATGGCCTTGAAAGGAGGGCTCTGGCGTGGTGGCATCATGGGGGGACAGAGGCGCCGGGCGGCGACGGTGTGTGAGCCCAATGGCAAGGGGCGAGGTCGGCGCCGGATGGCACGAGTCGTTGCCCGATCGGAGGATCGAGGAGTGGGTGGCGAGGGAGTGGGATGGGAAGTGGCGGCGTGGGGTGTCGGTTAGGGTTTGGTGCCCCCAGGGGCTTATAGGCCAGGGGAGGGAGTGGGCCGGCCTGGCAGGCCACTGGTTGGGCCGAGGCCCAGTTGGCCTGGGGGTTTTCTTTTCCTTTTTTTTTGTTAGTTTTCTTTTCTGTTTTTGTGTTTTATTCTCTTTTTATTTATTTTCTTTTCTGTTTTAATTAGTTTAGGCCATTTAGGTATTTTGTAAAATTGTGTTCGCTTTATTATAATTACCCTGGCATTTAACTGCACACTCCGAACATTTTAGTTTAATTTTTTGAAAACTTTTGTTGTTTGCCAAATTTTTAAATTGAATTCGAATCGGTTTCGAACTAATGCGAGATTAGCCACAGTAATCGAGGTGACGTGGCATCATTAGCGGAGGATTTCTGTAACTATCCGGGCGTCACACTTGCTAAAGAAGAAGAGCTAGTTTTCCACTGTTTTTTTTCACCCATTTTCATCGTTTCTTTTCTCTATTTTTACTTGCTTATTTTTTGGTTTTCTTTGTTTCTTTCTTGTTTTTCACTATATTTTTTCTTTCTTTTTCTTCAGTTTTGTTTGTTTTTGTTTTCATTGTTTTTCTTTTTTCTTTCGCGGTATTTCTTTGTTTTCCTATACTCCTTTTGGGTATGTATCTAATACACATCAATATTTTTAAATACAAGATTAACATGTATTGAATACATGGTAGACATTTATATCTAACATTTTTACCTGGTCAACATTGTTTCTATACAAACTTTACATTTTTTCAACTCCTTGATTAATATTTTTCAAATACAACTTTAATTACTTTTCAATACACGGTCAACATTTTGTCTATAAACATTTAATTTTTCAATTGCTTTATTAACATTTTCGAATAGATAGTGAACATTTTTGTATACACATTTAACATTTTTTGAATGCTTGATTAACATTTTCAAATACAAATTAAAAAAAATTAATACATGGTCAACTTTTTTCTATACACATTTGATATTTTCAAATGCTTGATTAGCATTTTCAAATACAAGTTTAACAATTTTTAATACATGGTCAACATTTTTCTATACACATTTAACATTTTTAAATGCATGGTTAGCGTTATTTAAAATACTTGTTTAATTTTTTGTCAAATGCTTGGATTAACATTTTATAAATATATGGTCAACTTTTTCACACTCATTATATATTTATTATATATATTGTTTCAGTATACATGAGAAACATTTTGTCAATGTATTAACATTTTTCAAATGCTTGGTTAACATTTATTTGAAATGTTTTATGTAAAATATTTTTCATAATATATTTATTTAGAATATTTGTAAGTATAAACAAAAGTAAAATAATGAAAGGAAAAAGGAAAACAAAAAACCTGAAAAAAATAGAGTGGGTTGTTTACCGTGTATCACACACATCTTGTTTTCACGGATTGTTTGTGTCTTTTGGCTCATCGCAAATAGTTTATCTATGTGAACTGTATGCTGCATATCACACACATCTTGTTAAGTTAAACCGTTTCTGTTGTGTTCCCTAATCAAAAATAGTCTATCCGAGTGAACCGTATGCCGTATATCACACACACCTTGATCTGGCTAACCGTTTATGTTGCATTCCCTAATAGCAAACAGTTCATCCGAGCGAACTGTATGCCGTATATCCCACACACCTTTATATAGCAGCCCGTTTTTGTTGTTCTGCCTTCTCGCAAATAGTTCTTATAGATTAACTGTATCTCATCCATCGCTCACGCAACTGTAATATGAATCGTGTTTGATGTATCCGCCGTCGCAAATGTTTTGCATCTTTTTTGATGGGGTTTTTACATCACCGTTTTCGATTAATGCATCACACACAGTTTCATTGAATGGTCTATGATCGTAGTGTCGCGTTAGCAGCATCATGCAATAGTGATTGCATATAAAACATCAAATTGATACCATAATATCATGGAACAATAAAAAATTATAGATATGTTTAAAGACGTATCAAGCATCCCCAAGTTTAATTCCTATTCGTCCTCGAGTAGGTAAATGATAAAAACAATTTTTTTGATGTGGAATGCTACCTAATATGTCTATCATGTAATCTTTCTTTTATTGTATGTATATTTAGATTTGAATGATTCAAACCAATATCTATAGTTTGACATAAAGACATCATCAATACTCAGGCATACTAACAAACAATCATGTCTTTCATAATAAAAATGCTAAAGAACGTTGTCCCTACAAAATCATATAGCCTTGTCATGCTCCATTTTCTTAACACAAAGTATAAATCATGCACTACCCTGGTGTCAGCCAATCAATTGGTTCATACTTTTTAACGCGTCTTAGCTTTTCTAACCCCCACGCAATACATGAGCGCAGTCCATGCATATAGCACCATGGGTGGAATAAAATACGGTGGTAGAGATTAATATGGAGAAGACAAAAAAAAGGAGGAAACCTCACATCGACGAGGCTAATCAACGGGATATGGAGATTCTCGTCAATTGATGTCAATGCAAGGAGTAGGGATTGTCATGCAATAGATGCACTAAGAGCTATAAGTGTATGAAAGTTCAAACTGAAAACTAAGTGGGTGTGCATCCAACTTGCTTGCACTAGAAGACCTCGGGCATTTGAGGAAGGTCATCATTGAAATATACAAGCCAAGTTCTATAATGAAAATTTTCCACTAGTATATGAAAGTGACAACATAGGAGACTCTCTATATGAAAAACATGGTGCTACTTTAAAGCACAAGTGTGAAAAAAGATAATAACATTGTCACTTCTCTATTTTTCTCCTTTTTGGTGGGCTCTTTTTGGCCTCTTTCTTATGGGCTCTTTTTTGGGCCTCTTTTTTTTTCTCACTGGGACAATGCTCTAATAATGGATGACGATGATCATGACACTTCTATTTACTTAAAACTCAAAATTACAACCCGATACTAGAACAAAATATGACTCTATATGAATGCCTCTGGCAATGTACCAGGATGTGCAATGATCTAGCGTAACATGTATAGAAATTTGAACAGCGGCTGAGCCACAAACGCTATGTCAGCTATATGATCATGCAAAGCAATATGACAATGATGATGTGTGTCATAATAAATGGAACGGTGGAAGTTGCATGGCAATATATCTCTAAATGGCTATGGAAATGCCATAATAGGTAGGTATGGTGGTTGTTTTGAGGAAGACATAAGGAGGCTTATGTGTGATAGAGCGTATCATATCACCGGGTTCGGATGCACTGGCAAAGTTTGCACCAACTCTCGAGGTGAGAAAGGGCAAATGCACGGTACCGAAGAGGCTAGAAAATTGCGGAAAGGTGAGAGTGTGCATAATCCATGGACTCAAATTAGTCATAAAGAACTCACATAATTATTGCGAAAGTCTATTAGCCCTCGAAGCAAAGTCCTACTATGCATGCCCCTAGGGGGGAGGTTGGTAGGAGTTAACCATCGCGCGCCCCCAACCTTCACGCAAAGGAAGACACTCAATAATACATCGTGCTCCAACTTCTTAGCATAACGGGAGACTATATGTGCATGCTTCGGGAATCACAAACCTTAACACCAATATTCTGACTAAAACACAATCATTCACTAGTACCTCCCACATATTACCAATTGAAAGTGCTAGTTATCAACTAGAGGGGGGTGAATAGGTGATTTTTATGAAAGTCTTCAAAACACGAGGTTTTTGAAGACAAACAGTAGGAATGAACCTATCGATATGTAGCGGAAGATAGACTACACTAGACAAGCCATAGTCAAGTAAACAATGTAGTGAAAGCACGAAGACTATCAGCAGCTAGGTAGTATGGATCAGGATGGAAGACAGTATGAAGCCAAATAGGAAATAGTATTCACTCAGTGAAGTCAAACAAATCAGACAGGGTAAGCAATGACTTCACGAAGACAAACAGTAAAGTAAAGGGAAGTGGGGTATAGAACTAGTAGCTTGGTGAAGACAAGGATTTGGTAGACCAGTTCCAGTTGTTGTGACAACTGTATGTCTGGTTAGGGAGGATGAGATTTAACTCAGAAGACCGCGTCTTCACCTGATTCCCCTTGAGCTAAGGACACCCATTCCTCGCCCAATCACTCTGGTAAGTCTTCAAGGTAGACTTCCAAACCTTCACAGACTTTGTTCACCGGCGATCCACAATGACTCTTGGATGCTCAGAACCCGACGCCTAACCGGCTGGAGAATTCACAGTCCTCATGTTTAACAAGTCTTCAGGTCACACGGACAGAAATACTTTAGTGATGCCTAACACTCTTTGGCTCTAGATGTTTTGGGCTTTGACCTCGCAAGGATCTCTCTCTCAAATGCTTCGAAGGTGGGTTGGCCTCAAACGACAAAAGCCGTGCACTAACTTTGAGCAGCCACCAATTTATGGTGTAGGGGGTGGGCTATTTATAGCCACGAGGCAACCCGACCTGATATGTCCGAAATGATCTTGGGTCACTAAGGAACCGACACATGTCCAACGGTCGAATTTCAAACAGACGCGACAACTTTACTTGGGCTACAAGCAAAGCTGACTCGTCCAACTCTGGATAAGATTTTCAATCATTGTCTTCACTCAAAGACATAGGATTTTGGTTAAGCATCACATGAGTCACTCTGACTTTGTTCACTTGGACCCCACTTAACAGTACGGTGGTTCCTATGACTCACCAAAGAAGAAAAGGAAACTATGGAACAACTATGTCTTCGCACTCCACAGTCTTCAAGTTAATGTCTTCACAAGTCATAATCTTCGTCATGAATGTCTTCACGTACCACCATTGTCTTCAATGTCTTCACACATTTTTAGGGGTCATCTCTGGTAGGCAAACCGAAACAATAAGGGACTACTACCTGTGTTATCCTGCAATTCTCACAAACACATTAGTCCCTCAACCAAGTTTGTTGTCAATACTCCAAAACCAACTAGGGGTGGCACTAGATGCACTTAGACCATGTTAATATCTCAAAAGTATTGCAAGGAATTAAACTTACTATATTCAGTGGTCTACATGAAAGTTTTAATCATATCCCTCTTGAATACCTATCATACTAGTTGACCCATTGCGCCAAATGGCGCAGAGACCTGCTGAAGACATGTTGTCGATGAAAATAGTTTCATGCTGCAAGAACCTTCAACTAAATCATGCTATTTTTAAACATGTTTATTACATTGTTAAATAATAATTTGGGAAGAAGGAAACTTTGCATAATATGAATATGTCCAGTTTGAAAATATGGCCACTATGATGAGAGAGTAAAGTTGGCATGGTTGTATTTTTTAGCAAGTTTACTAAGAATATGGGAAGTTTGAATATGTAGTACTTTTCTGCTTTGTTTACTAAGAAGCATCTGGCGGATTTCATCACTACTCCGGTTGATGGGGTGAAGATCAAGCTATCATTTGGACGCTGCGTAAGGCGTGTTCGCCTTATTAATGGTGTGGACAACAGGGCTACCATAACACACAACTGGGGTGACTTTGCAGAGAAAGCAAAGCTTACAAAAGAGTATATCTGCATTTTCTCCCTTCGAGCCCGCAAGGGGAAACCAGAATTCACCGTTCACAAGATCTAAAAAGGTTTGTATATGCACTGTGTTTTAATCTGTAGAAGGATTGTTGTTTTATTGCGCCCGCTGACAAAAGTTGACCTGCTGCGCCAAATGGCGCAGAGACCCGTTAAAGCCATGTTGTCGATGAAAATAGTTTCATTTTGCAAGGACATTCGGTATTGGTAGTAGAAAGCCCATGTGTTAAATCATGCTATATTGAAAATATGTTTATCACGGTGAAAAATATGAATTTAAAAAAATCATATTTGTATAACATGTACAGACCAATTAAGGAAGCATTTTTTAGTTGAAAATATGGTTATCACGCTAAGAAATTTGAGCTTGATAAAAACATATTTGTATAAGATGTACATGCAGTTAAGGATGTATTTCAACTTTTCAGCAACTCTGTGCTCTCAGAACCTAGGTAAGTCTTTTTATAAAAAAACATAGGTAAGCCTCGGTTCTATATCTACTCTAAACAGAAGGATAATAATAAATTGAGGCTAACCTATGTGGCTAAGGTAAACAAAAAAGGAGAAGAACACACCATAATTCTTAAAGTACCTATCCTAGGATGCATTTGACCGCGGTACCATCCTAAAAGTCCTTCCGGATGCCTCTTAGCTTCTTTCCTTAGCTAAACGCCCTGTTTTTGAGTTTTCACTAATTTTAACAAGGTCCCTCTTACCCCCTTCACATAATATGTAAGAAGGTAAGAGTTAATCAGGGACCATGTTAAAACTGCTCTTTAGTTTTTGTGACACCTTCTCAACCCGATAAGAGTTCCATTGATAAGATGATCTATGGGTTCAATACCCATCAATGTCAAGAGAAAAAGATAATGTGATGCATCTCAACTGATTGATTGTTTCAGAAGGTTGTGGGATTTTTTTAGTTGAAAATATGGTTACCACACTGAGAAATTAAAAAATAATCATATTTGTATGTTGGTACCAAGCTTTTATACAGAAATTAAAATAAACTACATGCCTAATATGACTATTCCATAGACTGAGAATATACCAGGAAAGACACAGAAGCACACACGCAAAGAGGGAAACTGCATACATTCAGATTATCACAGTGAGCAACTAAGATTGCTTACGGCCACCAGAAGTTCTCTAAGTGGCCGAACAACCCTACGGAAGTTGCAGGTGGGCACGGCGGCAGATCCAAGCTGCCTTCCTCGCTGGCCGGCTGGTGCTACTACTGATTTCGTCCTCCCATTGACGAAGACGATGATGCAGTAGTCCAATACATATGAAAGCAAGTGGTTTCGTCATGAAGCATATCGTCATGGTGCAGATTTGGTTTTCTGAAATAAGGCATGAGCAATTAACAAAAAGATTCATCGCAGATGGCCAGAGATATGAATGCAAACATGTTATAATCACCTTCTTAAAGCATGCAAACCAGTAATATAGGTAACAAACCGTGAGTTCAGCAAAATTTTGGACACGAAATGTTATTTACATAGCAGGAAAAAGCTTTTGTTGTACAAAACAGTGTCACAAAAATATATCCCTATAAGAAGCTTGCTTATTTTCACATGGCCTGTTTATATTTCTGGCAACTAAAACAACTTGGCAATGAGCAAGAAAATAAGAGAATAAAGATATAACTAGATTGTTCAACAAACCTCTATAGCTTGCATATACACCAATGAAAGGTAGTAAAAAAGAAGGCACTCAGCAAGCACAATTCAGAATTAGAAGTGCGCCTAACCGACGGGATCATGGTACTCGGCAATGATATTTCTGTACAAACTGGATTAGAACCACATTTAACTGAAGAAAGTCATGTTAATGGAGCAATAAAGCCTTACAAACATGGATATGAACCGATGGAACATGAGCAATCAATCAAGCATGAAACAAACCAGCAGGATATTGCGATACAAACTATATAAAACTACATTTTTAATGATGAGCTCCAAAGGAAAACCCCACAAACTGGCTAGCAATCAGAACAAATCTAACCTTGCCTCGGCTGTGGACCAAAACAACCAAAACATGGGGCAGCGGAGCAATGACGACACCATCCATCCATGTATCACTGATGACACTTGAAAACTGAAACGACCCTGATAAACAGAGTGTCCTGGTGGTAAGGTTGAGACAGGTTCATTATCATATTTTTCAGATTTTAGAGCATATTCTAAGATAAGAGCATCCATATTGTCATTATTAATTAATGGTTAGTGCATTTGCAAGTAAAATAATTGAAGCCATGAGGTGTATAACTACATAGGACTTTTTTGGTAGCTCTAGATTGGCAGGTATTGCCTTTGAAATACGCTAGGTGTAGTAGTTTAAGGCACCATCATCAAGATAACGTCGTTCATGTTTTCGCTGGTCTCTTTGCCATCAAATTATATGCATGGGTTTTCTAGGACGTCTATATTTGCATCTCAAATGTTGATGCTTTGCTGATCACAACAATTGCATTAACCAAGATTAATGATAACCTTGCATGTCATGTAAGGAAGAAGAGTGAAGCGATTTACGCATAAGAATGCCTACCATTTACAGATCTGTACCGAAAACAAAAGCATGAGTGATAGTGATAGGGACGCATACAAAAGCTATGACTCAATCCTTGGCACGAGTTCCCGATTTAAACCAAGTGTTATTTGCATAGAAAAGGACTTTATTTTCATATAAAATTATTATAGATCAATCTTTAATGTGGCAGAACCATTATTTCAGAACATAACGCCAATTAGAGTGCATTTCAGCCACCTTCAGCATTGTAAATCAAGATAAGCAATGGAGGCCAAGATAAACAATAAGTAACGCCAAAATACTGATCATCAACTTAGTGTTTTGTTAATCGTTATATACCAAGAATCAATGATGTTTACACTCTTATCATAACTGATAAAAAAGATGCATCCTTGGACATGCTTATTAGTTTTACGCTCAAATAGAACTTATTAGGCCAATAACCATACAATGTGATTTCTAGGTACTTAGCAACCTCTCATAGGTTAATCAGAAGCTCTTTTATTGATTTAGATGTAGTAACCAAGTCATTGTGTACCTTTTGGCAAGTTCATGCATTATTGCATCAGCTTTGAGGTCCATCAATCAAAACAAATCCCAAGCACATGAATTGAGCGAACACCTGACAGAACAAAGGAATAGGTGAGTGTTATCTATACAAAAACTAAGACAATGAAGTAGAAGGGATAATTATTTACAACAGAAGAAATGGTGGAGTATAATATCTCTACTTGACTCAGAATTAGCAAAATAAGAAGACATGGAAAGGCACTTGAAAAACATCATAGCGAAGTTCTTGAGACACTTGAAAAAACATTCCGATGAACAAAATGGAGTCCTCAAAGTGAGAATTAATCTGTCCAATCTACATGCAAGATTACAGTTTTGATCTAAACAACTAAACCCAAATCAATAATATAAACCTAAATGCAAAGACTTTGGATGACAAAAAGGCGTGCATATCTGAATGAAAATGGGGTTCTTCGTAACTTCAAACCACCCTCGCATGCTTTGGTTCGATACTCAGCCACTGGCAGGCCCAAAGATTCTAAAAGGACATCCAGCACCATTCTGTAGGGGATTTTCACCATTGGGGGAGTAGCCTGTGGTTTAAAATGGATGGTATTAATTGGCAGAGTATGAAAAGAATGTAAGGCATAGCCTAAAACGGCCTATTTATTTGACACCCAAAACACAGAGTAACTGGAAGCCTATGGTTAAACCATGCCTGCTAGGCTGCTACAGCAAAAAAGAAAAGAAAAAACACATAGATCACCAATTAGAAGGGCTCCCTGCACACCAGTCAATGGTCTGTATAAGTAATTGCACTAATACAGTAGATATCAAACTAATGGTGTGCATTAGGTACAGAGGTATCCTCTTGTGATTTTGAGAAGGGAATGGCAATGGTTGAATATCTACTGATTAATGGCACCTCTCCCCACGGCACAGGTGTGTTTCTTCCTATTTTTGTTCCCCCTTTCCTCATCTTTCCATGACGACCTACAAATTTTTTCAGGTGGTGTTTTGAAATCTACATTGATTTGGTACTGTATGTGGTGTGGTGTGCCCTTGCCAGGAATATCTAATGTGTGTCATGACACAATCAAGGGAAGGCTTACATGGTACGGGGGCATTTGCGCTACAGAAATCTTGCATAGACGTGTGTAGAGAGAGAGATGAAGAGCGGTGGGGAAGCTCACCTTGGCGCCTCCCCAAAATCTGCCCGTGGTCGCCTGTCCCCGTTACCCACGCCAGACACCAAATCAAACAAAGGAACAAAAGGCTCCTCTATAAAGAGAAAAGGAGCTCCAGGACAAATCTATCCCCTTCTCAACGAGGAAAGATCCAGGAACCAAACAAACCAAGAAAGCCAACAAAAAAACATCTGGGAATATAGCTAGATCTGAGAGCGTCTCCTGAGCAGTAACAAACAAAAATCCACTTTGCAAAAACTAAGCTGAGGTACCCAACAAACTTAAAAAGAGGACAAAATTTCTATATGAAAGCCTAGCTAGATCCGAGCATCTGGTCAACTAAAGAAACAAAAAGAATCCTCTTTGTTGGAACCTAGCTAGACATGAACATCTCCTTGACAAGAAGAGTGAAGAAGCTCACCCAATAGAAGAATTGCAGCATGGACCTGCCGTAATCACCGGCATCCTCGGGTTCACCGCTAGGACGCTCGTTTTCGTCGTCGGGGGTCTCCTATTCTCCCTCGAAATCGGATGGTGGCTGAGCACCATGGAAGGGTCATTTTCAAATTGCCACAGAAAACAGTAAAAAAATGTTGGAGTAATGGGCCACGGGTAGGCTAACCCGAAGCCCAAAACCTTTCAAGACATCGGGGCTGACTGCGCCCCTCAAAGATGCCAAGACAAAGAGCCGCCTTCTGGAGGCCGGCTGGAGGAATAGCCGGCTGCCCATTAACGGCCGAGTCCTGGAGGTAGGCCAAGACAAGCCGACTCCTATCTGGCGGCTTCTAGAGAAGCCGGCCCCGAGGAGTCAGCCCACGGCACCAACGAAGCCCATGCCCTCATCAAGGGGGACGGGGCTGGGAATGGCTACAGTGTAGCCCATCCCCCCTCTTTCAGCAGGCGTGGCCCAGATTGCGCATCTGCGTGAGATCTCCGCCCGCGCGACTGCTTCCGCGCCATCCCTGACATCATCACAAGCAGGCGGAGTCCTGCTCCCACGACGGCATGTCGGTACGGCCCAAGGACGACGGGCCCCACCAGTCAGCGAGAGCCCGGAAGGCGGCAAGAGCCCTACTAGTTGGACCCGATGGAGGTCGGCCCCTGACAGTCGGCCCGCCCCTTCCTCGGGACCCACGCGCCATTAACCAAACAAGACACTGAATGGCTACAGTAATCGCCCGCTAGGCGGCCGAGCTGTAGCCACGACCCCCTGACCAAGCATGCGCCATTAGAGATACGGCAACAGTGATCAGCAGCCGACAAGACCCGGGAGCAGCGGGGACGGCCTGTCGGCCCCGCACCCGACCAGTCGGCGGGCCCCACCAGTCGGCGGAGAAGCCGGCGGCCGAAGGGACTGATGGCCGGGCCCTACGCCCGGCCGGGTTACCATTGTACCCCTGGGAGGTAGCCTTATATAAACCCCCCAGGGAACCCATGCAAAGGATTCCCAACCTGTTAGAACTAGACCAGCCCCTAGAGGAAGGAGAGAGCTAGCCTTGCCTTCTCCTACCTCTAGCATACAGCTCAAGGAGCACCCTTGTACTCACTTGTACCTTAGTGATAACGCGGAGACCCCGCAGATCAGGGACTAGGGGTGTTATCTCCTAGGAGAGCCCCGAACCTGGGTAAAGTACGCCGGCGTTCGTGTCTACGCCTCATCCCGCTTCCGGGCACCGGCGACGTTCTACTCGCTCCCACCATGATAAGCCATCCATTGGCATATGTCGCGCCAACCCCCGACATTTGGCGCCCACCATGGGGCGAGGTGCACCGTCGTCCGGAGACCTGTTCTGGACGGGAACCCTTTTTCTCCCTCGCGAGCGCAGCCAGCCCGGCACGCCAGACGGAGTCTGCGCTGATGCGCTGCATGGTACGGAGGTCGCTTGCGCGGCAAGTTGCCTCGCCGATCTCATTGGCGAGGTCCACCTCTCCTACGAGCCCGTGTCTAACGCGGGCACAGACGGCCCCGAGAGCCACCTCGCGGGCCTCCTCGATCAACTCCACTTCACCAGCGAGCCTGCTATGGACCTGGAGTCTGTAGGCTCCACCGACCCGATCGATGTTGGTCGACACCGACACTGCGTCACTTGACGCGTTCCCCACCAACGTGGTGGTCTACGACAAGCCGCTCCCTCGCGCGGAGAGCGGCGGAAGCACCGTCATGGAGGTGCTTGTCATCGGTCACGGCGAGCACTCCGGCGGAGGTGCTCGCGACCCGCTCGACGCGGCGCAGCAAGACCTGACGGCGCCCATCCTAGAAGACGCCGACACCGAGATGCTGGAAGCACGCCACATCCAGCTCGTCGAGGGCGCCAAGAGGCTTGCCAGCATGAGACGCCTGTCGGAAGCCTATCAGCGCGAGATGGACCGCGCTGTGGGTGGCACGCCGGCTCCAGATGGGCCCAGCCGCCTTGGCACGGTCCAGCAGCGCGGCGTGGCCATCGCCAACCTGTTCGGGGCAGATCGCCCCGTCTACGCCACACCTGCGGAAAACATCCGAGCTGCCCAGGCAGCAGCAGAAGAGCTGGACAAATTCGAGGGCAAAGAACGTCGCCAGATGGCGGAGCGCGTCCAGCGGCTCCTCGACGCGGCTGCCGAGCAGCACGAGGCCGGCTGCTGCACTGAGGCGCCACACCGGCAAAACGACGACCTGCCCCCTGCCGAGATCAAGGCGCGACATTTCGGACGCCGACTGGTGGCGTCCGCGGAAGAAGAGACAAGGAGCCGGCTGCTAGCCGCAGTCGGACTCGCGTCACCATAGAGCACGACCAAGACGGTCGCCCGAGAGCAGTGGAACGACGGGATGACTGTCCGCCTCCACCCCCTCGCAGGGAAAGGCGCGTCTCTCCGCCGCCTGTTGATCATCCGACGCTCGGCGATCGCCTTGGCCGTCGAGAGGGAGTCGGGGAGAATGATGCCCGCCACCGGATCGACCGTCTCCATCGGTCCCTGGGGCTAGAAGAGGAAGATGAGTTGGGTCCGCCTTGTTTTGGCCCCCGCATCCAAGACGAACCCTTCCCCAAGGGGTTCACGCTACCAAGAGACACGCCCAAATACACCGGCTCCGTGAAGCCGGAGGACTGGCTGGTCGACTACTCCACGGTAGTCAGCATAGCAAACGGCAACAAGCGCGTCGCTGTGAAGTACGTTCCGCACATGCTCCAGGGCACAACCCGGACGTGGCTGAACAGTCTGAAGCCCCGCAGCATTAACAACTGGGTTGACTTCACCGAGGCCTTCATCCGCAACTTCACCAGCACGTTCAAGCGGCCGCCCAAGCCCCGCCAGCTCTCATTGTGCGTGCAAGGCCCCAACGAGTCGGCTCGCGACTACCTCACGTTAAGGCGAGCTCGCAACTCTTGCGAAGGCATGCACGAGGTGCAGGCCATCGAGTACTTCATCGCCGGGTGCCGAGAAGGCACCCTCCTCAAGCACTGACTCCTCTACGACGAGTCGGCGACCCTCGATGAGCTGCTGATCATAGCAGACAAATACGCCACGGCCGACTGCTCCATGAAGGCAGAGATCCAAGTTGATGCGTCTGGCAAAGTGGCCCCTCAGGCTCCTCGAACCCCGGCTGGCGACACCAGTCGGTGCCAGCAACCAAGCGACAACAAGCACAAGGCCATGCAGCCGGCTTCCGCAAGCCAGCAGGTGGCGACAGTCGAAGACCAGCAGCCGGAAGTGCAGCCTCCGTCCAAGCGCCAGAAGGGCGGCAAGCCCAATTGGCTGCCGGCTTTCTCATATGAGCAGACTCTGGATGTACCCTGCAAATTCCATAGTAGTGCGAAGCCGTCCAACCACACTACTCGGAAGTGCCATTGGCTTACCAAGATTGCCAAGCGAGACGGCCTCTTGCCTGCCCCGCCTACTGGGCAGCCGCCGCCTCCTCCGCCCCAGCAGCCGGCAGTCAGACCAGTCGGAGCCATACAAGACGAGTATCCAGAAGAGCACAGAGCCTATCTCGTGTTCACCAGCATGGCCGATGACCGACGCAGCAGGCAGCTGCAGCAACAAGAAGTGATTGCGGTAGCATCAGAGACCCAGGAGTTCATGCATTGGTCTGAGAAGCCCATCAGCTGGAGCAGAGCCGACCACCCGGAAGTGATGCCCAACCCCGACTCCTATGCCCTGGTTTTGGATGCCACCTTTGCCACAGATAGGCGAGCTGCTCGCTTCTCCCGAGTTCTGATAGATGTCGGCAGCAGCATCAATATCCTGTACAAAGATACCATGGAGAAGTTAGGAATCAAACAAAGGCAGCTTCAGTCCAGCCGGACTGTATTCCATGGCATAGTTCCTGGCCTTTCCTGCTCACCAATCGGCAAGATCCAGATAGACGTCCTCTTTGGAGACAAGGATCACTTCCGCCGAGAGCCAGTCTGGTTTGAGGTGGTGGACCTTGAGAGCCCATACCATGCCCTACTTGGCCGGCCTGCTCTGGCTAGGTTCATGGCGGTCCCCCACTATGCCTACCTCAAGATGAAGATGCCGAGTTCCAAGGGGATTCTGACCATAGCCGGCGACTACAAGAAGTCATCCGCCTGCGCAGCTGAGAGCAGTCGGTTGGCTGACTACCTCGTGATTGCTGCTGAGAAGCGGCTCCTCGACCGGGTTGTGGCGATGGCAGGCAAGCAGCCGGAGATGTCGCCTGATCCCAAGGAGTCGGAAGCCGAGGGCTCGTTCAAGCCGGCCAAAGAAACAAAGAAGATACCCTTGGACCCGGAGCACCCGGAGAGGTACGCTGTCATAGGTGCAAACCTCGACAGCAAATAGGAAGGCGAGCTTGTCGATTTCCTTCGTGAGAATCAGGACATCTTTGCATGGTCCCCCAAAGACATGCCGGGTGTCCCGACGGATTTCGCCGAGCACAAGTTACATGTCCAGTCAGATGCCAAGCCAGTCAGGTAGCCCTTGCACCGTCTGTCAGAAGAGAAGAGAAGAGTCATTGGAGAAGAGATAGCCCGGCTGCTGGCAGCCGGCTTCATCATGGAGGTGTTCTTTCCAGAGTGGCCGGCCAACCCAGTCCTCGTGCTGAAGAAAAACAAGCAATGGCGTATGTGTATTGATTACACCAGCCTCAACAAAGCATGCCCCAAGGACCCGTTCGCTTTGCCGAGAATCGACCAAGTGATAGACTCCACAGCCGGATGCGAGCTGTAGAGTTTCTTGGATGCATATTCAGGATATCACTAGATCAAGCTGAACCCGGCTGATAGACTGAAGACCGCCTTCATCACACCATTTGGAGCTTTCTGCTACTTGACCATGACGTTCGGCTTGAGGAATGCCAGCGCCACATTTCAACGTTGCATGCAGAAGTGCCTCCTCAAGCAACTCGGCAGAAATGCCCATGTTTACGTGGACGATGTGGTGGTGAAGACGGAGAAGCGCGGAACGCTGCTAGAAGACCTCAAGGAGACCTTTGAGAACTTGCGCCGATTTCAAATCAAGCTCAACCCAAAGAAATGCGTCTTGAGTACCAAACCGCCAGCTTCTTGGTTTCTGGTCTCGAGCGCGCATAGAGTGCAACCCTGTGAAGATCAAGGCCATCGAGAGGATGGAAGTACCCACCCGACTGCTAGATGTGCAGAAGTTCACTGGCTGTTTGGCGTCCATCAGCCGTTTCATCAGTCGGCTGGGAGAGAAGGCTCTTCCCCTGTACCAGCTCATGAAGAAGACCACTTTTTTCGAGTGGAACGACAAGGCAGGCGAAGCTTTTCTCCAGCTCAAGAAGATGTTGACTACTCCACCTGTCCTGGCGGCTCCGACTCCTAAGGATCCCATGCTCCTCTACATCGCCGCCACCAGCCGAGTGGTCACCACAGTCATAGTGGTAGAGCGCAGGGAGGAAGGCAAGGCACTACCAGTTCAGAGAACAGTGTATTACCTGAGTGAAGTGCTGTCAACCTCCAAGCAAAACCACCCCCACTACCAGAAGATGTGCTACGGCATGCACTTTGCCGCCAAGAAATTGAAGCCGTATTTTCAAGAGCACCCAATCACTGTGGTCGGCACAGCTCCACTGGCCGAGATCATTGGAAGCCGAGATGCTTCGAGCAGAGTGACCAAATGGGCCATAGATTTGGCCCCCTACACCATCTACTACCAGCCTCGCACCGCCGTCAAGTCACAAGCGCTGGCCGACTTCCTCGTCGACTGGGCCGAGACCCAGTACCTGCCGCTAGCGCCCGACTCCACCCATTGGCGGAAGCTTTTTGATGGTTCCAAGATGCGCACAGGTTTGGGAGCCGACATCGTCCTCAGCTCTCCCAAAGGCGACAGGCTCAGATATGTGCTGCAAATCCATTTTTCCGCCTCCAACAACGTCGCCGAATACGAGGCACTCATTCACGGGCTCCGGCTTACTAAAGAGCTTGGCATTCGCCGGATCCTGTGCTATGGTGACTCTGACTTGGTAGTCCAGTAGTCGTCAAGCGACTGGGATGCCAAAGATGCAAACATGGTGAGCTACCGCTTCCTTGTACAGCAACTCAACGGATATTTGAAGGGTGCGAGTTTCTCCATGTGCCAAGAAACGACAACGAGCAAGCAGATGCATTGGCAAGAATCGGCTCCACCCGTCAAGCAATACCGACCGGCCTCTCCCTTCAACGCCTCCTCAAGCCGTCTGTCAAGCCATCGCCAGAGTCGGATTCTATCTTCGTGCCAGCTCCTCCTGAAGCAGTCGGATCCGACTTCCGAGCTTCAGCAGCCGGCACAAAAATTCTGGCAGGCGGCCTCAGGGCCGCGGTAGTCGCACCCGGCCCGGGGACTTCAGAACCCGGCCCGGGGACTGCAGCGACCAGCCCGGGGACTTCAGAGCCCAGCCCGGGGACTTCATCGACCCAGCAAGCGGCTGCCGACTCCAACCCGCTGCCCCCCGGCCCAACCGCCCTCGTCCAAGTTGCAGTCCTGACAGTCGAAGAAATCGCAGCACCTTCATGGGCCCAGCCCATCCTCAATTTTCTAGTAAACAAGGAGCCGCCGACTGACGAGATCTCGGCCCGGCAAGTGCAATGCTGGGCAGCTGCATACACCGTAGTTAACAGAGAGCTAGTGAGGCGTAGTGTCACTGGTGTCTACCAGCGCTACGTGGAGCCGGAGCAAGGCCAAGCAATTCTCAAAGACATCCATCAAGGCGAATGTGGCCACCATGCGGCTTCAAGAGCACTTGTCGCCAAAGCTTTCCGCCATGGTTTTTTCTGGCCGACTTCTCTAGAAGGAGCCAAAGACTTGGTCCAAAAATGCAAGGGGTGCCAGAAGTTCCATTCCAAGCCACATCAACCGGCTTCTGCACTAAAGACTATCCCCATTGCCTGGCCCTTTGCTGTATGGAGTCTGGACATGGTGGGACCATTCAAAACGACACGAGGCGGCATGACTCACCTGCTTGTCGCAGTGGACAAGTTCACCAAGTGGATAGAAGCAAAACCGATCAAGAAGATGAACGGTCCGACTGCTGTGACTTTCATCTCTGACATCACCATCTGGTATGGCATACCACACAACATCATCACTGACAATGGCACAAACTTTACGAAAGGCGCCTTGGCCCGTTTCTGCGCGACGTAGGGCATCCGACTTGACTTGGCGTCCGTTGCCCATCCGCAGTCAAACGGCCAGGTGGAGCGAGCAAACGGCCTCATCTTGTCCGGCATCAAGCCTCGACTAGTCGAGCCTCTGGAGCATTCGGCCGGCTGCTGGCTCGACGAGCTGCCAGCCGTCCTCTGGAGCCTGCGCACAACTCCAAACAAATCAACCGGCTTCACGCCTTTCTTCCTCGTCTCTGGTCTGCGGCCGTCATCCCGACGGACATAGAATTCGACTCCCCTCGAGTCACCATGTACACGAAGAGGCGGCGGAAAGCACATCAAGGCGGCGTCGATCTGTCGGAAGAGGGCGGCTGTTGGCACTCAGCCGGTCCAACGTCTACCAATGAGAGCTGCGCCGATACTACAACCGGAAGGTCAAGCCGTGATCTTTCCAAGAAGGAGACCTTGTGCTCCGGCTGATCCAGCGAACAGCCAGTCAGCACAAGCTCTCAGCGCCTTGGGAAGGCCCCTTCATCATCAGCAAAGTGTCGGGCAACGACTCCTACTAACTGATCGACACTCAGAAGCCTCGAGCGCGCAAGAGGGACGACTCCGGGAAGGAGACGGAACGGCCATGGAATGCAAATCTCCTCCAAAGATTTTACAGTTAACGCAGTATGTACCACGCTACCTTTTGTATTAAAGTACGAAGACTCCGGGTCCCCCGAGAAGATCTCGGGGACTGCCCTCTTTATCTATATGTAAGAATTACTATGAGTATGTAATTTTTTGCCGCCTGGCACCGGGATTCGGCTAGTCGGCCCGGGGACTTGCCGCCTTGAACTATGAAATGCTTCCTGCAGCCGGACAAGTAATGTGTGGCACTTAAGCCATCTCCTGCCAGAAGCCGCAGCTCGCAGAGCGACTTTCTGGTGGGCAGGAGCAAGGTAGAAAAGGTGCCCACATGAAAAATGGCTAAGGACACAAAGCATGTGCATAGTTTAAGCCGCTTCCATAACTGACGACCGAATCGCTGAGCGATCGGCCCGCCCTTTCTACTTAACTTCATTGAAGAGCTCTAAATGGCTAAGTACTTGCCTTCCCATAAGTAGCTAAGTACTTGACCCACAACGATCCAGAGAGCGTCGTGCTTGGCTGGCAAGACAGCAACCAAGGGAAGGCGGCAAAGGAAAAGCCAAAGCGCAGTAAGCAAGAAAAGATAGAACTTCGGAAAAATATTTACATAGCAAAGGCCCTTGGCGATCTTGATAAAGTTCAAGATACACCCAGGGTGGGTGTATAAAATTAACAAGTTAAATCGAGGCCGATAGAGATGAAGTAAAATATAAAATGGCGGCCTAGGAAGCGGCGAGAAGGTTGAGAGGATCGGAGGTCGTCGGTGCTAATTCTTTGGGAGCGGCCGGCTGGTCGATCTCTGCTTGGTCGCCTCCGACGGCAGCTGGCTTGGTTGGGCGTGGCTCGTTGTTGGAGGCGCGGTTGAGCTGAGGCTGGCCGTCCGCTCCGACCTCTGGCGCCTCCTCTTTGCCTCCCTCCTCTGCCTCGCCTTATTCCTCGCCGCTGGAGTCGATCACCTCCACCGAGTCCTCGCCATCTTCCGGGTTCAGCCCGAACCATTCCTGGGGCGCCTCGGCACCATTCTCAGCCCGCTCCAGGACGAAGATGCTGGTGTTGGTGTACTCGGCGATGGACGCCGCGCGCTTGACAAGATCATCTTCCACGACCGCCAACTCCTCCTGAGCTTCCAGTCGGAACATGGCTAGCTGGGCTAGACTCAGCCTAGGGTACCACGCCTTGACAAACTCCAAGGCCCGGCGTGCTCCAGCCCGGGCCGAGGAGCCCTTCCAGGCCTCAAGGCGGCGGCCGCTACCTCCGGCCGATCGGCAGTCAAGCTGAGGAGTCTGGAGCCGGCATGTCCGGCCACAGAGCGGCGATCGCCTGGGTGCCGACACGCTGAAGCCGGTGCAACATTCGGTGGGCGGCGGCCGGCCTCGATGCTCGGATCTGCTCGCTAAGGGTTGAGGGCAGCGGCGGCGATCTTGCACCGTCCGCCCTCCGCCCGCCAGCGATCAGCTTGATAGCTGGTTGGCGGCGTCCGAGTGGCGAGGAAGAAGTCTCGCCAAGGCGAAGCGAAGGAACCAAATTAA